>CAUDMG010003162.1:80000-367500 GCA_958450375.1 Homarus gammarus | reverse complement strand
CCAAGGTCTAATGCTGCTCAATGTAAATCACTTATGCCATATTATTCTCGTGTGTGTGTGTGTGAAAAGATTGTTTTAGTCATACATAAATATATTTTGGAAACATATACCGGTACTGTCCTCTCTTTTATATTATACAAGCATGTATATAGTGTATAAATGTTACATTGTTTGTCTTGTGTATAGGTACGACTTGGACCCAGGAGATGGTATGGTTGTTGGTCCACAACCTTGACTATGAGGGAGCCAAATGTAGACTTGATAACCGATTTCCATTCACTGAGTAAGTTACCTTCTACTTTTGTTTTGTCTTATATAATCAGCCTAGGAAGTAATGTCACTGTATCTGGCAACTTGGTGGGGGCTGAGCGAGTGACCAATGGGCTGGACGCTGTTGCAGTAAAATGGTGTATCTTAACCAATTCCCGAATTGAGTATCACACTTAGCCTTTTCCTGGTATTCCCTCATTTTTCTGCAGGTAGAAGGCTTCAAGACAGGTAGTAAAAGTAAAAGAGCTGTAATCCTTTAAAGATGAATAAGAGCTATACTATACCCCTGTATTATACTATACCATACGATTATTACGACCCTCCTTTCACCACTTAACCAGCTTTCACCTCTGGTTACTAGTGGCCAGGGTCGTATGCAGTATAGTCTCCATTTACGCGGTCGATTGAACCCGTGGAGGTCCGCTTAAAACGAGAAACGCGTAAATGAAATAACAGAACATATGGGATTAATTGAAATAGAGGCTGGGCCGACCCCCAAACTCCACTTTTTCTGACACAATATGTACGTTGTAGTAAAAATAGTATCTTAATTTTATGATGGTATGCACATACAATTAATATTTAAGAGAAATATTAATAATAATAGGTTTTTTAACACTCACGTTAGTAGAAAAGATGGCTGGGCACACGGGGATGGGGGATTGGTTCCGAGGCAGAGGGCAGATTATTGGCCCTCACCTGTATCACTTGTATCACTATCCACCAAAGAGGCTTGCAGGGCCTCTTTGTCAAACACCTCAAAGTCCATATCCTCACTATCACTGACTTGGGCTGACTGTGGTGGAAGGCGGGCGAAGAACTCGGTAATGTTTTGATGACTGGGCGACCTTGTGCGCACCCTGCCCGCGCCGCTTCCCGCGTATGGTCAAGTATGGACCGCATGAATAGAAAATGGCGCTGTGCGTCTGGACCTCTCCAGCCGCTCACCGCGTAGATGATGAAAATTTCCCCATAATTCAAACATTTCATTCTGGCAAGGCACCGTGTAAATGACCAAACGCGAAAACAAAATCCGCGTAAATCGAGAGTATACTGTATACAGAAGCAGTAGATATATCACAGGTGTAGTCGAATTACCACTAGCTGACCCGCCAGTCTCCACTAATTTCCCAACAATCGGTATCAGTGTGCAGACAAACAACAAGCAGGTAGATTTCCACCAGGTCACAGAAACACTCTTGTGCACTGTAGTCTTCTTTAATAAACAATGATTCTTCACAACACTGTTCACAGGGTAATGTCTTCATAGCTGGACTTCTCACTTCTAATATATAATCAGCACACTACCAGTGTACAATTCCTTAGTCTTTTCACCTTTGTATTGCTCACAGCATTACCACAATATTTGCACAACAATTATCGTCAGTTGTTCTGCTAGGCTTATTCTTTACACTCTGAGCAGAAACGGTCGACAGACTTCTTTGCCGCTCGCAGGTGTTTACATATGTCTCGTCAGATGCCTATAGCACCACCCAAACATGCTAGGGAGGTTCTAGAATGTTCCACTCTGATCTAGGCTTTGTAAGTGCCTGGATGAGCAAAAGGTCCCCAGAGAATGGAAAGTAGCTTATGTGAGTCCTATCTTCAAGAAGGGCGATCGTCACTCCATGAACAACTATAGACCAGTGAGCCTGACCAGCATAATATGTAAAGTACTTGAGAGTATTATCAGAGATGTCGCGATGGAACATCTACTACGAAACAACCTTGTAAAAGATTGCCAGCACGGTTTTATGCCGGGGCACTTCTGCTTAGCACAATTGCTCAAGGTATTGGTTATTTGGACCCATATTCTGGAACGGGGTGGTAATATCGACAGTGTACCCCACGAAAGGCTATAAATCAAACTGGAAAGGTACAGAATTCGAGGAAATGTCCCAGGGTGGATAGAAGACTTTCTACATGACTGCAAGCAGTGTGTGGTGATTAATGGCACGAAATCATCATCCATACCTGTCACAAGTGGGGTACGACAGGGCAGTGTTTTGGGCCCGCTGTTGTTTGTTTGTTTCATAAATGACATGCCTGACGTTGTACACTTCTCCATACAAATGTTTGCCGATGATGCAAAGTTATTTCGGGAAATCAAGAACCAAGCGGACTGTGAAGAGCTCCAGAAGGACCTCTGTGGGCTCCAAGAATGGTCGAAGAAATGGCTGCTGAGATTCAATGTCACGAAGTGTAAGAGGATGCACCTGGGGCGTACCAACGGTATGGAGGCGTATCATATGTCCCAACGGGATGAAGTAACTGCACTATTTGAGAGTGAATGTGAGAAGGACCTAAGTGTGTATGTTGACAATGAACTGAAGTTTTCAGGCCATTGCGAGAAGAAGGTAAATCAGGCAAATAAATTAATGGGTCTTATAATAAGGTCGTTCAGATATATAGACGTGACCGACCGTTCGAGCGACTAACGAGCCGATCATTTAGTGAAGAGGATAAAAGAAAGAGTAAAGTAACAGAGACGTGACCGATTGCCCAAGCGACTAGCTAGCCGATCAGTGGTGAAGAGGATAATAGTAAAGTAAATAAGAAGTAAGTCATAACAAAAATGATGTATTACATTCTAGAATAATCTTACATAAGTAATACATTAATATACAGGTAGTCGTCGACTTACGACCTAGATTGGTTACGGCCGCCCGGTCGTAAGTTGATCTGGTCGTAAGTCGGCCTATGTTATAATTACCTTACGTATATTATAATGTGTAATGATAATATAATCATCTTTGAGGAGTAGATGAAGACAGTTTCCTCTTGGTAGACATCTTGGGGGGGTGGTGGTTCAAGAAAAATTTCCAAGACAAAAGAAAGGCACAAGGCAAACAGACACGGAGGGAAGTGTGCTGTACCAGCGAGCGTGTTTGTAATTGAGCGCGGGGATGCGCGCGGCTCCAGCTCCCGGCAGCGCCAGGAGGCTGGGGCCAAAACTGTCGTACCGCCGGTCGTAAAGTCGAACAGACGTAAGTCGCATAGGTCGTAAGTCGACGACTACCTGTATACAAGAAAATCTCCCTAAACCTGCAGAAATATCTGTTGCTTGGGACAAACATATCAAATTATGCCTCGGCATAACACTGTACTGTACTATTAGGGTGTGTCATACGGAGGCGAATTTTTTTTTTTGAGTTTGAAAAATCGGTCCATGGTATTAATGATGTAGTTCTATGTGCAGAATCATGTGATATCTTCAGATTTGAAAAGTTTTCATTTTTTGCTTGGTAAATTTTAACTTGAAATCTTATGAAAATTCAGTATTCCCACCCTTTTACCAACACCACTAAATAGCTTATTTAAAGTAAAGTAAATGTATCAGGTTAATTTATTAGGATGAAAATGATCCAGAATAGTGAAACGAATGATCTTGACACATTTATTAAATTTAATATTCCTTTAGAAAACAAAATCATCAAATACAAAAACCGGTTTTACTACTATGACCCGGTGTTGCTGCACACCATAGAGAACATGTCTTTCTTGCTTCTGTTTCTACTCATCACCTCCCTGCTGACCACCTGAGCTCGGATGTAGCCTTCCCTCCTTTCCTGGCTGTACACGTGACTGCTGGCCTCGCTCACTTGCTGTACACAACGCTCTATACTCTGGGTGTGCGAGGGCCAGGCAGGGACATGCATGGGGTTGTCCAGGAAAGCTCTGACTTGAACATTGGTGAGACTGCAGGTAAGAGGGGGCTCACTGCCAGCCTGGATGTTATCCAGATCTATGAGATCAGTGAGGGTCTTGGCACCTAGATTGACTTCAGGAGTCTTCCTGACCCTGAAGGAATCGTCACCAACTGATTCGTCATGCCCAGATCCTCTCATAAGTCTCATATCCAAGATCTTTTTGACTGCCACTCTTCTCTCCTCCTCATCCTCAGTGCAGAGCATTGTCTGCAGAACTGCCTCGGGATGAGCATACCAGGGAGATCTCCTCACAGTCTGCTCCACAATCTGAACAACCTTCCTTGGCTGACTCCTCAGGAGCTCAAGCTGGAAGAGAACATGCCTCGGACCTTCGGAGAACGATGACTTGACCTTGGTGTTGAACCAATTTGGCAAGTAGACACTCACGATGAGTTGGACAATAAGTCTCAGGTTGTGAAGCTGGTTCCCTTTCAGTTTATGATGAGCGACCCAAATTCTGCAGAACCTGAGAGCCGTTGTGAGCCACCTAGAATGTGAGACTGGACCTATCTGCAGGTAAGCAAGTCTATCAGGCATGACCCCAGTTTTGATGGCACTGCAAATCATGTAACCATAGTACTGGTCAGTACTCAGGTCGTCAATGACAGTATGTGCAAGCTCAACGAGTGGAGGGCCAACTGTGATTTTTTCAAAGCTCGGATTTATTTCTAACTCAGTGCAGAGTCCAGCAACTTGCCAAGAGGACCAGACCATCTGTTGTTTGAAAGAGTCTTGCCATCCAGCTCCTGGATCAGATGTCTGAGTGGCAACTCATTGGTGTGGAGGTCACAAACAATCCAGACCAGCTTCCTCCCAATCTTCCGCTCTATCCACTGTATGACCCCCCCCTTGCCACCCTGTGTTCTTGTTGGTGCTGTCCCCTCCAATGGCCTGCAGGGTCTGGTCTACGTTCCTCTCTCTGAGCCAGTTCACAATGTTATCTGCCACTATCTCAGCTGGTTTCCTGATGTCATCTTTCTCTGGAGTGAAATGTCACATATACTTCCCTCCTGGTTCACTGCAGCAGGAGTAGTGTTCCTCCTTCACCATGGCAGGGAACAACTTGTCAGAATCTCCAACTTTCATGAACACTTTAGTGTCATCCCTTCTCCCATCAAAGAACAAACAATTGATTCCATTTTCTCTTATCCCCTTATCAAACTCCTCTTCTAGGTTACTGACAAGTTTCTCCTGAGCTCTCCTTACTTTGTTATGATCTATCACCAGGTGAACATCGTCAGGTGTTATCAAACCACCGTCAATCCAGACAGCCATTGCTATCTCTGCAGTTTCTCTGAGACCAGTGTGGTGTCGCATGCTGGCCAGAGCTATGCTCGGGATATCTTTCCTATTTCGAATCTTATGCCTGGAAGGTTTGGGATCATTATTTTCTGGGATAGGGACAAAGTCACCATTCTCCTGGTCAGCACTTGGATCAGCCATGGGGAAGTCATTAAACTCTGAATCAGCTTGACTCCAATCATCGGCCTTTTTTACCTCACCCTTGGCCTTCTCAAGTCTCTTTTCCTCAGCAACTCTTCTCCTCTTCTGTCTCTCTGTGGCAGCCTCCTGTCTCTTGGACTCCGGAATATCTTGGCTAGAAATCATGAGAGCCCCTATACTGCCAGTCTTCTCTCTCTGTGCTTTGACAAATGCCAGTTCGATCACAGGAATCTTCAGTTCACGCTTGCAAATACAGGAGATGTGGGCCTCGGATTTACAGTCATGATCGCATCCAAACTCAGGACAGAGAACAATTGGGCACTTGCAAGTAATTATGTCAAATAACTGGTCCAGTTGCTTGGCAAAGCTGTCCTTGACTGCAAGTTTTCCTCTCCCAAGAGAGATATCTCTTGCCTTTTCCCAACTGGCTAGCAGTCTCTCACTAATCTTCTTCTGACTTGTTATGACTGGAGGCTTGAACTGAGCGTTAGCCAGAGTGTACTGTGCCAAGACAGCTTTGGTCATATCACTGGCAGTGTCTTTGTTTGTGTAAGTTCTTTGGTTCTTTTCACTGATTTGCCTGATTAAAACACCGTATCTCAAAGCATCTCTCAATGTAGGCAACTCTGACTTCAGGAGCTCTCTCCCAGACCCAAGATAGTGACTGAGATGGCTGGATTTTTGGTTCCTCGTCCTGACACAAGCAGCCATCGCAAATATTATCAACTTATAAATGCATCAGAATCTGAAACGGAAAAAAATATTGTTAGTTGGGTTGTTAAAGAATGAAGTCAGAAAGCAATGTTCACTATTTAATTGTAATGCACTAATGCAGCTGTACGTTAGATTTTCGATAAATTTCACGCTAAAATTTACCTAGCAAACGGTTGCAAAATATTGAAACTGAAATTATTTTCTGTTTATATACTGTACACTAAAATCTACCATAAAAGTGATGGGCCATTAGTTTTAGCTGATCTTCCCTCCTATGACACACCCTACTGTACTATGCTATGCTGTGCTATGCTGTGTTGTGCTGTGCTGTACTATACTATACTATGTTGTGCTGTACTGTGCTATGCTGTGCTATACTATGCTGTACTGTGCTATGCTATGCTGTACTATACTGTGCTGTACTGTGCTAGGCTGTGTTTGTACTGTGCTCTGCTGGGCTGTGCTATGCTATGCTGTGCTGTGCTGTGCTATGCTATGCTATGCTATGCTATGCTATACAGGTACTCCACGACATCCTCGACTTGCGACAACCCGGACATACAACCACCGTGGTCTTATAAAATATTTTTCAAATTACGTATTTTCTAGTACGTACTGACGTTAGTGATCGCGCTGCGTACTGACAAAATTTTCGTTTGTAATTCCCTTTAAAATGGGTAGCAAGTGTAAAAGTGAGAGTTCTCGTGGTGCTGAGAAGAAAAAGAGACACCGTTTTAGAATCTCTATGTATTATTTTCTCATTTTCGACTTACGACCAATTCGTCTAATGAGTTGGTCGTCGGGACGGACCCCCGTCTTAAGTCGAGGAGAGACTATACTATACTATACTATGCTATACTGTGCTATACTGTACTGTGCCATGCTGTGCTATGCTGTGCTAGACTAGACTATACTATACTATACAATACTATAGTATACAGGGTACTATGCTTTACTCTACTCTACTATACTATCCTATCCTATCCTATACTATACTATCCTATCCTATCCTATCCTATACAGTACTATACTATACTATCCTATACTATACTATACTATCCTATCCTATCCTATACTATCCTATACTATACTATCCTATCCTATCCTATCCTATCCTATCCTATCCTATCCTATCCTATCCTATACTATACTATCCTATCCTATACTATACTATACTATACTATCCTATCCTATACAGTACTATCCTATACTATCCTATACTATACTATACTATCCTATACTATCCTATACAGTACTATACTATACTATCCTATACTATACTATCCTATACTATACTATACTATCCTATACTATCCTATACTATACTATACTATCCTATACTATCCTATACTATACTATACTATCCTATACAGTACTATACTATACTATCCTATACTATCCTATACTATACTATACTATCCTATACAGTACTATACTATACTATACTATACTATCCTATACTATACTATACTATACTATACAGTACTATACTATACTATACTATACTATACTATCCTATACAGTACTATACTATACTATACTATACTATACTATACTATCCTATACAGTACTATACTATACTATACTATACAGTACTATACTATACTATACTATACTATCCTATACTATACTATACTATACTATACTATACAGTACTATACTATACTATACAGTACTATACTATACTATACTATACTATACTATACTATACTATACTATACTATACTATACTATACTATACTATACTATCCTATCCTATACTATACTATACTATACTATACTATCCTATACAGTACTATACTATACTATACTATACAGTACTATACTATACTATACTATCCTATCCTATACTATACTATACTATACAGTACTATACTATACTATACTATACTATCCTATACTATACTATACTATACTATACTATCCTATACAGTACTATACTATACTATACTATACAGTACTATACTATCCTATACTATACTATACTATACTATACTATCCTATACTATACTATACTATACTATACTATCCTATACAGTACTATACTATACTATACTATACAGTACTATACTATCCTATACTATACTATACTATACTATACTATACTATACAGTACTATACTATACTATACTATACAGTACTATACTATCCTATACTATACTATCCTATACTATACTATACTATACTATACTATACAGAACTATACTATACTATACAGTACTATACTATACTATCCTATACTATACTATCCTATACTATACTATACTATACTATACTATCCTATACTATACTATACTATACTATACTATACAGTACTATACTATACAGTACTATACTATACTATACTATACTATCCTATACTATACTATACTATACTATACAGTACTATACTATACTATACTATACTATACTATCCTATACTATACTATACTATACTATACTATACAGTACTATACTATACTATACTATACTATACTATACAGTACTATACTATACTATCCTATACTATACTATACTATACTATACTATCCTATACAGTACTTTACTATAATATACTTTACTATACTATACTTGCTTCTCATTGCTTACACACTTACCACTGGTTGTCCTGTAGTGCAGTTCCGGGTATGGATGGGGTATTGTTGTATTAATTTATCATTTCACCACATTACCTTAATAGCAGTTCAGGCAGTTGGTTGTTACTTTGTTGTGACCTTCATTGCTTTGTGTTAGTATAGGATAAAAATAGAGTATGTCGGGGAAACCTGCCATGTTTGGTAGTATCAGACTGAATAACATCCTTCTCACTTGTGTCCAGTCTAGGACTCAGACCCAGGACACAGTAAGTTAGAGTCCTGGCCCAATAACATGCTTCCTCCACTCCTTGATAAATTGGAAAGTGAGATGAGGCAGCACTTCCCACACGACTACCACCTCTTCCTCTTGACTTATTAATTCTCAGTTGGTTGAGCAGTATGGATATAGTAAAGAGAAAGTACAATACATAATGACCATTGCTGAATGCTACAAAGATGATCTATCTTCACATATGTACCACTCGACGCCATGCTATCCAATTATTCCCAGGAGTGTTTACAGCCTCACCTTAAGGGGGGAGGGAGGGGGCATGATGGAGTAGACTGTTAGTTGTCATCATCGTGTTCCTTATGTTAGAGATGAAGTAATTACTGTATTATGTTTGTGTGCTCTGAAAAATCACTTGGTTTCAGTTCTTAAAACATGTGTGGAAGTGTATGAAGAAGGATTGTATATTTACTCTGTCTGTACATCTTTAACCTATGTATTTTGTTTTCCTGATGGTCACAGAAGTTGCGCAATGAGATGTAAACAGAAATCGTTATATTATGACACTGCAACTCCCCCCCCCCCCCCCCCATCAGTGAATTGATTTGTGACCCTTGAATATTATTTATAATCTCTTTAAAACCACATTTATATTACAAGCTTCTACACATTAATGTATAGTATTACCTACCTAAAAATGGCAACTAGGTGGAGAAGTATATTTGAAGGTATATAAATAGATCTTTGAAATTAATGGGCACCAGTATCATTGTCTGCTATCCTTTATCATTAATAGAGATTACTCCTCAAGATATTTATCAATGTTTTCAAAAAAATTTCCCTGATGTTTTATTCCCATTTTTATTCACCAAAATATGAAGTACGATATTTGTTGTCACACAGGGAAAATGATGTCCTGTATTTGCCTCATCCCTGGGAGTACCATAGCTTATTAGTCACAGCTGTGTCAGAATAAATGATGAGAGAGTCTGTGTTGGTGTTGATCCCAGCCACTCTGACCAGGTGCTGCATGGTACATTACAGTTATGAATGAAAAAAAATCTAGAGGTCACTATTTTATTGGTATTTTCAGAGAAGACTCTGTTATTGATTCTGGAACTTTTAAACTTCCGGGGATCAAGAAGTTGGACGTTCAACCTCCAGAACCAGGAAAATTCTTGGATATGGTACGGACTCTGCCCGACCCTCGCTGTCTTAAGACTCACATGCCGTTCTCTCTTCTCACACCGGGGTTCCTTGATACATGCAAGGTATTATTTACTTGTTAACACATGGTGGTAGTTTATGTTTAATATAGCTCCTCTAATCTGTATTTTGCTGAAACGAGACTCTCCAGAAGATTTTGAGTCAGCCCTCCGAATCTAGACCCAAGTATGGCTTGAGGTGAAAGAGTCAGGAGTGCACTGTAACACCCACACAGCCATGAGATCATGCAGTACAGGGTGTGAGAGGTGCTATCACTGGCCTTCACAACGTGGACATACGCACTGCTGAGATAGCGCGGTGATCTGGGGTCGGCAAACCCACATTATCACGATGGCCCTGAAACAACATATATCGCTGACCAGGAGAGGTAATATTATGATAAGCATATTAATGCCTATCTTATACATGATGGTCACTTAAACTTACAACCACAAATATAAGTGGCCCCCAGGGGAAGGGGGGGGGGGGGTTGCCTGCTGATCTTTTAATTTGAAACCTTATTTTGGTGTTAAATCAATACAATTTACATATCAATAACATGGCAAATCCCATGTAGACCAATATATTGTATATTGCTGTAGCTCTTCACTCAAAAGCGACCCCTACACTGTCAATATTATTGATACAATATATTGACTCATTATTATTGGACAATATGCACACTCCCAACATGGCTCAATACAGTATTATGTCACAAAAATCTGTCAGTACAACACTGACACTCATGGCAGACACAGATATAGCATATACATATAGTCATTGCATTAGTTTTTTGTGTTTAGAAAAAAAATGCGTTTGTGGATGAAACAATGGTCCAGTTGCGGAAATGTGTTCCTACACCCCCTGTGGTAACTCGTGTCTTCAATTGGCCAACCTGTAATAATTATGACCTATAGCAAACCTATCCACCAATCACATCCATCGTTACACGACCAATACCCATTCATTCATGAACAGTGAACTAATACTACTACTGTACTGTGACTCTGCTGTTTGGAGACACCGGTTACCATGGGGTGTAGGAACACATTTCTGCAACTGTACATGAAAAAATATCAATGCTATATAGCCATGAAAATTTGCTAAAGGATATAAGAGTCGGTGAACCAAAAGATTACAGAAACTTCTTGTGTAAAGGTTTCTTTTTTATACTTCATATTTATTTTATTTACTGCATTTTTTCTATATTTATTCCTTCTGTCATATAGATTATTGTATTTTTCTGAATTTTATGTTCTTACTTTCTCTCAATTATATCCTGCTTTAGTCATATTCTATACCATGGATCAGTCTGAGAAAACCATGTCATTCTTACTATAACACTTATTGTACTTACCACGGTAGCCTGCCACCACCCAGACTTTTCTTTGAATATAACATACCTCACTGGACTGTTAGGTACTGTGCTAGCGAGCTTCTAGGCACGTGAGTTACAATAGTTATTTTCTGAGAACCAACGGGTAGAAGGAATAGAGCGGTGATAGTTGTAGTTTACTGTTACGAGTTGGGGATTTAGAATATAGTTATACGTCTACCCAGATCCCAACGGGTAACAACAAAAAAAAAACAAAGACAATCGGACTAAAAAAAGGGTAGACAAAGGATGCGAGTTTTCGTTGTATATAATAAAGTACCATAAATTCCTTAACAAAATATTCAGCTTATAAACTACCCTTAACCAAACTTAACCTAAACACGAACAGTATATACATAGTAATAAAACATAGAACAATAGTGAAGCAATGTGGAGTGGGGAGAGGCAATACAAGATTACAAATACTTAAGTGAGGAGCTGAGATGGCTGACGGGCAAGGCTGAGTATGGTAGAAGACGGTAAAAAGTCACTGTGCCGTAGGTTTCCAGGATAGGTGATCCTGTGGTCGCTTCCCAGAGTGAAGTGTGTCCTCTCCTCGAATTGGAGCTGACAAAGTAGACTGAGGCGGAAGTGACGCAACAACCAGGATATGGAGAAGGGAAACCCGGGAGTGGTAACTAAGACGAGCCATACTCGTGTTTCGTCCCTAGATGGCGTTGCTCGTGGTGCTGGGTAGGTAGATGAAGACAATCGGTGGAGGGGTTCGTAACACACCCCCCCTCCAAAGACCTTCGTAGCGCGGGCGCGAAGGAGGTGATCACCTGGTGCGTCTGGAGAGTAGCTGCTACATTTCCACTGGAGCTCGGGATAAGGAGTCTGCAATCAGGTTTTCCACCCCCTTTATGTGCCGGACTTGTAGATTATAGGGCTGGGTGAGGAGAGCCCAGCGGAGGATTCGCTGGTTGGAGGTCTTGTTGGTTTGGATGAACGTGAGTGGGTTATGGTCGGTGAAGACCAGGGTTGTTTGTGGGCAAGACTGGAGGTAACATTCAAACTTCTTTATTGCCAACACCAGAGCCAGGGCCTCCTTCTCTATGGTCGAGTAGTTGGTCTGATGTTTTTTCAACTTGGCAGAGTAATATGCCACAGGGTGAAGGACATCAGTGGTTGGGTCGGGTTGTAGGAGCACAGCCCCCACTCCGACACCACTAGCGTCGATTTGCAGATGGAAGGGCAAGGTGTAGTCAGGGGGGTGGACTACAGGCTTAGAGGCAAGGAAGGCTTTGAGGCGGTGGAAAGACTGGTCGCAATTCTGGTTCCAGATGTAAGGGACCGCAGAACTGGTAAGGTCTGTGAGGGGTCCGGCCACGCTGGAGAAGTTACTGCAGAACCGACGGTAGTAGCCGCACATCCCCAGGAAGCGCATGAGTTCCTTCCTCGTCCTTGGAGTGGGGAAGGACAAGATGGCTTCAACGTTTGCGTCCTTGGGTCTCACCATACCATGCCCAACGATATGTCCCAGGTAAGTCACCGAGGCCCGGCCAAAAGCAGATTTAGCCAGGTTTATGGTGAATCCAGTCTCTTGCAGTCGTGCAAACAGTATCTCCAAACGCACCAGATGTTCGTCCCAGCTGTCCGACACCACCACCAGGTCATCCAGGTAGGCGAACGTCCCACCTAGGTCTTGAATAAGGTAGTTTATGGCCCTCTGGAATGTGGCCGGAGCATTAGAAAAGCCAAACGCCATAACTAAATATTGAAAAAGACCAAATGGAGTTATAAATGCCGAGATTATTTTTGCCCTATCCGTGAGTCCTACTTGATAATATCCTTTCAACAGGTCTATAGTACTGATAAATTGGGCACAGCCTATGCTGTCTATTATATCTTCAATCAAAGGTAAAGGGTAGGAGTCAGAGACAGTGACCTGGTTCACTTTACGATAATCTGTACAGAAACGAAAGGTGCCATCGGGTTTTGGAATGAGAAGGCAAGGTGAAGCCCAGGGGGAGGTACTAGGCTCAGCTAAGTTATGCTTTAACAAAAAATCTACCTCCTTTTTCATGATCTCTTTTTTTTGTGGATTTAGTCGATATGCTGATTGTCTAATGGGTTGTACATCATCTGAGATTAGCTTAATATCATGTTTAAGTATATTGCAAAATCCTGGGAGGTCTGATGTGACTTTAGGAAATGTTGATAATAACTTAGTGAGATCTTTTGCTTGAGATGGATTCAGAACAGAAAAATACTCATCCAAATTGTTGAGTATGTGACTGTTAGCAGGGTTCTCTTTAGGTAGAGGGAAGTCTAAATTCTCCAATAGGTCCATGTCATCTGTCTCCGGCTCCGGCCCTGACAAAACCGTATGCAATACAGGTAGGCTTACAGCCTCGGGGATGTCTTCCTCTGACTGCCTGGAATGGTAAAGTTTCATGAGATTAATGTGAACAAGTTGTGAATCTTTTCTGCGATCAGGAGTATGGACTATATAGTTGAGAGGAGATAGTTTATTAGCAACTATATAGGGACCAGTAAACTTGCTTTTAAGGGGAGAGCCTGGAATGGGTAGAAAGAGTAACACTTTGTCACCTGGAGAAAATGATCTTTTAACTAATTTAGGTTGGGACTTCACCATTTTCTCTTGGACTTTTTTTAAGTTTGACTGAGCAATGGTTCGGACTTCAGTTAATTTGTCCCGTAAAGTGTCAATGTATTGGGAAACTGTTGCGGGCTTAATAGAGGGAGTGTCAAACCACTGCTCCTTTACTATTTTAAGGGGTCCCCTAATTTGTCTCCCATATAGTAACTCGAACGGGGAGAATCCCAATGACTCCTGGGGACATTCCCTGATGGCAAAGAGTAACAAGTCTATGCCTTCATCCCATTCCTTTTGGTGTTCTATACAGTATTTTTTGATCATTGATTTGAAAGTTTGATGGAACCGTTCCAAGCAACCTTGGGATTGTGGGTGGTAAGCCGAAGATGTACAATGGTCCACACTGAGGTCTTTCATCACCTGTTCGAAAAGATTGCTCGTAAAATTGGTGCCCTGATCAGATTGGATCTCTTTAGGAATGCCCACTGAAGTGAAAAGATGCAAAAGATGTTTGATTACGTTTTTTGAAGTGATGCTTTTAAGGGGAAAAGCCTCAGGATAACGTGTACTG
Organism: Homarus gammarus; assembly: GCA_958450375.1. Classification (NCBI taxonomy): domain Eukaryota; kingdom Metazoa; phylum Arthropoda; class Malacostraca; order Decapoda; family Nephropidae; genus Homarus; species Homarus gammarus. The sequence goes on along the minus strand of CAUDMG010003162.1, from coordinate 352,846 downwards.
GTATCCATAACTGTGAGCAGGAATTGATTTCCCTTCTTAGTCTTTGGTAATGGGCCCACACAATCCACAACAATCTTTTCAAATGGGGTAGAAAATACTGGGATGGGCTTAATGGGAGCTGCTGGTATACTTTCATTTGGTTTTCCTACCATTTGACAAATATGACAAGATTTTAGGTATTGAGACACATCCTTCCTAAGTCCAGGCCAGTAATAGTGTTGGAGGAGCTTTTTATATGTTTTCAGGATTCCCAAATGTCCTGAAATACCATCATGGGCAAGGGCAATTAATGCTGGTCTGACTGAAGCTGGAATTACCACTTGATGTATTTCAGACCACGTGTCTAGATGGGCAAGCTCAGGGGGCCTATAGGCCCTCATCAAAACCCCTTCATGATAATAAAAACACGGAAGGGTGTTAAAATCTTTACCTTCAACTGCTGCATGATGAAGTTTATTCAAAGATGGATCAGATTGTTGGGCTTTAATGAGCTCCTCCTTACTTATCGTCTTATTGTACAGATCTTCTGTGGGTAGGAAGATATTGGAGGTGGTTTTAGATGAAGAGGGCCCATTTCGCACACTCTGTGACCGGGTGACAGCACAAGATGGGAAAAGATGAGGAATAGTTTCTTTAAGGTCAGTGGTGGAGTTGACAGGTAAGGGAGAGTCGACTGTCTTTATGTTAGGAACCACTAGATCTCCTACCAAGTCATTACCCAATAATAAATGAATGCCACACACAGGCATTGGGTCTTTCCTTATGGCTATTTGCACTTCCCCAGTAATCAAGGGACATTGGAGGTGCACTTTAGCTAAAGGATAGGAAGAATGGGACGAGAGATCTGAAATTAGAACACTCTCATTTGTAAATGCGGTAGATATATCAGGAATGACGTTAAACAGGAGGATAGATTGTGCTGCGCCCGTATCACGTAGTATACGAATAGGGAAAGAACGAGACCCTTCTACGATTGAAATTTTTCCCTCATAGGTGAATGAAGAGAAGAGATCCTGATGGGGCCTTGCCACATTGGCATTTGCTATTGGTTTGGATTTGGGATCCAGGGAACTACTTTTAGCAATTCGACACTTTGGGTGTTTACAAGTCTGGATCGTATGGCCTGGGATTTTACAGTAAGAACAAGTAAGCTTGGTTGCATCGGGGGGAGTGGGTGTGGGACCTTTCGACCTACCACTCACGTTCCCAAGGTTATCATCAGAGGAGGACCTAACATGTCGGGAAGTACCACGTTCTCTACTGCCCAGTGACTCCACCAACAAAGCATACGCATCAGCCAGCTCAGCAGCACGCCCTAAATTAACCTCTCCACGCTCCTCCACATGCTTCAAGATGTGAAATGGTATCTTGCTTTTCCACTCCTCCAGGACTACCAAATTTAACAAATCCTGAAATGTGGAGGTCTCTGTAGCCTCTAACCACTTCTTAAAAAACCTAAGCTTTTCTTGAGCAAACTCAACAAATGTGTGTGAAAATGGTTTGGTTAGTTTACGAAACTTCTGCCGGTATCCATCTGGCGTGATAGCATAAGAGGTGAGGATATTCTTTTTTACGTTATCATAGTCATCAGTCTGGTCTAAACAGTTATAAACTCTACGAGCCTTACCATATAATTTAGGAACTAACACTGACACCCACTGGTCCTTTGGCCACTCATTCTTCGCGGCTATTTTCTCAAAAGTCCTAAATGACCCGTCCATATCGGATTCATCAAACCCGGGAACAAGGGAAGAAGCAGTAGCAGGGTTAAAAGCAGCGAGTTTCTCTCTTAATGCCACTTCTTTTGATTTAAACTCCGATGTTAAAGTGACTTCTGTCTCTCTCACCTGTAGTTCTTTCAGTTTAACCGCCTGCACCAACTTGGCCTGTTCCATCCTTTCCTCATGCTCCAACTTGGCCTGTTCCGACCTTCCCTCATGCTCCAACTTGGCCTCCAACTTGGCCTGTTCCAACTTGGCCTGTTCCATCCTTTCTTCATGGTCCAACTTGGCCTCCAACTTGGCCTGTTCCAACTTGGCCTGTTCCCTCCTTTCTTCAGGGTCCAACTTGGCCTCCTGCTCCAACTTGGCCTGTTCCAACTCGAGTTCTTTCATTTTGATTTGGAACTCGAACCTAGCTCGTTCTAGTTCTAAGGGGTCTATTCGTTGTGTTTCTTCTTGAGGGCTAGCCAGACCTGAGGCAACTTCTGGGTGAGGAGGGGTGGTGGATAGTGGTTGAAGTTTCTTGGACATGGGCGTTAATCTGTCAACAGCGGATTCTTTTAAAACTTCTTGTTGAACCAACTCTTCAATCACATGATTTTTTAACATTTCCTTAGTCAGTTGCTGTGAAAATGGGATATTGTAATAGTTGGCTATTTCTTTCCATTCTTTCTTCAGGATATTAACACGTAATTTAGCTACGGAAGGATTTTCAATAAAATCCTGGAGATCAAAACCTGAGGTGGCCATTGTTAATAAAAATAGGATAAATTAACTAATGGTCAAAAGCTAAGATAAGTGGATAACCCTAGAAAATATCACGGCAGTGGATAACCAGAAAGTCCCGGAAACTAACCAAGTTATACCTAGGGAAATTACACTTATGATTATTGTTCTTCCGAGAAGATCCTTAGATAAGGATAAGAGACTTGAAAGAGGTAGGGCGTATTACGGCATTAATATAAAGATCCGGATTAACAACCCTGATATACTTGAAAGAGGTAGGGCGTATTACGGCATTAATATAAAGATCCGGATTAACAACCCTGATATACTTGAAAGAGGTAGGGCGTATTACGGCATTTATATAAAGATCCGGATTAACAACCCTGAATGAGATAATGAGAAGAACAATAATTGAGGCTTTATAATTATGGGGTCCTGGTAGAGAGGGGCGTCCCAAGATATCACTTCACTCTAAACTAGTAACTATGGAACAGCCTACTCTGGAGCGAGGGTACGGCATTAAACAGATCCGGATTCTTCCCTACACTCGATAAGACTTACCACACGACTGCCACGTGTAATAACAGGTAAGCCTTATGACACTTGGAACCTATTATCCTACGTCTGTCACTCTTACTATACGGTAATACCAATATATGCACACACATATGAAGGAAACTTTAAACCACCGTAAAGCAATTGTAAACAGAAGTGACTGGGAGGGGTAATTAACACTGAGTAACAAGGGAGGAAGGAATATGGTACTTAAGGTCGTGTCCTGTCACGGTCGCCATTTGTTACGAGTTGGGGATTTAGAATATAGTTATACGTCTACCCAGATCCCAACGGGTAACAACAAAAAAAAAACAAAGACAATCGGACTAAAAAAAGGGTAGACAAAGGATGCGAGTTTTCGTTGTATATAATAAAGTACCATAAATTCCTTAACAAAATATTCAGCTTATAAACTACCCTTAACCAAACTTAACCTAAACACGAACAGTATATACATAGTAATAAAACATAGAACAATAGTGAAGCAATGTGGAGTGGGGAGAGGCAATACAAGATTACAAATACTTAAGTGAGGAGCTGAGATGGCTGACGGGCAAGGCTGAGTATGGTAGAAGACGGTAAAAAGTCACTGTGCCGTAGGTTTCCAGGATAGGTGATCCTGTGGTCGCTTCCCAGAGTGAAGTGTGTCCTCTCCTCGAATTGGAGCTGACAAAGTAGACTGAGGCGGAAGTGACGCAACAACCAGGATATGGAGAAGGGAAACCCGGGAGTGGTAACTAAGACGAGCCATACTCGTGTTTCGTCCCTAGATGGCGTTGCTCGTGGTGCTGGGTAGGTAGATGAAGACAATCGGTGGAGGGGTTCGTAACATTACTAATTCAAAATTTATTAACATAAGGAGTGAACAAGATGTTAATTAAGTACACGCTGACAAGACTGGACAACTTAGGTCTTACTTTGCACATAGCAAAATAAATCTTCATTTCTTGGTTACAACATTACACACACATTATATTACTTCATTGTCAATACAGATGATAATATGACACACTTGACAATATCCCAAATTAAGATGTTATTTAGAACATCATGTTATTTTGGAATGAACAACATGGCGCTTTAACTAGAACTCAGTTGGTAGTACATATGAATGATGGACTCACAACCCCTATAACAAACTTTATTCCTGGTAATACCAATATTCATGGGTCAATACTCAACATGGGATAACTATATTTCTGCTAATTATCCCCAATCATAGATACCAACACTGCTTAATACATACAGGTAGTTCTGCTATAACGCGATAATTGTGTTCTTGTAAAATATCGTGTTATAGAAAATCGCGTAATAGAAATAACAGGGCTTATGGAGAAAATAGGGTTAGGTGCAGATTACTCGAAATCGAAAAAATTTAGTAGTTAGCCTAACACAAAGGATAGCACAGTCTAAATAAATGTTACATTCATATCTAATAATGAAATCATACAGTAAATGTAACACTTTACTTGATGGGGAAGAAGGGTGATTTTGAGGTTGATAAAATCGAGCTTCTCTTCAAGTGTTATATCCTTTCTTTTACGATCATCACCGGGAATTCTATCACCAGAACGCTTCTTGTTGATATTTTTCTTTACTATATTCACAGTTAATACAGTGGGGTATGCTACAGTAGAAGTCCAAAAATCCGGACTGCTTGGGGATTGAGTCGGTCCGGATTTTCGGATTTTCCGGATTCTCAGGCAGTACTTTTAAAATTCAAATTTAAGGAGGAATAAAGAAGAGGTGAACAGGTACATTTTGATAGTTTATTCATTAGCAAATATAGCATGCTTCATTTATCAAAACGAGCAGTTTTAATGAAAAAGCTGTGAATTCTAGAATTTTATTCTTTGCCTTTTTTATATCATAAATTGTAGACTTTCCAATGTCGTATGTTTCCATTAGAACAGTATTGCTCACACCACGTACTAGTTTCTTAATTATGTCAAGTTTGTCACTCAATTTCAACGTGTTCTTTCTCTTCACACAACGAAGTTTATCTACTTTAGGAGCCATTATTATGGGCTTGTACAGTAATCTGTAAATGGAAAGAGTAGGACTCAAAATATTGTAATATTACAATGGTATTCTATTCATACTGTGCTTGATATAATGCATTCACGGAAATGTAATATTTTTGCTAAAATGACGTACGTATTACAGTGGAAAGTGGGATCAAATCGTGACGAAAACAATGACTTTCGCTTTCTTTCGTTCAAAAGATGTTCCCGTAATCGCTTTTCGAATGGTTTAGTTAAAAAACTGTTGTACTGTATTACAATAATATTCTATCCTAATTGACTTGAATAAATACTACGATACCATATTTCTGAATATTTTCATTAAAATCCATCAAAATCATTTTCTTTGTCATCGTCTGCAGCACCAAACTGCTTCTCCCAGTCCTCTCCTTGAACAGGGCTAGAGGGTACGTGTTTTTCGAATCGTTTTCAGTTAAAAAACTATTACATCACACGTATATTTTACCTAAACTGCGCCTGAATGAATATATTCTCGGAAATAAATAGTAGTTTTGCTGAAACGTGATGTATTTCAATGTAAAATAGGATAAAACACATGACGAAAACAAAAGACTTTACCTAAGCTTCCGATGTTCTTGAGATGTTACTCGTTTTTTTAATAGTTTTCGGTTAAAATTCTCTTATATTACAATGATATTCCATTCATACTGTGCTTGATATAATACATTCACGGAAATGTAATATTTTTGCTGAAATTACGTACGTATTAAAGTGGAAAGTGGGATAAAATCGTGACGAAAACAATGACTTTCGCTTTCTTTCGTTCAAAAGGTGTTACCGTAATCGCTTTTCGAATGGTTTAGTTAAACAAATGTTGTATTACAATAATATTCCCTCCTAATTGACTTGAATAAATACTTGAATGGAAATCTACAAAATTTTTGTTGAAACTACACGCGTTTCAGTGTAAAGTGTTGTAATAATAAATGGTAAACAATTTGCCTTCGGCACTCGTGTTTCAGTTTATAGGACGTAGAGCGTTTTTACTGAAGGTTTTGTTGTTCCCTTACCCTCAAAAACGAGGAATATCATTAATTAACGATTTCTTGGTCAAAAAATCAGGGTCGACCGATAAACGAGGGGGGGGGTTATAGATGAGTACTGTATATACGGTATGTTGTCACAGTTTGATTGCTCGTTTTAAAGTGGCGACCACGTGGTCGCTTGTTGTCGCTGTGCAGCTGTGGCACTCACGCATGTGCACATACATACAAAAGCCCGCTAAAAAAAAAAATAATAATCATAATACAGTTGGTCCTCGTACTACGCGGTTAATGTAACCCGGAGGGTACCGCGGAAAGTGAGAAACGCGTAAAGTGAATAACATAACATATGGGATTAATTGAAATGGAGTCCGGGCCGATCCCCAAACTCCACTTTTTGACAACACACAACTATGTTGTAGTAAAAATATTATCTTAACTTTATGATGGCATGCACACACAATTAATAATTAAGAGAAATATCAATAATATTAGGTTTTTTAACACTTACATTAGTAGAAAAGATGGCTGGGCACACGGGGATGGGCGGTTGGTTCCGAGGCAGAGGGCAGATTATTGGCCCTCACCTGTATCACTTGTATCAATTGTATCACTATCCACCACAGAGGCTTGCAGGGCCTCTTTGTCAAACCCCCCAAAGTTCATATAAGTCCATATCCTCACTATAATTATCACTATCACTGACTTGGGCCGGCTGTAGTGGGTGGCGGGTGAAGAACTCGCTAATGTTTTGATGACTGGGCGACCTTGTGCGCACCATTTTCGCGCCTCTTACACAACATGGCGGATGGCGGGAGGTTTGGATCCAAAAATGGCGCGGCTTGCCAGCCGCTCTCCGCGTAATGGGGTTCACGACCGCGGAATGTGAAAATGTTAGGTTCTGGCAAGGCACCGCGTTAACGGTGAAACGCGGATTGTGGGACTGCGTAATAGGAGGACCAACTGTAATTAATTTTCCAAAAGTCCGGATTCTCGGGTGGTCCGGATTTCTGGCATCCGGATTTTTGGACTTTTACTGTATAACGAACGGATCCTACTACGAATATTCCTATAACGAACGGTTTTACCTATAAAATTGAGAATGCTATAACGAACGAAACTCCTACAACGAACATTATTTAATTTTTTTTTTTTTCTAATTTATTGTTTTTTTATTACAAATATTAATGATATTCTTTATTTCAGGGGTTTAGATGCATATTTATGCACTTTTTTACAATTTTTACAATTATATATTATATTTTTCAGTGTTAAGTGGTTGTATTTGGGGGCCTGGAACGGATTAATCCTATAACGAACGAATGCTTTAAGGAACAAGGTTCTAGAACCAATTAGATTTGTTTTAGCATACCCCACTGTACCACAAAATTGGAGAAATAGTAAGCAAAAATCACGTTATAGCAAACAAGCGTTCGCGTTCTACAAATATCGTTCCTAATTCATAAATCGCGTTAGAGCAAATTCACGTTATCAAAGCACGCATTATAGCAGAACTCACTGTATAACCAAGATCAATGAACCAGACAAGACTGAGTCCACTGGTCGCGGGAGTTGTTTACTACACAAACAGCCGAAGCTCGGTCGCTGGTAGTGCCCGGGGTAGACTCGGTGCAAAGTATCTTCGCATAGTGTTCCCTGGGTGCTCCTGTCTTCAGATTCTAATCTCGCCATATTAAAGACATCCTTCAAGGACCATCTTGCCCATAGGCGGCTACTGAACCTTGGTAGTGGTGACAACACAGACAGTGCGAGTCTTCCTTGTGCATTCGTTTTTACGGGCCTCGGGCAGTTCCGGCCTATGCATGCATACCAGAAAGGCTTATCTCACCAACAACAGAAATTCTATTCAACTCGATCGCTGTACATTCAACTATGAAAATCAGTGTCATGGGTCAGGTGAATTTCTTATGTCTACTTTTATAATATAATCAGAGATTGAGCTTGTCAGGAAAAAGTGAAATGGACATTAAATACACACACTAACAACTTTACTTTCCCGGAAACTGCAAAACCACAGCCAAGGGACTCTTCCTGGGGAGCTGTTCGGTCTTGGAGATTTTGAGTTTGATAGAATCTTTTCATGAGATTAATGACTTTCTTAAACGACAACTGACACAAACTAAACTACAAACATCAGATTCTCTGATGTTTGAGCATCAAAATAATCTAACTTCAGTGGCAATTGGAAACTCATGGCTATCCCCAAGGACGATATAAGGGCATGCCACTCGTACTGACAGACTTGACACTCACTGACTTGACAAGTTTTACTAACAATAAAGAGAGTACTGTAGAAGCTTTCAACATCACCCACAAGGGATCTTGAATGTTTCATCTGTAATCAGACATATCTAATTTGCCTTAACGTTTACAACTACAGTTGCAATTTCAAATTCTATGTTGTTATACTAAGGAATACCGAAGTCTCGGGTGCACTCTAAGATTGAGAGAAAACAGAGGACTCAGAAGTCCTGAAGTGATGAGAAAACGGACGCCTCAGACGGGGGACTCAATAAAGAAGGCATAGCTACATGTTTTGTGGGCTATTGAGCGTAATATGAATCGTCTGATTTTACGTTAACTAACATACACGACCGTGGTCATTACACCTGGACGTGGTGCAGCATATGATGAGTTATTATAGATGGTAAACTTATTGGTGTAAAAAAGAACACTGAGGCGAGAGTGTATCACAAGTCAGCAGTTATCTGTAACATTGTGCTACTTGGCCACCACCAACACATTTGAAGATCTTAGGTTTTGTAGCACAATATCTCCTCAGTCAATTAGCTGTGTTGTTATGGAGACATGTGAAGTTATTATATGCTGCCTCAAAGGGTATATTGTATACAAGTAAGAAAAAGATGACATTCAAGTTTAAAACATTCTGGTTATACATACACAAGAATACACTAAGATTCAATGCAACAAAGTGTAAGAGGATGCACCTGGGTTGTACCAACTGTAAGGAGGCCTGTCATATGTCCCAGTGGTAAGAAGAAACTACATTAATAGAGACCGAGTACAAAAAGGATCTGGGAGTGTATGTTGACAATGAACTGAAGTTCTCGGGCCATTGTGAGAAAAAGGTGATTCAAGCAACTAAATTAGTAGGTTTTATAAGAAGGTTGTAACGATCTTCAAGATTGAGGTGCTTTCCCACCTGGAGTACTGTCACCCCGTCTGGTCCCCTAGATATGCCAAGGACTGTCATTTGATTGAAAATGTCCAAAATAGGGCCACCAGACTGATGCCTGCACTTCAGCACCTCAGCTGTCCAGAGAGATTAGAGCACCAGCAACTGCCTACCTTGTACTACAGATGCGCAAGGGATGACCTAATTGAGATGAATAAACATCTCAGATGGCATTATTCAGTCGAGTGGCCATACCTAGAGCTGCCGGACACCCACCCCACAAGGGGTCACAGCTCAAGGTTAAAGAAGCCACAAACCCAGAAAATTGTGAGGGCAAACTTTTTCGGAATGAGAGTTTTTTATATCTTGGAACAATCTGCGAGTGTTGTGACGGCACTGAGTGTGAGCTCTTTCAAGGCCTGACTTGACCAACACTGGAGCAGGTTTAGATACATTCAGGGGCCAGTGCATGCCCAGTAATTGCCCAAGTGGCATACAAGCCGATTAGTTGCAACGAAGATAAAAGTAAAGTAAAAGTATGTTTTTGACCTAATAATGATGATTTTTTATTTTTTTAACAATCTGTATTTAGGATTGTGCATGGATGAAGCACACTGTTTTGTCTGAAAAATGGCAAAAAAAATCAACCTGCATCCTATATGTGAAGTTGCTGTCTCCCATAAGCTAATGACTCCCTCGGTTGCTGTCTCCAGAAGGCTAAATTCTACTCGAGCCGACTCCGGAATTAAACATTTTATTGCTTACTTAAACACATAATTATTGTAAATATAAAAACTTGATTTATAACTACTGTACTGATGATGATAAACAGAGACGATTAACATCCGTCCAGCAGACACCCATCTCTTCAGAGGTACGTAACCAGTAACCATTTCTGAACTCTTACAAGCATTACAATCTATTAATGCCGTTCCTGCAACATTTATTCTTACATCTACAAATACCTGATACAAATGGAAGATTTACCGATAACTTTCTTTTCACATTTGCACTTAACATTGCTTGCAGTATTGTAGCCAGGTTAGACGCACCACTGTAACCACCGGGCTACTGGGTGTTATGGTTGATTTTTATCTTGTATTTTTGGGTAGATATACATAATTTTTTTTTTTTGTCATTTACGTACTTGCACACACCATCCTACATACATATTGTGAAGAAAGTAAAAGAAATAATTGTCTTAAGAGCAAACATAATTATATTTCTTTGCTCAGTGAGGGAGAGGGAGGAGGCGAGGCGTGAGGGGGGCAACATTGCGAGGGAATCTACATTGGGAGCGTCTCCGTTGCTATGGTGAACCAGGAAGTACAGATGTACAGTATACAGGGAATATGCAAGTGGTGACTGCATTAAACTTTTATTTACTGGTTTGGCAAGACTGTAATACCCTGATTTACGCGGTCAATTGAACCTGCGGAGGTCCGCGTAAAACGAGAAATGCGTAAATGGAATAACAGAACTTATGGGATTAATTGAAATAGAGAATGGGCCGACTCCCAAACTCCACTTTTTCCGACACAATACCTATGTTGTAGTAAAAATAACATATTAATTTTATGATGGTATGCACACACAATTAATATTTAAGAGAAATACAGTCGCCAGGTTAATGTCCATTCAAATAATGGACTCAACCCCCCCCCCCCCCTTCCCACGCTCGCTGGCTCTTCCCTCTCTGAGAAATGTTTGGGTGAAAACACTAGATTTTAAGGTATATTAATAAATAATACCTCAGACTAAAGTTAGCATAATATAATTGACATTGCTGGATTCCTTTTAAGACAAGGAATATTTTGAATATACACGTCATATATTTTGCACAAAAAATAACATATTTGCTCTGTGTAAACAAAATTCTTACATTAGATCTAAAATTTGTATGTTTAATGCAAAATCCATGATGTTTATATTCAAAATGATCATCATATTGTAAGAATTCCAGCAATGTAACTTATATTCTGGCTGGGTAATTTGTATGAATTTTATGAGCTAAAACAAATATCTTCAATAAATAAAAAAAATATACTTCACCCAGACACTGTCAATCAAAATACCCCACCTCCCCCCCCCCCCCCTCTTCCCACCAGCTCCCTCCCTCCCTCCCCACCCCCCACCTTCCCTCCCTACCAGAGAAATGTTTGGGTTAAAACAGTATATTTACATTTTTAGTAATAAATAATACCTCAGACTAAAGTTGGGATAATATAATTGACATTGCTGGATTCCTTGCAAGACCAGGAATATTTTGAATATACACGTCATATATTTTGTACAAAAGATTACATATTTGCTCTGTGTAAACAAAATTCTTACATTAGATCTAAAATTTGTATTTCTAATGCAAAATCCATGATGTTTTTATTCAAAATGATCATCATATTGTAAGAATTCCAGCAATGTAAATTATATTCTGGCCGGGTAATTTGTATGAATTTTATGAGCTAAATCAGAAAAAAAATATATTATACTTCACCGTGTATATGAGTAGATGAACCGCGTTAAGTGAAAGTTCGGTTCTGGCGAGGGCACCGCGTATATGAGAAATCGCGTTAAGTGAAACCTCGTAAAGCGGGGTAATACTGTACTGTAATAATAATAATAATAATAATAATAATAATAATAAAGAAATACAAAATGAAAAAATAATCAATAGTGAGAAATGCTATATATATGTTGTGTTGTCAAGTAAGAGAAACAATTGAGACCTGCAATTGTTTGTAAATGAGGCAGAAAGTAAGATTAGAAACCTGGGACTTGGTCACAATTTTAGTGGTGCCATATAGCAGCAGGGTCTACCATTAGATAATACATTATGCTTCCAATATCTTCCCAGGCGGTAGTTGGTCAACCACAGCCATGAACACAACTCATTAAAAACAAAAACAAAAATCCAGATAAATCTTGTCATATGGCTATGACTTTGTGGTTGTATGCCTCCTGACCTAGGTTGTACCTCCAATCGGTGGAGAGTGATCTTCATTTATACAGTCGCGAATAACGCCAATAATCCTCAGTAGATTCACACATTCACATCACTAAGACGATCTTCATGATCTTGTGTAATCATTGTCCAGTTTCCGCTGCTCAATAACGAAGGCCCGAAGGCCAACACACTTTGTTACAGAGAGGGGTAGTGTACATCAGGGTCCAGTGCTTGGTGTGGTGATGGTCAGTGGCTGGAAAGGTTAGGCAACTGTCAATTCATGGTCGTGTGTATAATTTCCACAGACTATTACTACTACTGTACTATACTACTACTACTAGTTTTTTGTTTCTTCTGTTTGTTTGTTTGTGGCTGCAGGTAATTTATTTGTTGTTTTTCGCTGCAGATGATTTACGTGGCGCGTGACCCCCGTGATGTCGTCGTCTCATACTACCACCACCATCGTATGTGGGTACCACACGGCTACAACGGAGATTTTAAGAAGTTCTTCAACTACTTCCTTAATGATCAAGGTAAAGTGTGATGTAGTATTGTTGTTGTTGTTGTTTATTTTCTTGTATCTAATATCCCACACAAACAAACAGGTAAAAGAAATTACTGTCTCTAGAACGAATGGCTCTCTGTCCCGGCTGCAAAAATGCTATAACTTTAAAACTACCCTAAGATATTCTTGGGTACATCCAGGGTGTCATCCACGAATTTGCGAATTTTAATGTCATGTTGTAGATCTCGCTATTGTCACCATATAACCAAGGAATTTACACGAAAATTAAATTGCTGATACTGTAGTAAATTTTCCTTTTATACAGATACCTCCATTAGTTCACAGTTTTGAGGGGCCCCGGACCCCTCGAGGACGGCGCTCTTACAAATGATGTGATATGTATATATGTGGCCATCTCTCTCTCTCTTCTCATGTTCGTTCACAAAACTTTTCGGGCTTCCGCCCTGGGTTTTCTAATTACTCTCAGCATGCAGGCCCGAGTTAAGGTTTTATCTTCATAACTCTATTTTATTTATGTCCTCAGTAGAGGGTTCAGCCTTTCTAGGCAAACTTTAGCGAGGCTGCTAGTCTTAGTGATCTTTCCGGACGCTGACCTTCCGGTCTTACTCGCAATCTAGAGTTATGTTGGGATGGACCTTGTAGCCTCAGTATGGGTTATATGAGAACCATTCAGGGTGGAATTCTCAACCCAGTACATCTTGCTAGAGTAATGGTGAACGATGTTAGCCAATGGAGCGCTATGGTAACAGCTCAGCACTGTCAACCCTCCCGGGTGACATGATGCTCACTCAGGCATTATCGCTCAGGCTAATTAATTGAAGCAATGATGTCTGTGCACCCTGATTGGCAATAAATAGAGAACTTGATGATCCCTCAAAATATAAATGCTCTAAATGAAGTTAGTTTGATTAAGAAACAAAGTTCATTGAGCTGAGGAATAATTGAGATAAGAGAAGGGAGAGGTGTATGATATAGTGAGTTAGTTGTTTATGATTGTCACACTGGTGACTTATATAACAATAAGAGATATTAATGAAATAACTTACTAAAATATCAGTTAAGAGTCACATTGATTATGCTTGGGAGACAATGTAATCTGCCTTGTACTATTATGATGATACAATGTGACTCATAGTGTTACTCCTAATTTATATGAGTCATGTGCAACTGGAAGACTAAGGACAGTTGTCTGGACTGTTAGATGATGGAGGAGACTTTGGAACTGTTCCTGGGGAACTAGTTTTGAGTGAGGAGCTACAAGGTCTGGAGAGCTCAGCTCATACACTACATACAAGGAAATGTCCGTCAGTAGAGGATGTGAATTCAGTATTAGTACAGGTTGTACCTCTCTAGTCCGGCAACCTCGGGACCTGACCGGTGCCGGACCATGGAAATTGCTGGACCATGGAAATTCACCCTTTTCCTGGATAGATAGTGACTTGTGCTTATGCCTAGAAGCACTAGCACCACTTTCTCTGCATCATGGTCTCTTTGAAGACATATTGAAGGGTTAAATGTCGTATAGTAGCTTCTCAAATTTTGCGAGTTTTTAATTCTTAATGTATTTTATTGGAACACACAAAAAAATAAATAAATAAAAATTTTGACGGCGGAAACTTGAATTTCGACGGGTTTGAACGGCCCGTAGTAAAATTAATATGGTTGTTTTAAGAAATGTTATTTAATGTTAATAAATGGAACAATAGAATTAGCTAACGATAATTGTAAAGAAAAAGAGAGATCGCATATGTAAGTGCGCATGCGCTCACGCGAAAACATATCGTCATTACTTTACATAGGAATATGAAAGCAACACTTATTTACTGTTCATATATATTTTAATTAATGTTTCTGAATTTGTTTTTATTGAATTAATGTACGTGTATGCAAAATTAACAATACAATTTATTAATAATACGTGGAATATTAGAGGAGACGAGACGGCTGCTGGCATTGTTTATGTTAAAGCTTAAGAAACCAGTGACTGATTGGTTCTACATATAAAACTGGAGAAAATAAGACCCTGAGTTTGGCTGTAGTAAAATTAATGTAAAAAATTAATATGGTTGCTTGAAGTACCTGTAATGTTATTTAATGTTAATAAATGGAACAATATAAGTAGCTAACCATTTATGGTAAAAAAAAAAGTGAGGCTGCTCGTATGTAAGTGCGCACATGTGAAAACATATCGTCATTACTCTACATAAGAATATGAAAGCAACACTTATTTACTGCTCATATATTGAAGAGTTAAATGTTGTACTCTGTATAGACAAGCAGAGAGAGAGAGAGAGAGAGTGCAGCCGAACTGCCGGATGTAAACAAACCTTAATTTCCCGCGGCTTTTTTTTTTTTTAAGGGGATTAGCCCACCTGGGCATAGGTCACTGACCCACATTGGGGCAAAAATTTAATACTCCTGTAATAATAATAATTATAATTCAGAAAAAAAAAAAAAAAAAAAAAAAAAAACCAAGCTGCCTATCTACCTATTGGACAAACTAAAATCGTTCCGGACCACGGGAGTTTCCGGACCACAGAATGCAGGGACTAGAGAGGTACAACCTGTAGTTTCACCCAGGACCCAAGGGGACCATACTAGTACATGTAATTATGAAGGACGTAGAGCCACTTGGATTACCAAGTTAGATCCTCATTTGGCTTGCATAATTCACAGCAGCTGTGTCTCAGACAACCTGTTTTCACCATTGAATTGTGCAGTTTGTTAGGATCAAATTTTTTCAATTAATCAAACTGCAGGAGATAAGAAAGAATTATTGCAGATCCAAATTAAAACTAGATGGAATAAGGCCTTGAAGAGTAAATTTCTAAATGTAAAACACTGGAAAGATCCCAAGTTGGCAGAAAGTTTAGAATTATGGGTGATAGGTAACAGACTTAATCCCCGATTAGACCAACCTGCTTCTGCTAAGAGAAGTAGGTTATTGGATATTCTTGATAATGAGGCAATAAGAAGATTACAAGAACCTTTACCTAGTCAGTCTGATTTTAGTGGATTCCATGATCAGGATGAGGAAGTTGGCTCTAATCATAGCTGTCGACTGCCACGCAGCTGATCGATACAGCTGGTTCAGTGAGGGAGAGGGAGGAGGGTGTATAGTGTAGTGGGTGGGGAGAGTTGCTAGGGAATCGGTGTCCCAGCTGCTCTTTGTTACTATGGTGAAGCAGGGAGTGTATGCATATGGCGACTGTGTTAAACTTTCATTTGGCTTTTATTTACTGATTTCGCAATACTGTACAGTATTTTTTTTTAAACTTATTTATTGGTAATATTTTTATTTATTCCTCACATTTTCTGGTACTGTATATATTATTAAAAAAAAAAAAACTATGTCTCCAAGAGGAAAATTCAGACAAAAGTTTTTTCCTAAATTCTCCCAGCTAAAATACCGTAATATATAGTAGTGTAATTTTAGCGTTTTTCATATCTTCATTCGGCGTTTTTATACATTTAGGGTGGTGAAATTCTGGCCTCTGTGCTTGCTCACCTGTTTTACCTTTGCCTCAAAACCCAAACTTTTCCTTCTTCGTGGAAGCATGCCTTGGTTAAGCCCATCCCGAAGAAGGGTGACCCTCTGTCGCCCCATTGCCCTAACTTCATCCCTCTCTAAGATTTTCAAAACTATCGTAAACTCCCATTTTGCCATTCACCTTGAATGCCATTCTCTTTTGTTGGATCACCAGTATGGCTTTTGCCAGGCTAGATCTACTGGGGATCTGCTCTCCTACTGCACCTATCTTTGATCATCCTCTCTTAGGGATTATGGGGATACTTTCGTCGTGGCCCTCGACATCTATAAAGCATTTGACGGGGTATGGCACAATAGTTTGCTTTCTAAACTTCCCTCTGTTGGTTTCTCTCCTCCACTTTCTCTCATTTCTAGCTTCCTTGAGAATCAATCCATGGCAGTTGTTGTCGAGGATCGATCTCTCACTCTTTCTCTACCAATAGTGGTGTCCCACAGGGTTCTGTTCTTTCACCTACTTTCTTTCTTTCTTTTTATCAATGATTTACTTCACACTGCAAATAATTCTATCCATTCTTAAGCTGATGATTCTACTTTTCACTCTTCTTCACATTTTTCCCTTCCCCCTAATTTTCAAACTACTGTAGATCTGTTTCTAGAGTTGATATTATTACTTCTATCAATGCTGATCTGTGTAGCATCTCTAAATGGGGAGGAAGAAACTTGGTTAAATTCAATAGTAATAAATCACAGCATTTGCCAATTACACTTTCCAAATTAGATGATCTCCCACCAATCACATTTCAGGATGCAATCATTTTACCAAATTCTAAAATAGATATGCTAGGCCTCACCGTTTCCTCCAATATGTCATGAAAGCCACACATCCACAACAATGCTAAAGCTGCCTCAAGAAAGCTGGGAATGCTGTACAGATGCCATAGCTACTTCACTCTGTTATATATATATATATATATATATATATATATATATATATATATATATATATATATATATATATACAGGTAGTCGTCGACTTACGACCTATGCGACTTACGTCTGTTCGACTTTACGACCGGCGGTACGACAGTTTTGGCCCCAGCCCCAGTGTAAATAATAAACCAATTGTACTGTAGTATGCAGTGATTTACTTAAACCTGACGACCGTAACAATAATGAACAAAGAAAATGTTGATAAAATATGACTTAAAGATGATTATATTATCATTACACATTACAGTATAATATACGTAAGGTAATTATAACATAGGCCGACTTACGACCAGATCAACTTACGACCGGTCGGCCGTAACCAATCTAGGTCGTAAGTCGACGACTACCTGTATATATATATATATATATATATATATATATATATGCAAGTAAATCACTGTAGGTGCGCGTGATGTAGGTATATGCTGATAACCACCAGGAAAGAAGAAAACACGAAGTTCCCAAGCGCTTTCGTGTAATTCACATCTTCAGTCTGTACTCACCCCTGAAGATGTGAATTACACGAAAGCGCTTGGGAACTTCGTGTTTTCTTCTTTCCTGGTGGTTATCAGCATATATATATATATATATATATATATATATATATATATAAACAACGACCACACCAGCAAGGACTCGAACCCTCGACCTACTGGGTGTGACTAGGGAACGCTTACCGGCTAGGCCACAAGGACACTAAAAGCAGTTCTAGACTCTGTTATATTTCACGCAAAGCCTGTTCATCGAGCTGATGGCGCCGTGAACCTCATTGGGAAACTGCCCGTGCCTCTTATGTGGCTTTGCGTGAAATATAACAGAGTCTAGAACTGCTTTTAGTGTCCTTGTGGCCTAGCCGGTAAGCGTTCCCTAGTCACACCCAGTAGGTCGAGGGTTCGAGTCCTTGCTGGTGAGGTTGTTGGTTGTATGTTCAAAGTCCGCGTGTTAAATGGACTAAAAATGAAGTATATATATGCACCTCGCGTTTCATACCAGCTGGATTCAGTAAAATGCTACTGACACCACATACGAGGCACGGGCAGTTTCCCAATGAGGTTCACGGCGCCATCAGCTCGATGAACAAGCTTTGTGTGAAATATAACAGAGTCTAGAACTGCTTTTAGTGTCCTTGTGGCCTAGCCGGTAAGCGTTCCCTAGTCACACCCAGTAGGTCGAGGGTTCGATTCCTTGCTGGTGAGGTCGTTGATTATATATGTATGTATGTATGTATGTATGTATGTTATATGCTGCCTTTATTGATTATGTATACATTGTATATTATGTTACTTCTTACCAAAGTCAGAAAGTGTCTAGGCTTGTGTAAACACGAATTGTGTTAAGCACGTTGCAACCAATAACAGAGAATAAACTCCCCAGCCAGACCGACCATGTGACTTGTCATTCTCCAACTAAATAATGCAAGATACTACACTGGCGACGAGGATGGGATTCACAAAGTGTTGAAGTCCTTGAAGAGAGGATAGTGACCACTGAAGGGAAGGCTAATCTGAACCTAGAGAATTTAAGTGAAGAGAGCAACCATGGCTGGAGTCAGTGGATACATTGGACGATTGGGGGAGTATGATGCAGACAAGGAAGATTTCACATCATATTGTGAGAGAATGGACTTCTTCTTTCTGGCAAATGAATTAATGGACGACGGTGGAGATGCTCAGAAGAGAAAGGCCCTTCAAGAGAAAAGGAAGGCAATCTTTTTGACAGAGGTAGGCGCTAATGTTTATTCTACTCTGGTCAATCTGCTTACTCCAGACAAACCCAAGGACTCCTCAATGATTCAGATTAACAAGATTCTGAAGCAACATTTTGATCCTACTCCACTTGAGATCGCTGAAAGTTACACATTTGGCACCAGAGATAGAGGTAAAGATGAATCAGTAAGTAATTATATAGTAGCTTTGAAGAAGTTATCCATTCACTGTAACCTTGGACAGTTCTTGAACCGAGCTCTAAGAGACAGGTTTGTAATAGGTCTGAATTATGAAAAAATACAGAATAAGTTAATGAACACCACTAACTTAACTTTTGAAAGTGCATGTCAGATAGCTACAAGCATGGAATTGGCCGAGAAAAACACCAGAGAATTTGTTCCCAATGCTGGTAGTGAAACAGTTGGCAGTAGTGGCTCAGTGTGTAAACTAACTGTAGCTAAAAGGAATAATTATACCACAAAATAAGGAACAAATGCTGATTTATAATGTAAGAGGTGCCGAGGGAAACATGAAAGCTTTCAGTATAAGTTCAAGAATTCAAAATGTTACAATTGTCAACGTATTGGACATATTGCTCCTGCCTGTAGAAGTGATAAAGGTAGAGTATATGCCGTTGAAGGTGGAGAGAAGGAAATGAAAAACAGTATTCATGAGAGTGTTAGTAATTTTGGATCTGATAATGATGAGAGTGCCCATGTGTTTACTATTTACACCAGTCGTGAAGAGAAAGTTAAACATAGGTATAATGTGGACTTGTGTATTAATGACACACCTGTAACCATGGAAATGGACACTGCAGCTGATTTCTCCATAATGAGTAAAGATATGTATGAGAAACTATTTGCGCATATGCCTTTAGAAGACTCAGGTGTCAAGTTGAGAACTTATACTGGAGAGATTTGAACACAGAAGGTAAGTTAGAGTGTGAGGTGAAGTACAAAAATCAGAATTTAAAGTTGCCATTAATTATAGCTAGTTATGTGAATAGACCAACTTTGTAAGGAAAGAACTGGTTGTGTGAACTTGAGATGGACTGGAAGGAGATATTTAGTGTTAGAATGTGTAACAGTATTTCAGGTCTTGAGAAATTGCTTGAAAAATACAAGATTTTATTTGTAGAGGGACAGGATGGTGTTAAGGGTTATGAAGCTCATATCACCATTGACAAAGATGTTACACCCATATATGCTAAGTCCAGACCTGTTCCTTGTGCATTGAAAGGTGAGATTGAGAAGGAATTAGACAGACTTGTGAGTGAGGGAATTATTGTGAAAACCGCCAAGAGCAATTGGGCTGCTCCAATAGTAATTGTACCTAAAGCTGATAAAGCTGTTAGACTATGTGGTGATTATAAAGTTACCATTAATCAAGCTGTTGAGGATGAGCAATATCCCTTACCCACATCTCAAGATTTGTTTGCTGCACTAACAGGTGGAACCATTTTCACTATGTTAGACTTGTCCCAAGCATATGCTCAGGTCTCTGTTGATGCTGAAAGTCAACAGTACCTTACCATCAACACTCATAAAGGATTTTATAAGTTCAAAAGGTTGCCTTATGGAGTTAAAAGTGCACCAAAGTTATTTCAGTGCATCATGGACAAAATTCTTGTGGGTCTTCCCAATGTGTTATGTTTTCAGGATGATGTCCTTATTGTTGACAGTGACATCCAAAATCATGTGAAAAACCTAGACACAGTATTTGAAAGATTGTTGGCACACAATTTCAGGCTCAACAAGAGCAAATGTTCATTACTAGCTAAAGAAGTAACTTATCTTGGCTACAAAGTGAATGCAGAAGGGCTGAGACCTGTAGAAGATAAAGTAGGAGCCATAGTAAATTTACCTGCACCAAAAAATATCAGTGAATTGAAAGCTTTCCTAGGTATGATACAGTATTAATCAAGGTTCTTGAGTGGACTTTCATCAGTTTTAGCCCCTCTGCATGAACTGTTAAAGAAAGGGATACCATGGAAATGGAACAGTGCAACTCAGAAGTCATTTGAAGATTGTAAAGCTGCTCTGTCTAGTACTGATGTTTTGGTCCACTATAATACCAGTAGAACACTAAAGCTTGCTTGTGATGCATCGGGCTATGGATTAGGTGGTGTCATAAGTCACATAATGGATAATGGTGAAGAAAGACCCATTGCATATGCCTCGAGAACTCTTACCCAAAGCGAGAAAAATTATGCACAAATAGAGAAAGAGGCTTTGTATATCATATTTGGAGTAAAGAAATTTCACCAGTATCTATATGGGAGGAATTTTGTTTTAATAACTGATCCCAAGCCTCTCTTGGCAATATTGGGTCCTAAATCACCTTTTCCTACACTTGCTGCAGCAAGAATGCAGAGATGGGCTTTGATATTGTCGGCATATGACAATGAGATACAGTTCAGACGTTCAGATGATCATTCCAATGCAGATGCTTTGTCAAGGTTGCCATGTAGTGGATCAAATGATGGAGTAGAGCCTAAGGTTCATGCTGTAACCATGATAGCAGAAGATTTTCCAGTCACCTCCAGAATGACTGCTCATGAAACTAGGAAAGATGCTGTATTAGGGAGAGTCCTGGAGTATACACTAAATGGATGGCCAGAGATTTGTCCATCCTTAGACTTTCAACTGTATCATTTAAGGAGATGTCAATTATCAGTAGAACGGGGATGTGTGTTGTGGGGTATG
Organism: Homarus gammarus; assembly: GCA_958450375.1. Classification (NCBI taxonomy): domain Eukaryota; kingdom Metazoa; phylum Arthropoda; class Malacostraca; order Decapoda; family Nephropidae; genus Homarus; species Homarus gammarus. The sequence goes on along the minus strand of CAUDMG010003162.1, from coordinate 331,295 downwards.
AGAGTGTTAATTCCAGTGTTTTAGAGGGCAAATTTTGAATGAACTGCATTTTGAACACCTAGGTATATGTGCTATGAAAGCACTGGCCAGAAGTTTTGTTTGGTGGCCTAAACTGGATGGTGAAATAGAAATGATGGTACGTGAGTGCTCTGTTTGTCAGAATGTTAGGAGTATGCCACCCAGCACACCTTTGAAAACCTGGAAATGGCCTACCCGTCCTTTCCAAAGAGTACATATTGACTTCTGTGGTAAGGGAACAGACAAATTTCTTGTATTAATTGATAGTCATTCAAAGTGGATTGATGTTCAGCACATGTACAGTACTAATGCTGGTAGCACCATTGATGAATTAAGATTAATATTTGCCGAACATGGAATACCAGAAGAGGTAGTTTCTGACAATGGTCCTCCATTCCAATCCTCAGAATTTATAAACTTCATGAGACTCAACGGTGTAAAGCATGTACTGACCCCACCCTATCATCCTGCCTCTAATGGTGCAGCTGAGAGATCAGTTAGAATTGTAAAGGAAGCACTTTCCAAGCAGGTAATTCAAGGAATTGTAGGAAAATCAATGAAACACAGACTAGCAAATTTCTTACTCAGATACAGAACCACGCCACATAGTGTGACAGGATGTACTCCTGCAGAGTTAATGGTGAAGAGACGCTAGGCATGAGCTTAGAGCCAGCCAGGCGAGGGTACAGGGAGAGGATGTTTTTGAAGAGTCCAAGTGGTGTAAAATTAAATTAAAGGGAGGGGACTTACTTATCGTCGGGTGTATCTACAGATCCCCAAACTGTGGCCCACTAAATCAAAGGAACTTAAGAACCTTAATAAACAATGCGGCGATGCTCAACCCAAGCCACCTCCATATCATGGGGGACTTTAACTATGGCGACATTGACTGGAGAAACGAGTCCACCCCGAATGACTTGAATAACCCTGCTACTCTTTTTGTAGAAACTCTGAGAGATAATTTTCTGTTCCAACATGTGAGAGACCCGACACATTACAGAGGGGAGCAAACACCCAAGCCACTTGACCTCATCATAACAAACGAGGAGGGTATGGTGGCCAAACTGGAACACCTTGCCCCAGTTAGCACCAGTCACCATACAGTGTTGTCATTCAGATTTAACTGTTACCTAGTTCAAGATAAGGCCAGGCCAAGGTGCAAATATTACAAGGGAAATTACAATGGGATGAGGGAAGAGATGAGGGGTATCAACTGGCCTGATTTATTAAGGTACAAGAACGCAGTCACTACGCTGAATATCATAACTAGTAAAGTGACCCATTTGATCGATAAATATATACCCAAGACCAAACCCAGTGCTTCTAAGAGTACGAGGGATCACTACACATGAACCATGCGGCGGTCGACAAAATTAAGAAGAAAACCCAGAAATTCAAGACGTGGGCTGGGTCAAATGATGAGCAAGACGGGAGGATGTATGCAAGAGCCAGAAACCAAGCAAAGCTAGAGTGTAGGAGGGCTGAAAAGGAGTTCCAGAGGCTGGTTGCACGCGAGGTCAAGTCAAACCCAAAGGCGTTTTACCGCTATGCAAAGTCGAAATTGAAAACGCGAGTAGGAGTATCAGACCTGAGGCTTGAAGATGGTAGTTATGCAGATTCTGACCAGGATAAAGCTGAGGCATTGAACAGCTTCTTTTCCTCAGTGTTCACAAGAGAGGATGCAACTAACCTTCCTGCGTTTGAGGACAGACGGTTCGACACAGCACTGACCCACATTGTGTTCACAGAAGAGGGTATTAGAAATAAACTGTCCAGGCTTAAGGTCCATAAGAGTCCCGGACCTGACATGATGCATCCTAGAGTGCTAAGAGAGCTGTGCAATGAGCTTGCAGAGCCCCTGAAGATCCTGTTTTGTAAATGCCTGGATGAACAAATGGTCCCCAGTGAATGGAAAGTGGCTTATGTGAGTCCCATCTTCAAGAAGGGCAATAGTCACTCCACGAACAACTATAGACCGGTGAGCCTGACCAGCATAATATGTAAAGTACTTGAGAGTATTATCAGAGATGCCGCGATGGAACATCTACTACGAAACAACCTTGTAAAAGATTGCCTACACGGTTTTATGCCGGGGCGCTCTTGCTTAACACAATTGCTCAAGGTATTGGATATTTGGACCCATATTCTGGAATGGGGTGGTAATATCGACAATATTTACCTAGATTTTGCCAAGGCTTTCAACAGTGTACCCCACGAAAGGCTGAAAATCAAACTGGAAGGGTACGGAATTCGGGGAAATGTCCTAGCGTGGATAGAAGACTTTCTACATGACCGCAAGCAGTGTGTGGTGATTAATGGCACGAAATCGTCATCTGTACCTGTAACAAGTGGGGTACCACAGGGCAGTGTATTGGGCCCGCTGTTATTTGTTTGTTTCATAAATGACATGCCTGACGTTGTACACTCCTCCATACAAATGTTTGCCGATGATGGCAAGTTATTTCGGGAAATTAAGAACCAAGCGGACTGTGAAGAGCTGCAGAAGGACCTCTGTGGGCTCCAGGAATCGTCGAAGAAATGGCTGCTGAGATTCAATGTCACGAAGTGTATGAGGATGCACCTGGGGCGTACCAACGGTAAGGAGGCGTATCATATGTCCCAATGGGATGAAGAAAATGCACTAGTTGAGACTGTGTGTGAGAAGGACCAAGGTGTGTATGTTGACAATGAGCTGAAGTTCTCGGGCCATTGTGAGAAGAAGATAAATCAGGCAAATAAATTATTGGGTCTTATAAGAAGGTCGTTCAGATATCTAGACGGTACGTCCCTTGTAACGATCTTCAGGAGTGAAGTACTTCCCCATCTGGAGTACTGTCACCCCATCTGGTCCCCGAGATATGCTAGGGACTGTCAGTTGGTTGAAAATGTTCAAAGGAGGGCCACCAGACTGGTGCCTGCACCTCAGCTACCCTGAGAGATTGGAGCGCCTGAACTTGCCTAGCTTATACTACAGACGGGTAAGGGGGACCTAGTTGAGGTGTATAAGCATCTCGGGGGGCACTACTCAGTTGAGTGTCCTTACTTGGAACTGGCAGATTCTCGCCCCACAAGGGGTCACAGCTCAAGATAGAAGAAGCCGCAAGTCCAGAAAACCGTGAGGGCAAACTTTTTCGGAGTGAGGGTTGTAAACTCTTGGAACAATCTACCAGAGAGTGTTGTGACGGCACCGAGTGTGAGCTCTTTCAAGAGAAGACTTGACCAACACTGGAGCGGGTTCAGGTACATTCAGGAGCCGGTGCATGCCCAGTATTTGTCAACAGTACGTGACCGATCGCCCGGGCGGCTAGCGAGCTGATCTTTTAGTGAAGAATATAAATGAAAAGAGACGTGACCGATCGCCCAAGCGGCTAACAAGCCAATCAGTGGCGAAGAGGATAAAAGTAAAAGTAAAAAAGAACAAGATTAAGTTTAGTTAAGCCAAGTCTGTTTGAAGTTGTAGAGAGGAAACAATCTCAACAAAAAATGCATCATGATAAGAGTTCCAGTGAAAGAGCATTCAAGGTAAATGATAGGGTGAGAGTTTGGAATATGCCTAAAGGTTATGGTACTGTACATGCAAAGTGGATAACTGGTGTCATTGACAAGGTATGTGGATCGAAGACATATTTAGTGAAATGTGGTAACTCTTTGAGATATGTTCATGTGGATCACATCATTCAGGCACATGACGAGATGAATGTAGCACCAGGACATGATGATAAACTTGACACAGTTTCAGATGATCATCAAGATGATGATGTCAAAGATGATGTTTCCCAGCATCCACTCACTGTGTCAACTGATTGTAGTGATGATGTGTCTGTCACTGATAATGCACAGAGTGCAAGTGAAACCCCTGTAAAACTTGATGGAGGGAATAGTCCTAGAAGATTAAACAGAGTTAGGAGACCTGTAATTAAATTAGACCTCTAATTATCGGAATTGTGAACAGGCCTTTCAAAACTGTTTAGTTAGGAAGTTATATTTGTTGTGTTTTATTCTCTTCTTCCCTGCCATATGTAATTCTGTAAGTTTTGTTTATTTAGGATTTGTAGCAGCCATGCTCTCTTTTGAAAGGGAGAAATAGTTTTATATATATATATATGTATGTTTGTATGCTGCCTTTATTGATTATATATACATTATATATTATGTTACTTCTTACCAAAGTCAGAGAGTGTTTAGGCTTGTGTAAACACGAAATGTGTTAAGCACGTTGCAACCAATAACAGAGAATACACCCCCCAGCCAGACCGACCATGTGACTTGTCATTCTCCCACTAAATAACACAAGATACTACACACTCCTGAGCAGTTGCTTCAAGTTTATAAGGGATTCATTCTTCCTAACTTGGAGTATTGCTCTCATATCTGGGGTGGCTCTTCTTCTGTCCAACTGTTAGATAGGGTGGAATCAAAGGCATTTCGTCTTATTAACTCTCCTTCTTTAGTTGATAATATATCTTCCCTTTCTCTTTTCCACAATGTTTCTCTCTCTCTCTCTCAGATACTTTAAAGGGCAATGTTTGGTGGATTTGGCATCCTGTGTACCACCGGCAAGGCCGAGGACTTGTAACGCTCGTCTTGCCCACGGTGCCCACTGTTTCTCTGTGGATGTCAGTCACACTAGAATAACCCATTATAGTACATCTTTCTTTCCTCACACAGCCAAACCATGGAATGACCTGCCTTCTTCTGTGTTTCCATACTCATGCAATCTGTCGGGTCCGACTAATTACCCAAATGTAGCTGCAATGAAGTCAAATAATGGTCCTACCTGAATAAATCGGACTGCCAATCACTTCTCGATTATTATTTGGTGTCACAAAGTCAAAAAAAATTGGAAAACTTAATTTAAACCGAGTTAATAGATCGCGTGCTTGTACCGAGGGAGCGAGTAATTACCCAAACGTACCCAAATGTAGCCGCAATGAAGTCAAATAATGGTCCTACATGAATAAATCGAGTGCATGTACCTAACCTAACCTAACACAACTCAGATTAAATTAAGTTTACCAATTTTTTGTGACTTTATGACACCAAATAATAATCGAGAAGTGATTGGCAGTCCGATTTATTCATGTAGGACCATTATTTGACTTCATTGCGGGTACATTTGGGTAATTAGTCGGAACGCAATCTGTCTCACTTCAAAAAGTTGGTTTTCCGACATCTTCGTGGTGTAGATTAATATAATCTTTTTCTCTTCTATTTTTAATTTCTTTTTACTTTTATTTTTTTGCCCCCCCCCCCCCCCCCCAGACCCCGTTGTGGGTCGATTACCTGTGCCCAGCTGGACTATTCCCCATAAAAAAAAAAAATAAATAAATAAATAAAAAACATTCACTGGAAGATACGGACAATTGGCTTTTTCGAACAGGTGGTCCCCTCTTTTAGTCTGGATCTTCGAGGGTTTACTGTATCTGAGTAATTGTCTTTAATGTTTGTTGTACAGTTATGTGGTCACCGTTCTGGAGTCATATTAGAGAAGCCTGGGAGCGGAAGGACCACCACAACCTCCTCATCATCACCTATGAGGAGCTCAAAGCTGACCTTTCTGCTGTCACCCTAAAGGTTGCCTCTTTCCTCGGTAAGTTGGGGAACCATTTTGAATTTGTTAGTGTTGGTCTAGCTGGGAAGGAAGCTTGTGGATGGTTCAGGCTCTTCCCCATGTAACAATTTAGTTCAATAATTGTGCTCCATTTTCATCTGTACCATTACTTCTATCTTTTTCGTCACTGGTCGGCTTATTAGCCACTTGGGCCGTCGCTCACATTTATTTTACACACGTTGGCAAGTACTGGGCATGCACTGCCTCCTGAATGTACCTAAACCTGCTCCAGTGTTGGTGAAGTCTTGTCTTGAAAGAACTCGCACTCGGTGCCGTCACAAAACTCTCTGGCAGATTGTTCCAAGAGTTCACAACTCTCTCTCCGAAAAAGTATGCCCTCACAGTTTTCTAGACTTGTGGCTTCTTCAACCTTGAGCTGTGACCCATTGTGGGGCATCTGCCAACTCCAGGAATGGACACTTGACTGAGTAGTGCCCTCCGACATGTTTATACATCTCAATTAGGTCACCCCTTTCCCGTCTGTAGGCAGTTGCAGGCCCTCTATCTCTCTGGATAGCCGAAGAGCAGGCACCAGTCTAGTGGCCCTCCTTTGGACATTTTCAATCAACTGAATCCCTAGCATATCTCGGGGACCAAACGGGGTGACAGTACTCCAGGCAGGGAAGATCCTCACTTTTGAAGATCATTATGATGAACAGTCTGAATGACCTATACCTATGAGACCTACTAGTTTAGTTGCTTGATTCACCTTCTCAGAATAGCCCAAGAGCTTCAGTTCATTGTCTATTAATGTAGTTTCTTCTACCTTTTGGGTCATGTGAATGCCTCCTTACTGTTGGTCTGCCCAGGTGCATCTTCTTACACTTCATGACATTGAATCTTAGCAGCCATTTCTTCAATCACTCTTGAAGCTGACAGAGATCTTTCAGTAGCTCTTCACAGTCTGTTTGGTTCTTAATTCCTTTGAATAACTTGGCATCATCGTAAACATTTGTAAGGAGGATTGTACAGCTTCAGGCATGTCATTTATGAAACAAACAAACAAACAACAGGCCCAAGACTGCCCTGTGGTACCTCGCTTGTCACAGATACACATGATGATTTCAAACCTTTAATCACCACACAATGCTTGTAATCATGCGGAAAGTCTCTGATCCACGCTGGGACACTTCCCCGAATTCTGTAACCTTCCAGTTTAATTCTCAGCCTTTCATGGGGTACGCTGCCAAAAATCCTTGGCAAAATCTGGGTATATATTGTCAATATTGCCACTCTGTTCCAGAATTTGTGATCCAAACATCCAATACCTTGAGCAATTGTCTTAGGCAGGAGCGCTCTGTCATAAAACCGTGTTGGCAATCTTTCCAAGGCTGTTTCATGGTAAATGTTCCATCATGGCATCTCTTATAATGCTCACTCGTACTTTACGTACTATGCTGGTCGAGCTCACTGGTCTATAATTATTCATAGAGTGATGATTGCCCTTCTTGAATATAGGACTCGCATAAGCCATTTTTCAATCACTGGGGAGATTTTGCTCATCCAGGCATTACAGAACAAGTTCTTCAAGGGCTCGGCAAGCTTGTTGTACAACCGTCTTAGCACTCTGGGATGCACCATGTCAGGGCCAGGACTCTTATGGACCTTTAGCTTTGACAATTTGTTTGTTTTACCCTCTTATGAGAACACAATGTGGGTCAGTGCTGTGTCAGACCGTTTGTTCTCAAATGCAGGAAGATTTTCGCATCCTCTCTTTCGAACACCGAGGAAATTGTAGTTGTTAAATTGAGGTGGTCCGACTACTGGTCCATCAGACTATTGTGTGGCTCACAGACTCAACAGGATAAATACAGTATTAATAATATTTCACCAAATAAGGAACACCAGCAGAAAATTGCCTTCATAAAAGGTTGCATGATAATCAACCCTCTGAGATTGTTGTTGTAGCTGAAGGTCGGAACAATGTATGAGAATATATATTTATATGCTATCTTATTTAAGTACCTGTACTGTGATGTTGGCAAAATATGTTAAAAAGTTGTTTCTGAAACAATTAACACCTGATGATTTTCAGAAAAGAAAGTGAGTCCCACAGACTTGACCAAACTAGTGAAACATCTGCACTTTGACTCCATGAAGAAAAATCCATCTGTCAACGCTGAGGTACATACCACAACTGGGTGTTGTGATGCTAGGGAAGGAGGTTTTATTAGGAAAGGTAAGAACAGTATGTTAACTAATTCACCTGATGCCTGAGTGGCTTTCATATTGTCCCTGGTGCAATTATATACAAAAATTACCTCAACCTTAGTTAATGCCTGTAATTACTGTACACTGTGTAAGCCACACACCTTCTACCCCACCCTCTTGAAACCTTTCCTGTGGCATCTGCTGTATAATGTACTGAAAACTTGATGCATTTCTTAAAATTTTGAATATTGAATATGATAAAATTGTACACACACACACACACACACACACACACACACACACTGTGTTTGGTGATGTGGGTCAAATGTATGTTAACTTACATCCCTCTCAAGTTGATAATTTATAGAATGTAGATAATGATTGTCAAATTATAATACTGTACATTACCAGACTCATAGGTCAGAAAAATGATCAGGTTATATAGAGTAGCATACTGTGTTTGTCCTGTGTCGCCTAAGATACTCGTATAATTATTTATAACCTGTTTGTGTCTGAGGGTGACTGTGCTGTTTGTCTCTGAGGGTGACTGTGCCATAGTAGTTACTCTACTTTTTTTTGTTAATCCGTTGATATCTACTAGTGTCTATTACCTTCAGAAAAATTAAATATTTGAACAGAATTAATATCTAGAAAATGTATTAAAGTTTATAACATCACAGTTGCTCCCTTGGCCTAAATAGGTCCAATATTAAGTTGTGGAAAAATCTATGAGAGGACAGATTCACTCATATGATATTTTGTAACCACTGCACTCAGAGAATACAGTCCTGTATATCTGTAACTGTCTGGACTGATTATCTGCTAACCTTATGCCATACCCAGTGTACAGTGTAGGCGGTGGGACGTGTGTGTGGGAGCTCCTTGTTTTTCGTCGAAAAACGGGTCTTTCCAGGAGTACCCAGTCCGATTTCCAGGAAATCTGATTCGTGAGTGACTAGTGAGTGTCGTGACCAGTACAATATCTATCTGTGGTCCCCCTAAGTAGATATATTTGCCAATTTACTGGTGAATCTGTGACTACCACGTGAGCTGTAGGCCCACCAAACTCCCCTCAGTGCCAGGGCTTGTAATCTGAGCCCTCTCCACCCTCTCACACTCCCCCACCGTCCCACCAGGCCACCCAGCTGACCACAACTCAGCCATCTCCACACTGCCAGCTATTCAGCCCTTACTAGCTCCAATATGTCTAACTTGGCTGCTAGTATCAAAAATTCCAATTTCACGAAACAACAGCTGACTGATGTGATAATGGGAGTCCAACGGGCTCTCATACAGGACGTCATACAACAAATGAATAAGGAGACCACCAGGAAGCTAGAAGAGGCTGACCGGCATCTCACTGACCAGCTAAGTGAGATTAAAAGAAGCTTGGAATTCCCACAAAAGGAAATAAGTGACTTACAAGCAAAGTTGAACGTTGAAGCTAAAGAGAACCGAACACTCAAGACCCAAGTTCAACAGCTGAGTGAGGAAAATTCCAAGCTCCAAGCGGAACTAACGACAACAGCAGACCGGGTGGATTATGTGGATGACATGGGGTGGCGAAACAACCTCAGGATTGCCGGTATCCCTGAAGACGTCCACGAGAACTGGGAGTCATCCCAACGCAAAATTTCACGCTTGCTGGATGACTATTTTAAACTTCCTGAAGTAAAGTTTGACGGTGTTCAACGCGTCAGGAAACCCAACCCCCTCCCGCCCCCGCGACGTCATAACAAAATTCTCGTCCCCCTCTGACCGGGACAAAGTGTTTTATCAACGCAATAAACTGAAAGGCACTACTATCTTCGTCAACAAGGATCTCTGCCCAGGTACGACTAAAGCCCGTCTACATCAAATGGACCAGTTTAAAGAAGCCAGGAAACATGGGAAACACGTGACGTTCAATCATAAAACTCTTGTTGTGAGGGATTGTGCAAGTGGACACCCGCCCACTCACCCACCCGCTGTACCAACTCCCCCAAGCCCCTCGAGAACCCCCTCCCTACCGAGAGGGAACCAGCCACCGTCGCTATCACTTGCGGAGTTACCCCCCCTGTCGGCCAACTCAAGTACTACATGTCTACCCTCTGTGGTGAAAACCAGCAACCCTCAAACCCGAGTGACAGGCGCACCTCCCACTCCATCTGGGAATCACCCTCAACAGTCATCCTAATTCTGTTGGTTGTTGCACTTGTGAGTACATTAACCCCCCCCCCCCCTCCACTATTATAATGCTCTTAGATCTTCCTTTTTCACACCTCAGTGACCCTGAGTTTTTACTGTTCCTCAATCAGTATCAATGTCCCCACAATAATGATACTAGTGTCATTCCCTTAGATGTGCTAGATCATATGTGTTACACCCCATTTCCCCATGGTGTCGACACAATACTCCCTCATATCGATCCTGATGTCTTTCTACAAAACTCACTGGGTTACACCAACCCAAACTGTAACTATTACTTTCCCGACTCCCCCGAGTTTAGTTCTAGTCCCCTACTACCTCATTCCTTCTCCTTGATTAGCCATAACATCAGCAGTATTCCCCTTCATCTAGATACCTTTTTAGATCAGTGTTTATCTTCTATTGCCCACAAATTTGATGGACTTGGATTCTGTGAGACCAAACTCACTCACGATATTGACCATTTGTATAACATTCCTATTATAATAGACACTGCGTCAACATGTCACGACACAGTGGTGGTGTCGCCCTATATGTTGATATCAAGTGTAACACTTCTGTAAGAGATGATTTAAAGGTTCAGGAGGAGTACATGGAGAGTGTTTTCATTGAATTATGTAACGACACGAAATATCCTAGTCGGGATAATCTACAGAAGACCCCACACTAATGTAAGGAATTTTCTTGATAAATTTTTGGAGCTTATCTCTATCATAAGTTCAGAGAGGAAAGACTGCTACATCACAGGAGATTTCAACCTTGATCTATTAAAATCAGAAACCAATACCTCAGTATTAGACCTTCTTGCTACCTGTCATTCAAAACTCTTCTTCAACACTATAACCAAACCCACTAGAGTAACTGCCACCTCTGCCACTGTGATAGATCATATCTGGACTAGTAACACTCCTAACAACCTAGCAAGTGGAATTATTTATAACAATAGCTCAGATCACTTCCCAGTTTTTGCCATGTATAAAACAACCACAAGACCTGAAAGGTCTAGCAGAGTCTCAATTCAATACAGAGACTACTGTGCTGACAACATGCTCCTTTTTGAAAACAACCAAATGAATGCTAACTGGGATCTTGTCTATGCCTCCAACAACCCTAACGTGAACAGCTGTAACTTCTCTAGCATCTTCAATGCTTGCTTTGATAAATGCTTCCCGCTCAAGACTAAGTCAGTGAAAACTGTATCCATTTCCAAACCCTGTATCACAAGCGAAATTAAGATAATGATAAAGGAAAAACACAAACTCCAAAGGAAATTTGCAAAAAGATCCATAACTTTTGGTGATGCTTACCGAAGTATCAGAAATAGAGTAACTCAAGCAGTTAGAAACGCCAGATGTAACTATTATACAAATAAGCTCCAGTCAGCATCAGGCGATAGTAAGAAAACCTGGAATGTCATAAATTCTATTCAGAACAGGAACACTCAGCCTTCGGCCCCCACTCAGCTTTTATGATAAACGATTCAGTTATAACGGCACCCTCCCTCATTGCCAACCACTTCAATGAATATTGTATTAATGTTGGGAAAAATCTTGCAGAGAGCATCCCTGATCACCATGAGGAATTTAGAGCCTACCTGTAAAACAGACAGCAAAATGAACTATTCTTATCCCCTGTCACAGCAGATGAATTACTGGCCATCATAAAAATGTCCAAAGATGCAGCAACAGGCGAAGACAATATACCAGTGAGCATCATTAAGAAAGTGGCCCACTTATTACTACCTGTTCTCCTCCACATTTGTAACTCCTCCTTCACTAGTGGTGTCTTTCCTGATAAACTGAAAATTGCTAAAGTCCACCCGGCATATAAAAAATCTGGGGACAAAGGTCTCTTCAAGAATTACCGCCCCATATCAGTCCTCCCAGCCTTGAGTAAGATACTGGTAAAGCTAGCATGTAATAGACTAAATTCCTTCTGCAATGCCAGTGACATCTTTACAGACTCCCAGTTTGGATTTAGAGCTAGAAGGTCGACTGAGAGTGCTCTGGTATCCTTTACTAATGACAACTTAAATTCCTTTGATGGTAGTCAGTTCACAGTTGGTATATTCTTGGACCTCTCTAAAGCCTTCGATACTGTCGACCATGCCATCCTCCTTTCGAAGCTTGAACATTACGGCGTTAGGGGCCTGTCCCACAATTGGTTTATCTCATATCTGTCCAACAGGATGCAGTATGTCTGTTATAATAACCAGCAATCTGACTCCTCGCCTATCTTGTATGGAGTCCCCCAAGGTTCAATTCTCGGTCCAGTACTGTTTTTGTTGTACATAAGCGACATAAACCACACCAGCCCACTAATAAAATACAACTTATTTACAGACGATAGTAATCTCTATGCCAGCAACTCAGACCTCCATTCTGTGATGAGAACTATGAACACTGAATTAACTAAAGTCTGGACGTGGGTAATACGTAATAAACTGACCCTAAATTTTGAGAAAACCCGCTACAATATCTTTCACCGAAGAAAAAACTTACCTCCAGACTTGAACCCCCTGTACCTTGGGAATATAGTCCTCAAACGCAAACAAAATACTAAATTCCTCGGAGTTATTGTTGATGAGAAACTAAACTGGAGAAACCACATACAAGCTATACACAGTAAAATCAATAAACAGTGTGGTATCGTGTATCACACCCGACAGTCACTCACTCTTACAGCAATGAAAGAAATCTATCATGATCTTGTTTACCAACACCTGATACACTGTCACACACTATGGGGGGCCTCTGGCTCTTCAAAAACACAATCTCTGGTTACTACACAAAAGAGAGTTGTACGGACAATGACCTACTTGAAAAAAACAGATCACACAAACGAACAATTTGCTACATGGAAATTTTTAAAATTCAAAGATATTAACACTTACTGCTGTGCCCTCTTTGTTTACAAATCTATCAATCACTTGCTTGACAACACTGTAATTACTTCCAGTTCCGGAATAATCAGAGATACAACTTAAGGCACCCAGAGCTACTAAGACCACCCCCCATGCGCTCCTCTCAGTCCCAGACCTCCATAAAATATCACCGTGTGAAGGTATGGAACAACTTACCCCCACCCACCCGAGCAAAGACTATGCTCCCTTCCTTTAAATCATCTCTTAAAAAAATATCTATTGTCTAAGTATTAATATTTCTTGTAACACTTACTATATTTACAGTACCTGCTTTTATTGTACCACCAAATCCGTTTTATCGGAAATTATCATGTAAATAAATAAGTAATTACCATTGCAATACACATAATTGCCAACTAGACATAATCCTGAAAGCTCTGTCCTCTTGTTCAACCTTATTACTGCACAACCCAGGTTGTACTGCTCCCCCATTATACTTATGTTTTTAATTCCACTCTAATATATATATATATATATATATATATATATATATATATATATATATATATATATATATATATATATATATATATATGTATATTATATATATTATATATATTATATACAGTCAATCCTCATATTACGCGGTCCCGCATTCCGCGTTTCACCGTTAACGCGGTGCCTTGCCAGAACCTAACATGCTCACATTCTGCGGTCGTGAACCCCATTACGCGGAAAGCGGCTGGCAAGCCGCGCCATTTTTGGATCCAAACCTCCCGCCATCTGCCATGTTGTGTAAGAGGCGCGAAAATGGTGCGCACAAGGTCGCCCAGTCATCAAAACATTACCAGTTCTTCACCCGCCACCCACTACAGCCGGCCCAAGTCAGTGATAGTGATAATTATAGTGAGGATATGGACTAATATGAACTTTGGGGGGTTTGACAAAGAGGCCCTGCAAGCCTCTGTGGTGGATAGTGATACAATTGATACAAGTGATACAGGTGAGGGCCAATAATCTGCCCTCTGCCTCGGAACCAACCGCCCATCCCCGTGTGCCCAGCCATCTTTTCTACTAATGTAAGTGTTAAAAAACCTAATATTATTGATATTTCTCTTAATTATTAATTGTGTGTGCATGCCATCATAAAGTTAAGATAATATTTTTACTACAACATAGTTGTGTGTCGTCAAAAAGTGGAGTTTGGGGATCGGCCTGGACTCCATTTCAATTAATCCCATATGTTATGTTGTTCATTTTACGCGTTCCTCACTTTCCGCGGTACCCTCCGGGTTACATTAACCGCGTAATATGAGGATTGACTGTATATATATATATATATATATATATATATATATATATATATATAATATATATATATATATATATATATATATATATATATATATGCAAGTAACTCACTGTTGGTGTGCGTGATCTCGGTATATGCTGATAACCACCAGGAAAGAAGAAAACACGAAGTTCCCAAGCGCTTTCGTGTAATATATATATATATATATATATATATATATATATATATATATATATATATATATATATATATATATATATATATATATATATATATACTCGTCTATAACCCCCCTTCGTATATAGGTCGACCCCGATTTTATGACCAAGAAATCGTTAATTTATGATATCCCTCGTTTATAGGTCGACCCAAGTTTTTGAGAGTAAAGGAACAACAAAACCTTCAGAGAAACACTATGTCCTATAAACTTGTTTACCATTTATTATCACGACACTTTACACTGAAACGCGGGTAGTTTCAACAAAAATATTGTATATTTCCATTCAAGTATTTATTCAAGTCAATTAGGAGGGAATATTATTGTAATACAACAGTTTTTTAACTAAACCATTCGAAAAGTGATTACGGCAACATCTTTTGAACGAAAGAAAGCGAGTCATTGTTTTCGTCACGATTTTATCCCACTTTCCACTGTAATACGTACGTCATTTCAGCAAAAAATATTACATTTCCGTGAAGGTATTATATCAACCACAGTATAAATAGAATATCATTGTAATATAACAGAATTTTAACCGAAAACTATTAAAAAAACGAATAACATCTCAAGAACATCGGAAGCTTAGGTAAAGTCTTTTGTTTTCGACATGTATTTTATCCTATTTTACATTAAAATACATCACGTTTCAGCAAAACTACTATTTATTTCCGAGAATATATTCATTCAGGCGCAGTTTAGGTAAAATATACGTGTGATGTAACAGTTTTTTAACTGAAAACGATTCGAAAAACACGTACCCTCTAGCCCTGTTCAAGGAGAGGACTGGGAGAAGCTGTTTGGTGCTGCAGACGATGACAAGGAAAATGATTTGGATGGATTTTAATGAAAATATTCAGAAATATGGTATCGTAGTATTTATTCAAGTCAATTAGGATATTATTGTAATACAATACAACAGTTTTTTAACTAAACCATTCGAAAAGTGATTACGGTAACATCTTTTGAACGAAAGAAAGCGAGTCATTGTTTTCATCACAATTTTATCCCACTTTCCACTGTAATACGTATGTCATTTCAGCAAAAAACATTACATTTCCGTGAAGGTATTATACCAACCACAGTATGAATAGAATATCACTAATATAACAGTATTTTAACCGAAAACTATTAAAAATACGAGTAACATATCTTGAACATCGGAAGGTCAGGTAAAGTCTTTTGTTTTCTGCATGTAGTTTATCCTAATTTACATTGAAATACATCACGTTTCAGCAAAACTACTATTTATTTCTGAGAATATGGAAATGTAATATTTTTGCTGAATGACGTACGTATTCAGTGGAAAGTGGGATAAAATCGTGACAAAAACAATGACTCGCTTTCTTTCGTTCAAAAGATGTTACCGTAATCGCTTTTCGAATGGTTTTCAGTTAAAAACTGTTATATTACAATAATATTCTATCCTAATTCACTTGTGATGTAAAAGTTTTTTAACTGAAAACGATTCGAAAAACAAGTGTACTGTCTAACTGATACGGCAGAGCCCTGGTCGCGGAGGCTTTGTGTTTGTATCGGCCCTTCTTAAGCAGCTTTTAATTTTAGCGTACGCTGAAATTGTGTTTACCGGTGTATTCTTATTTTCTTGCTTCTTATTTTCCTGAAATATGACAAGTTTTTATATAATACAATGTTACGGTACTTTTAATTTACAAGTATTCATTTTTAAAAATACAGAAGACACCAAACAAATACTAGTACGGATATTTGCGTGACTCTCCCGCCAAAAAAGACCAAACAGCTGGTACTCTCTCCCTCAGCCCTACCAAAAATAGCCCAACATCTTTCTTGTTTATTCTCTTCCAATTTCTCACTTTAACTGGTATTTTTTACTTCATATTGCCTACATCAGATAAACTACAGTAATTGAGGTTAGATATTGTTATAAATTTGATTACCGGGTCCTGGCAGGTACCGTTAGAACCACCTGACCCTACCAACAGTGTTGCAAGTCAGAGAGCAATTTTTTTTTTTTACATTTTTGGTGTCTCCATTTGTTAATTTTTTTTCTGTGGGGTTTGCACAATAGTATACTGTTTTACCTACAGTATTGTAAAACGATTTGGGAAAAGAAATACTCGGTAACTTAAAATTTTAAAAGGAAAATTTTGAAACTGGCAACTGTGTGTAGATGACCTGACTCACATCATATTGATGTTTCAAATTTAATTAACAAAAATTTATGTATCTATAAACAAACTTTTAAAAATGAATACTTTATGTTTTACATACTCCTGTGCATACCATTCCATGCATTTGGCTACTTTGGGCTTGCTATGATGACGCAAGAGATCTGCCCTGGCAACTGTACCGACACTCACAGCGGGTGGTGCGTTGGTGCGTCGTTTCCATTGTTTACTGGTAGTTACTGGTAAATATTTTTCAACCTAACGAAACTATTACCCGTATAGAGGTCGACCCCCAACTTTTTGCCCAATAATTTGGTCTTAAGAACTCGTGCTATACACGGGTATATACGGTATATATATATATATGCTGATAACCACCAGGAAAGAAGAAAACACGAAGTTCCCAAGCGCTTTCGTGTAATTCACATCTTCAGGGGTGAGTACAGACTAGAGAGTAATGCAAAACAAGGTGAATATATACAGAGGAGGGTGAGACCAGGTCCACAATGGTCAGGTAATTAGGTAATGACCCTACTAATCTTTAAATAGCACACAACGGTTGGTGGTCGGGTCAGATGGGACAGTGACCCGCCCTCTCACCTGATCACAAATCTTCTTAATTACAAAGTTGTCCAGCTTGTACATGCCGTTACTCAAATTCATGTTGAATGCTTCGGTATGTTTAATAAGACTAGATTCTATGATGTTCCTACTGTATATGTATATATTATATATATATATATATATATATATATATATATATATATATATATATATATATATATATTTCATTAGCCCAATAAATATATATATATATATATATATATATATATATATATATATATACAGTATATACATATACATATACATATACATATACATACACATACAGGTTGTACCTCTCTAGTCCGGCATTCTGTGGTCCGGAAACTCCCGTGGTCCTGAACGATTTTAGTCTGTCCAATAGGTAGTGTGGGGTATGAGATTGTTGGTTCACACTCAGGATGGGATGGAGAAAGGAAACTCACAATGTGCTCTCTATATACATGTTGTATTGGATGTACAATGCAGCTTGGTGCTGGGAAGGCAGCATGGTTACAAGCGTGATGTAGAGAGAGCTGGTTGGTGAGGACGCTCAGAGAAGGACAGCTTGTGGGTCGCCATACTCGCCAGCGGGAGAGAGGACCGCCAGGCAGGCGGAGGAGCGAGGGCCGCCAGGCAGGCAGAGGAGGAGGTGTAGCTGGCTGTGGCTGTATGTAGAAAGAGAGGCAGATCACCACGAGGTCAGGTCTTAAATAGCGGGGGTAGGCGTGGCTTAGCAGTTGACCCCCGCTCCGTGGTGTATGGCGGCGCTGGTTGACCTAGACCACGAGGCATACACTGGGGAATTGGTGGGGTCGGCTAGGCAGCGACAAACAGCGTTTGTAGGGGAGAATTCCACTACAGTAGATAGGCAGCTTTTTCTTTTTTTTTTTTTACTTATGTAAATTATTATTACAGGAGTATTAAATTTTGGCCCCTCAGGCCCCAATGTGGGTCAGTGACCTATGCCCGGGTGGGCTAATCCCTTTAAAAAATAAAAACAAAAAACAAAGCCGCGTGAAATTAAGGTTTGTTTACTTCCGGCAGTTCGGCTGCTCTCTCTCTCTCTCTCTCTCTCTCTCTCTGTGCTTATCTATACAGAGTACAACATTTAACCCTTCAATAAATATGAACAGTAAATAAGTGTTGCTTTCATATTCTTATGTAGAGTAATGACGATACGTTTTCACATGTGCACACTTACATACGCGCAGTCTCACTTTTTTTTACCATTAATGGTTAGCTACTTATATTGTTCCATTTATTAACTTTTAATAAAATTACAGATACTTCAAACAACCATATTAATTTTTTTACATTAATTTTACTACAGCTAACATCAGGGTTTTATTTTCTTCAGTTTTATATGTAGAACCAATCAGTCACTGGTTTCGTAAGCTTTAACATAAACATTGCCGGCAGCCGTCTCGTCTCCTCTAATATTCCACTATTATTAATAAATTGTATTGTTAATTTTGCACACACGTACATTAATTCAATAAAAACAAATTCAGAAACATTAATTAAAATATATATGAACAGCAAATAAGTGTTGCTTTCATATTCTTATGTAAAGTAATGACGATATGTTTTCACGTGTGCGCATGCGCACTTACAGACGCGATATCTCTTTTTTCTTTACCATTATCGTTAGCTACTTCTATTGTTCCATTTATTAACATTAAATAACATTACTTAAAACAACCATATTAATTTTACTACAGCTACAACCAAGGTCTTATTTTCTTCAGTTTTATACAGTAGAACCAGTCAGTTACTGGCTTTGTAATCAACGAAAACAATGCTGTGTCATTTCCTCGTGTGTTTTAATATTCTACGTATTATTAATGAATTGTATTGCTCATTTTGCACATATAAACATTAATTCAATAAAAAAGACATTCAGTAATAAACAATAATGAATCTTTTGTACACAAGAGAAATGACGCTGTTTACACGATTATGCACATCGGCGGGCCGTTCAAACCCGTCGAAATTCAAGTTTCCGCCGTCAAATTTTATTTTATTTTTTTTTGTGTGTTCCAATAAAATACGTTAAGAATTAAAACCTCGAGAAATTTGAGAAGCTACTATATGACATTTAACCCTTCAATATGTCTTCAAAGAGACCATGAGGCAGAGAAAGTGGTGCTAGTGCTTCCAAGCATAAGCACAAGTCACTATCTATCCAGGAAAAGGGTGAATTTCCATGGTCCGGCAATTTCCATGGTCCGGCACCGGTCAGGTCCCGAGGTTGCCGGACTAGAGAGGTACAACCTCATATACGCGTGAAGTATAGTTTTTTTTTTTTTTTATTTAGCTCATAAAATTCATAAAAATTACCTGGCCAGAATATAATTTACATTGCTGGAATTCTTACAATATGATGATCATTTTGAATATAAACATCATGGATTTTGCATTAGACATACAAATTTTAGATCTAATGTAATAATTTGGTTTACACAAAGCAAGTATTTTATCTTTTGTGCAAAATATATGAAGTTTACATTCAAAATATTCCCTGACCTGCAAGGAATCCAGAAATATCAATTATAATATCCTAACTTTAGTCTGAGTTATTATTTATTACTAAAAATGTAAATTACTATTTTCTCCCAAAGCTTCTCTGGTAGGGAGGGAAGGTGGGGGGTGGGGGGAGGGAGGGACGGACGGACGGACCCAGCTAGGGCCGCGTATTTTGATTGACAGATAATGTCCTTGAAGATTATTTCTTTGTTTATTTAATGAAGATATATGTTTTAGCTCATAAAATTCACACAAATTACCCAGCCAGAATATAATTTACATTGCTGGAATTCTTACAATTTGATGATCATTTTGAATATAAACATCATAGATTTTGCATTAGACATACAAATTTTAGATCTAATGTTTACTCTTAGTAAATATGTTATCTTTTGTGCAAAATATATGACATTTATATTCAAAATATTCCTGGTCTTACAAGGAATCCAGCAATGTCAATTCTATTATCCTAACTTTAGTCTGAGGTATTATTTATTACTAAACGTTAAAATCTAGTGTTTCACCCAATCATTTCTCAGAGAGGTAGGGGCCAGTGAGCTGGGAAGAGGGGGGGGGGGGGATTTGAGTCCATTATTTGAATGGACATTAACCTGGCGACTGTATTTTTCTTAAATATTAATTGTGTGAGCATACCATCATAAAATTTAGATGTTATTTTTACTACAACATAGGTATTGTGTCAGAAAAAGTGGAGTTTGGGGGTCGGTCCAGTCTCTTTTGGAATTAATCCCATATGTTCTGTTGTTCACTTTATGCGGTTTTCACTTTCTGCGGTACCCTGTGGGTTCAATTGACCGTGTAAATCGGGGTTACTATATATATATATATATATATATATATATATATATATATATATATATATATATATATATATGCATGTGTATATGTATGTATAAATAAATAAAAAAAAATAAAATAAATATATAAAAATATAAAAATAATAAATAACAAAATAAATAAACATTGAAGTGATAACCGTGGTAACATTATGAGATGTACTTATCACCACCAGGCTATTGTACCATTCCAGATGATACTAAATGTTACATAATACTTCCTTGAGATAAATGTATAGTATATATCAGGTGCCTCAGAGAGAGCTCAGGTTCTCAACTGACTCAGCCATGTTAATAATGTTATTATTATCCACTCTGTATCTATGTTTTTCTGGCAAAATATAACTAAAGCTGTTACAATTCAATATAACAGGGAACTTGTACGTTTTTAACACATACAGTAGCTATATTACTCTTGGTCATAACTATATTACTCTTGGTCATAACTATATTACTCTTGGTCATAACTATATTACTCTTGGTCATAACTATATTACTCTTGGTCCTAACTTTATTACTCTTGGTCTTAACTTTATTACTCTTGGTCATAACTTTATTACTCTTGGTCATAACTATATTACTCTTGGTCATAACTTTATTACTCTTGGTCTTAACTATATTACTCTTGGTCATAACTTTATTACTCTTGGTCATAACTATATTACTCTTGGTCATAACTATATTACTCTTGGTCATAACTTTATTACTCTTGGTCATAACTTTATTACTCTTGGTCATAACTATATTACTCTTGGTCATAACTTTATTACTCTTGGTCATAACTATATTACTCTTGGTCATAACTATATTACTCTTGGTCTTAACTTTATTACTCTTGGTCATAACTATATTACTCTTGGTCATAACTATATTACTCTTGGTCTTAACTATATTACTCTTGGTCTTAACTATATTACTCTTGGTCTTAACTTTATTACTCTTGGTCTTAACTTTATTACTCTTGGTCATAACTTTATTACTCTTGGTCATAACTTTATTACTCTTGGTCATAACTCTATTACTCTTGGTCATAACTTTATTACTCTTGGTCATAACTTTATTACTCTTGGTCATAACTATATTACTCTTGGTCATAACTTTATTACTCTTGGTCATAACTATATTACTCTTGGTCATAACTATATTACTCTTGGTCATAACTATATTACTCTTGGTCGTAACTATATTACTCTTGGTCTTAACTTTATTACTCTTGGTCATAACTTTATTACTCTTGGTCGCAACTATATTACTCTTCGTCATAACTATATTACTCTTGGTCATAACTATATTACTCAGGTACCAATTGCACCCCCCCCCCCCAAAAAAAAATGTGAGCAGTGGAAATCAGACTCCGATTCCAACTATACCGGTATTTTAATTCACCTTCTTTGTCCAGGTAAATCAGGAGGCTGGCGGGAGTACTTTGACGAGCCCATGAAGGAAGAGTTTGAGAAGTGGATGAGAGAGAAAGGGAAGGGACTTGAGAAGGAATTTAAATGGTTGCCTTGAAAGTGTCTTCGTCATCAGTAGTGTGTAGGGCAATGAAGGTGAGTGATCAAATACAGTAATAACCCGCTTTACGCAATTCTCGTTTACGCGTTTCTACATTTACACGGTACCCCGCCAGAACCGGAATTCCCACTTTACGTGGTGTATCTACTCATATACGCGGGAAGTGGCGCGGGCAGGGTGCGCACAAGGTCGCCCAGTCATCAAAACATTACCGAGTTCTTCACCCGCCACCCACCACAGCCGGCCCAAGTCAGTGATAGTGAGGATATGGACTTTGAGGGGTTTGACAAAGAGGCCCTGCAAGCCTCTGTGGTGGATAGTGATACAAGTGATACAAGTGAGGGCCAATGATATGCCCTCTGCCTCGGAACCAACCCTCCATCCCCCTGTGCCCAGCCATCTTTTCTACTAATGTAAGTGTTAAAAAACCTAATAATATTGATATTTCTCTTAAATATCAATTGTGTGTGCATACCATCATAAAATTAAGATTTTATTTTTACTACAACATAGGTATTGTGTCTGAAAAAGTGGAGTTTGGGGGTTGGCCCAGTCTCTATTTCAATTAATCCCATATATTCTGTTGTTCCATTTACGCGTTTCCCGTTTTATGCTGGCCTCCACGGGTTCAATTGACAGTTTAAATCGGGGTATTACTGTATGCCAGTTGTTGACCTTTACTGTATCTTCACACAAATGGCACTTTTTATTGTTTGCGTAGAGCACGGCTGGCGACATTATAACTGGTCGTATTGTATAGTAGACTATTGCACTGTTTTGTATATAATTTCACTGTTGTCATTTGGCCGTTGATTTTTTGGTGCACGAGTTGTTTTTTTATTTGTATTATCTTTTTTTTTACATTTTTTTTTATCATTTCACTGTTTCCATTTAACCGTTGATTTCTCGTTGCACTTTTTGTTTTGAATTATTTGTAAAATTATCTTCTTGTTTACATTTTGTGTGTGTCGACCTGAAGAATAAATAAGAATTAGTTGCATGTTAGAGGATAAATCAAGTTGAGAAATAATTACTTGGTGACAGGTGTGTGTGTCCGGGCTGGTGTACTGTATATCATTCATAACTCTCATAGAATTCCACAGGGAGATGCCGGTGTGTCCACTGCCAGGGAAGCAAGACGAAGCAGACAGCAGTGTTATGGCCCTCGAGCATGACACAGTGTGGGCGGTCATAATATCTTGGAAATACTCACGTCAACATACATACATACATACATACATACATACATACATACATACGAGTACTACAACCCCACATGTATAAGTATTAGCTTCTCTTATCAACACTTAACTTCACTCACTAGTACTGCCAACACATAACTTCACTCACTAGTACTGCCAACACATAACTTCACTCACTAGTACTGCCAGCACATAACTTCACTCACTAGTACTGCCAACACATAACTTCACTCACTAGTACTGCCAACACATAACTTCACTCACTAGCACTGCCAACACATAACTTCACTCACTAGTACATTATGCTTCCAATACCTTCCCAGGCAGTAGTACCTCCCTGTTTAAAAGCTGCCTACTACCTTCTTAGGAGCTCACTTGGGCAAATATTATGATTGTTATAACATACAAACTCGATATGGAAGTAGCTAAAGAAAAAAAGGAAGGTAAATATTTTACAACAACCATCAACCCAACCTAAACTAACCTAAAATAACAACTTGGGTTATTTTGGTGTTTGGTCATTTCTGTGTATTGTTTGTATGTACAAAATTTCACTATAAATGTTGGGTTTTTTAACTTGGTGAAATATTGTTAAATTGTTATTGTGTAATATAGATCTTATAGTTATGTATTATTACTCTTAAAAAATCTTTGGAAAAAGTTTATGGCATAATTATGTTATACTTTTTATAACTACAGGTGTACAGTATAATCTTACTTTGATAATTACAGTGAGATCTTGTATTTCACGAGTAATATAGACTGGAAAAATTGCACCAAATTCAAATACATAAACTACCGTTGATGGGAAAAATAACAATATAGACTGGCCACTCTACATCAACCTCTGATTTTCCCATTTATATCCTCCAAATGATACAAATTCTGCCTTTATTGACTTGATTGTGCTTTCCAGAAACTAGTTTATAGGCCTTCCTCAAGTAATTTAATCACACGCTGCTTATCCTTATCCTGCATAGAGTACTTGGCAAACTTAACTCCCTTATGATAGTCCCGCTTATCCTTTTCCTTATTTGGCTGCTTAGGTGGGTCTGTCCCACTCCCACCAGCACCAGTAGGACCCTTAGTAGATGTAGAGGTCATTATCTTGACTCGACAGATGGTAGCACCACCCAAAAAAAGCACACAATAACAGCCCGGGCGGTTGCTAGGATGGAGCGGGCTACAACTCCATAGTTACGTTCTTGTAAACCTCTCATTCGTTCACCACCAGCAATTCGATCACCAGAATGCTTCTTGGAAACATCTCTTCTTACGTTGTCTTTCCGTATTCATCGCTAACACAACAAAATTGGAGAAAATAGTGAAAATCACGGAGTAATTGACAGAAACCGCGCGATTCAACTGATTAAGTGATGTAAACAGAGAGCGCTGGTGTAAACCGTTATTAGTCCTCACTGTGAAGGATTCTTTTTACTTATTCTTTTCATACAGTATTTATGGGTAACAGCTAAATTAAAAAAAAAAAATTGTAGAGTTCCTCTCAAAAAACACTTCACAAACAAAAGACACGAATCAGTTGAACATGTGATGTCGAACATGAACTGTAAACATTGTATAACCCCACGCCACGCTTAAAACGTTGAGGATGGAATTGCGCTATAGCCAACATTTGTATGCAAAAGTGTGTGTTCTACAAACAGCGTTCCCCTATTCATCAATCACGTTGCAACCAATTTGCGTTGACAAAACACGCGTTGTAGCAGAAATGACTGTAACTGGTATGAGGGCTATGGCGTCATTCAAGACGGTGGCCAGCTTTCAACTTGCTGGATCTCGCGCAATTCACGATATTTTACGCCAAATATAAGACTTGGTTACATTAGGTAGTGCTCGCGAAATTCAAAAACGTGAAATGAAATCGCACGAAATATGAAATCTTACTGTATATGGAAGTAAGTTATTGTTAAACTGTTAAATTATACATTTTATAACTTACTTTAATATATTTATATAGAGCAATATAGTACTATACCATATATTCTTACTCTAATATATTTATATAGAGCTATATAGTACTATACCATATATTCTTACTCTAATATATTTATATAGAACTATATACAGTATTACCCCGCCTAACGCGGTTTCACTTAGCGCGTTTTACCGTATACGCTGTGCCTCGCCAGAGCTGAACCTTCACTTAACGCGGGTTTTTTCCACATATACGCTGTGAGTGTCAGGCTCAAGAGCTATTTTTAGATTCGCCCCACCCCCCACTCTGCCTGACTTCCTGTTTTAGCTCATAAAATTCATACAAATTACCCAGCCAGAATATAATTTACATTGCTGGAATTCTTACAATATGATGATCATTTTGAATATAAACATCATAGATTTTGCATTAGACATACAAATTTTAGATATAAAATTTATTCTCAGTAAATATGTTATTTTTTGTGCAAAATATATGACATTTGTATTCAAAATATTCCTGGTCTTACAAGGAATCCAGCAATGTCAATTATATTATCCTAACTTTAGTTTGAGGTGTTATTTATTACTAAAAAGGTAAATATTCTGGTTTTCCCACACATCTGTTGGGACGGTTGGTGGGGGGAGGGAGGGACCGACCGACCATCTGTAACAGTGTGAAGAATATTTTTTTTTTTTTTTATTAACTGAAGATATTTGTTTTAGCTCATAAAATTCATACAAATTACCCGGTCAGAATATAATTTACATTGCTGGAATTCTTATAATTTGATGATCATTTTGAATATAAACATCATAGATTTTGCATTAGATGTAATGTTTACTCTTCAGTAAATATGTTATCTTTTGTGCAAAATATATGACATTTATATTCAAAATATTCCTGGTCTTACAAGGAATCCAGCAATGTCAATTATATTATCCTAACTTTAATCTGAGGTATTATTTAATACTAAATGTTAAAATTTAGTTTTTCACCCAACATCTCTTGAAGGGAGGATTGGTGGGGGGGTTGGGACTGACCGTGCGATTGGAAAAGGGGGGAAGGCAAGGTGGGGTACTTTGATTGACAGATAGTGTTGTGAAGGATATTTTTTTTTTTTTATTAACTGAAGATATTTGTTTTAGCTCATAAAATTCATACAAATTACCCGGTCAGAATATAATTTACATTGCTGGAATTCTTATAATTTGATGATCATTTTGAATATAAACATCATAGATTTTGCATTAGACATACAAATTTTAGATATAAAATTTATTCTGAGTAAATATGTTATTTTTTGTGCAAAATATATGACATTTGTATTCAAAATATTCCTGGTCTTACAAGGAATCCAGCAATGTCAATTGTGTTATCCTAACTTTAGTTTGAGATATTATTTATTAAAATTTAGTGGTTTTCCCCCAAAAATTTCTCAGAGAAGGAAGAGCCAGTAGTGTTGTGTGAGAAGAGGGGGAGGGAGTTGAGTCCATTATTTGAATGGACATTAACCTGGCGACTGTATTTCTCTATTTCTCTTAAGTATTAATTGTGTGCATGTACCATCATAAAATTAAGATGTTATTTTTACTAGAACATAGGTATTGTGTCGGAAAAAGTGGAGTTTGGGGATGGGCCAGTTTCTATTGGAATTAATCCCATATGTTCTGTTGTTCACTTAGTGCGGTTTTCACTTAACACAGTACCCTCTGAGTTTTATTGACCGCATTAAGTGGGGTACAACTGTAGTACTATACCATATATTCTTACTCTAATATATTTAAATAGAGCTATATTGTACTATTCCATATATTCTTACTCTAATATATTTATATAGAGCTATATAGTACTATACCATTTATTCTTACTCTAATATATTTATATAGAGCTATATAGTACTATACCATATATTCTTACTCTAATATATTTATGTAGAGCTATATAGGACTATACCATATATTCTTACTCTAATATTATGAAAGACAGAACTACATTTAATATAATTTTTAAAATAAGTTAGAATGTTGGTTTAATTAACCTAACTAATCCTCTAAGATAGATTTAATATTATATTTTTAGACTAATGTAATAAATTACTAATTTCTAGAAGTCACATGTACAGTAGTTAGTGCAGTACTGGTAGATTGGTCTTGTACTCACTTGAGGTATTAATAACATCTTCACTGTAGTTGCTAGTGTGTCTGTCTAGCATTTGTAGCCTACAGTATGTACAGTATCTCAAAAAAGTATCTCCACACTGTGTGAAACATTTTGAGACCACGGATGATAGATATTGGGACATGGATTTACTTTGGTATATAGTTTAACATAAGTAATGCAATGTGTATTTATTTCTGCGTAATTAATATGATGTTCGGTTACCAAATGTAGTACTTTTTACTTACTTTTATCCTCTTCACCACTGATCAGCTCGTTAGCTGCATGGGCGATCAGTCACGTCTCTGCCACGCACTGTTGGCAAGTACTAGTCCTGTACTGGCTCTCTGTTATGCACTGTTGGCAAGTACTGGGCATGCACTGGCTCCTGAATGTACCTGAACCTGCTCCAGTGTTGGTCAAGTCTGGTCTTGAAAGAGCTCACACTCGGTGCCGTCACAACACTTTCTGGCAGATTGTTGCAAGAGTTCACAACTCTCACTCAGGATCAGTATGCCACAGAGCTCTACATACCAACCCTCCCGGGACACCACGTGTTGCATGTAGCATTTCAGAAGTCATCGGACCCATCCTGGCAGATAGTTTTTTGAGATACTGTACTGTACAGTACAGCACAGTATACAGTAATACCTGTATCTCTGTTAACCGGAATCCCTCAAATTCGGAAATCTCCGATAACCAAAATTGAAATTTGCTCAGAAAATCATTCCCAAAGTCGGCTTTGGGAACAAATTTTCCAAGGTTAAAAATCGAGACAATTTTCTGAAAATGTCTTGAATAAAGATGGGTTTTTTTTTGGGGGGGGGGGGGGGGAGGACCTGACCTGACTCAATGTCAGGTGGAGGTAGGGTGAGAGATTAATGGTCTCATATTACTGACCTTCTGATGGAATGTCAGGTCACCCTTTCTTGGGTGGGGATTAGTGACTCTCATGACCTGAAGATGTCTTGAATAAACACAAAACCTAAGTATTTTTAGGGAGATTGTGATAATTATAAGTATAAATGAGCAAAGTTGTATCCCTTTAACATTACGTAACATTTTAAAATATGGAGTGAGAAAGCAGAAAGGTGTGGGTGATTAGAGAGATGGAGTGGTAATATACACCAGTGTTGCCAAGCGATAAGGTCCTCAACAGCTGATCTTTTAATTCACCTCCATGCAGTCACACAACAAGACCCTCACTGGAGCTCACTGAAAATTACATACAGTACAAAGTAAAAATAAATGCAATAAAGTACACTTACTTTGAGGTGTGTATGTAGATGGCTCCTGGTTGATGATGATGGGAATTAGAAGTGGGGGTGGAGGAGAAGGGAGAAGAGAAGGAAGTGGGGGTGGAAGAGAAATCACCCCATGCTTCATTTCACCCATAAAATTTTAAGTTCACTAGGTGTAATTCAAGATTATTTTCTTTAAATCAACACTGCACTGCACTATATACTGTATTGTCAATATGTAAAATAAATTTCAGAATTACCAATAATTGTACTGTAAAAATAGTTTATGTTCAAGAGCTCCACAAGCAAGATGTTACCTCCACTGACCAGAGATACAAACTGACGCCTTGCTGGGTGAGTCAAGTGGCTGATTGGTGCACCAAAAACATTTCCTGTACTAAAAATTTTAATATAAAGTTTGGAAAATTATTGAATAGTACAACCTTCTTGATATTCACTCAAATGGGAACGAATTTAAGCCCTAGAACCGATTATGGTACTGTATTGGCGGACTAATATTCCAGCTTCTGAGCAAGCGAAAACATGTTGACATGATTTCGTAAGAATTTCGTTAACCAAATTTTTTTTCGTTAACCGAATTGAAGATTCTTGTGGAAGGAAGGTAATTCGTTAACCGAGGCATGCATTAACTGAGGGATCACTGTATCTTATTGGAAATGTTTCATAGAGAATTTATTAAGGATCATTATGGTATCAAATTCATCTCCCTATCACAATAAGCCATGCTTGAGTGAGGAGGGGGGAACTGACCGCTCAGCCCCCCCCCCCACCTCCCAAAAAAGTTGACTCCCACACACTAAAGCCAAACATTACATCCACACACACTCCAACAACCACACACACACACACTCCACCAACTACCCACACACCTCTCCCCACACACACTCCAACACCACTCACACACCCCTAACAAGGGAATAAGACAGCAGACATAAGGAGTGAGGGTCTTATTGTGTAACAAATTTGTGTGTCTGTGACTGAATTAAATATTAACTGTTGAGGAGTGCTTGGCACGGCCTGTACTCAGGCAGCGGAACGGGGCTTTTAAAGGGACCCTAACGCTAAGGCCCTGCCACCAGGACACATTAAAGGAAATCATCACAGTAATAATAAGGATCAATATTATTATTAAGCCGACAATTAGAAGTGTTGCAAAGGACTCGATGTAAGTGGGTATATGATCCGTCATTCATAGCAAGATGCAGTGTGCATAGGGATATCACATAGATACCAACAACTCGTTGAGGAGAACTGGAAAAAAAATGGAAATCAGAGTGTTTTTAGTATTAATAGAGGCTGTGTGGTGCCACTAGAGTATTTTTACTATTAATAGAGGCTGTGTGGTGCTGCTAGAGTGCTTTTAGTATTAATAGAGGCTGTGTGGTGCTACTGGAGTGTTTTAGTATTAATAGAGGCTGTGTGGTGTTGCTAGAGGGTTTTTACTATTAATAGAGGCTGTGTGGTGCTGATGGAGCGTTTTCAGTATTAATAGAGGCTGTGTGGTGCTGCTGGAGTGTTTTTAGTATTAATAGAGGCTGTGTGGTGCTGCTGGAGTGTTTTTAGTATTAATAGAAGCTGTGTGGTGCTGCTGGAGTGTTTTTAGTATTAATAGAAGCTGTGTGGTGCTGCTGGAGTGTTTTTAGTATTAATAGAAGCTGTGTGGTGCTGCTAGAGTGTTTTTAGTATTAATAGAGGCTGTGTGGTGCTGCTGGAGTGTTTTTAGTATTAATAGAAGCTGTGTGGTGCTGCTGGAGTGTTTTTAGTATTAATAGAGGCTGTGTGGTGCTGCTGGAGTGTTTTTAGTATTAATAGAAGCTGTGTGGTGCTGCTGGAGTGTTTTTAGTATTAATAGAGGCTGTGTGGTGCTGCTGGAGTGTTTTTAGTATTAATAGAGGCTGTGTGGTGCTGCTGGAGTGTTTTTAGTATTAATAGAAGCTGTGTGGTGCTGCTGGAGTGTTTTTAGTATTAATAGAGGCTGTGTGGTGCTGCTGGAGTGTTTTTAGTATTAATAGGGGCTGTGTGGTGCTGCTGGAGTGTTTTTAGTATTAATAGAGGCTGTGTGGTGCTGCTGGAGTGTTTTTAGTATTAATAGGGGCTGTGTGGTGCTGCTGGAGTGTTTTAGTATTAATAGAGGCTGTGTGGTGCTGCTGGAGTGTTTTTAGTATTAATAGGGGCTGTGTGGTGCTGCTGGAGTGTTTTTAGTATTAATAGAGGCTGTGTGGTGCTGCTGGAGTGATTTTAGTATTAATAGAAGCTGTGTGGTGCTGCTGGAGTGTTTTTAGTATAAATAGAGGCTGTGTGGTGCTGATGGGGTGTTTTTACAATTAATAGTGGCTGTGTGGTGCTGATGGAGCGTTTTTAGTATTAATAGAGGCTGTGTGGTGCTGATGGAGCGTTTTCAGTACAGTATTAATAGAGGCTTTGTGGTACTGCTAGAGTGTTTTTAGTATTAATAGAGGCTGTGTGGTGTTACTAGAGTTTTTTAGTACTATTAGAAGCTGTGTGGTGCTGCTAGAGTGATTTTAGTATTAATAGAGGCTGTGTGGTGCTGCTGGACTGTTTTTAGTACTGCTAGAGGCTGTGTGGTGCTGCTGGAGTGTTTTTAGTACAGCTAGAGGCTGTGTGGTGCTGCTGGACTGTTTTTAGTACTGCTAGAGGATGTGTGGTGCTGATGGAGTGTTTTTAGTACTGCTGGAGGATGTGTGGTGCTGATGGAGTGTTTTTAGTACTGCTAGAGGATGTGTGGTGCTGATGGAGTGTTTTTAGTATTAATAGAGGCTGTGTGGTGCTGCTGGAGTGTTTTTACTATTAATAGAGGCTGTGTGGTGCTGATGGAGCGTTGTTAATATTAATAAAGGCTGTGTGGTGCTACTGGAGTGATTTTAGTATTAATAGAGGCTGTGTGGTGCAGCTAGTATTTTTAGTATTAATAGTGGCTGTATGGTGTTACTAGAGTGTTTTTAGTACTATTAGAAGCTGTGTGGTGCTGCTGGAGTATTATTAGAAGCTGTGTGGTGCTGCTAGTGTTTTTATTATTAATAGAGGCTGTGTGGTGCTGCTAGAGTGTTTTTAGTATTATTAGAAGCTGTGTGGTGCACCGGCTCCTCAATGTACCTGAACCCGCTCCAGTGTTGGTCAATTCTTGTCTTGAAAGAGCTTACACTTGGCGCGGTATTGACTATCTTAGGTAAGGTAAGGTTACGTTACCTCTTTCTAAAGATGAAATAAGCTGGGGTGTCTAATCTTCAGGTGATTCACACACACACGTCCACCAGGTGTTTTGTATTCAAGTTGAGCTCACCTTAAACTTGTTGAAGGACGAATATAAAATAATGGACGGTGGCAGATGACGTGTGACAGTTGCCGCATAGTAAATATAAACATTCACAAGACCATCCAGCACTGTTTTGAGGTTACGTTAGGTTAAGGTTAGATCAGGGAAGGGTTAGGTTAGGTTAGGGTAGGATTAGGTTAGGTCACGATGAGGTCAGGGAAGGTTAAGATGTATGGTAAGGTCAAGCATTCCATGTGATTACTGACGAGATGTACACTTAATGTGGTGTACATGTATTAATGGTGTACATGTAATATAGTGTACATACTACATACAATACGGTATACATTGTTTTGTGTAAAGTGTATGGCACTATTCCAGGCACTGCAGAGTCTGACTGGGAGGAGGGGAGTGCCTCAGTGCCTCTGTGTGTCAATTAGCTTTTCCTTGTTACAGCCAACTACCCCGTGTACCTTGTCTCACCTCTCACTCTCTCATCTAATTCATGAGTGTGTGTATGTCTTGTGAGAGTGAGGTGTGTGTGTGTGTGTACCTCAAGGAACGCCAGGAGCATCATCACCAACACAGGCAGAGGGAAAGACAAGACCTTACCTTTGATATTATAATTTCCCACCAAACTTTCCCCCACTCTTCTCCCCCATTATCCCCACATTCTCTGTATTTCCCCCGCCCATCTCTACCACCCAGCCCAGAAGACGTATCGTATATATAAAAAGTAGTTTGGGAAGATAATGATTGAATATAATTGAGTTGTTTTGTCGTCATTGCCTTTGTATTTAAATCTTGTATACGTAGGGCCGCTTTGATGTTTGGAAGACCGTAATATATATGGTGATTCAGGCACCCGAGGCCAGACACTGAAAACATTATGACGAAGGAGATATATAGGCTACTTTGAGTTCGGACATTCACTCAGACACTCAACACAGTGAAAATGAATGTTCTTTAAGTATGTTTCCTACGTCATTTGTTCGCCTTCACACGTCATCACCATCTGGAAAAACTGTCCACTCGGGCCTAAAAATACTGTAGGTATCACGAGAAAAGGTTGGTCAGAATATATTAGCCTCAGCCACGAGTACAGTTAATCTGCCCTGATGGACGGGCCAGGGAGATGCTGTATTAACTTAGGTCTTGATATACAACACCGTAACTACAACAGATAATACAATTAAAACTTTCATTATTTATTAATACATATGTATCAATCTACTTATCTATATACATATTTATCTCTGCCTATATATCTATGTACAGTATGTATATTAATCATCTGCCTATTACTAATCAGCGGGAACAACCACCACCAGATGACTGAGGCTACATTACCACCACCACCACCAGGTGACTGAGGCTACATTACCGCCACCACCACCAGATGACTGAGGCTACATTACCACCACCACCAGGTGACTGAGGCTACATTACTGCCACCACCACCAGGTGACTGAGGCTACATTACCGCCACCACCACCAGGTGACTGAGGCTACATTACCACCACCACCACCAGATGACTGAGGCTACATTACCACCACCACCACCAGATGACTAAGGCTACATTACCACCACCACCAACACCAGGTGACTTAGGCTACATTACCACCACCACCACCAGATGACAGAGGCTACATTACCACCACCACCAAGACCAGATGACTGAGGCTACATTACCACCACCACCACCAGATGACTGAGGCTACATTACCACCACCACCACCAGATGACTGAGACTACATTACCACCACCACCAACACCAGGTGACTGAGGCTACATTACCACCACCACCACCAGATGACTGAGGCTACATTACCACCACCACCACCAGATGACTGAGGCTACATTACCACCACCACCACCACCAGATGTCTGAGGCTACATTACCGCCACCACCAGATGACAGAGGTTATACATCACCACCACCAGACAACACCAAAAGATAACATACTACAGTAGCTCCAGCTCTGTAGACCACATACTATAGTAGCTCCAGCTCTGTAGACCACATACTACATTAGCTCCAGCTCTGTAGACTACATACTACAGTAGCTCCAGCTCTGTAGACCACATACTACAGTAGCTCCAGCTGTGTAGACCACATACTATAGTAGCTCCAGCTCTGTAAACCACATACTATAGTAGCTCCAGCTCTGTAGACCACACACTACAGTAGCTCCAGCTCTGTAGACCACATACTATATTAGCTCCAGCTCTGTAGACCACACACTACATTAGCTCCAGCTCTGTAGACCACACACTACAGTAGCTCCAGCTCTGTAGACCACATACTACAGTAGCTCCAGCTCTGTAGACCACATACTATAGTAGCTCCAGCTCTGTAGACCACATACTATAGTAGCTCCAGCTCTGTAGACCACATACTATAGTAGCTCCAGCTCTGTAGACCACATACTATAGTAGCTCCAGCTCTGTAGACCACATACTATAGTAGCTCCAGCTCTGTAGACCACATACTATAGTAGCTCCAGCTCTGTAGACCACATACTATAGTAGCTCCAGCTCTGTAGACCACATACTATAGTAGCTCCAGCTCTGTAGACCACATACTATAGTAGCTCCAGCTCTGTAGACCACATACTATAGTAGCTCCAGCTCTGTAGACCACATACTATAGTAGCTCCAGCTCTGTAGACCACATACTACAGTAGCTCCAGCTCTGTAGACCACATACTATAGTAGCTCCAGCTCTGTAGACCACATACTATAGTAGCTCCAGCTCTGTAGACCACATACTATAGTAGCTCCAGCTCTGTAGACCACACACTACAGTAGCTCCAGCTCTGTAGACCACACACTACAGTAGCTCCAGCTCTGTAGACCACACACTACAGTAGCTCCAGCTCTGTAGACCACACACTACAGTAGCTCCAGCTCTGGAGACCACATACTACAGTAGCTCCAGCTCTGTAGACCACACACTACAGTAGCTCCAGCTCTGTAGACCACACACTACAGTAGCTCCAGCTCTGTAGACCACACACTACAGTAGTTCCAGCTCTGTAGACCACACACTACAGTAGCTCCAGCTCTGTAGACCACACACTGTAGTAGCTCCAGCTCTGTAGACCACACACTGTAGTAGCTCCAGCTCTGTAGACCACACACTACAGTAGCTCCAGCTCTGTAGACCACACACTACAGTAGCTTCAGCTCTGTAGACCACACACTACAGTAGCTCCAGCTCTGTAGACCACACACTACAGTAGCTCCAGCTCTGTAGACCACACACTACAGTAGCTCCAGCTCTGTAGACCACACACTACAGTAGCTCCAGCTCTGTAGACCACATACTACAGTAGCTCCAGCTCTGTAGACCACATACTATAGTAGCTCTGTTATTTGTTAAACATTAAGTTTAGATATTTTATGTTCATTATTTTGTCTCTCGGTTGAGTCATTTATTTGATCAGATTAAATTTGTATTTGTTTATTTTTGTACATAACAGATATATTTGTTTTATTGTTTGTTTGTTAATATATTCTGTAATTCAAACTACTGCATGCATTTCAATATACCCCATAATGAGGTGATGATTTTGGTGGGATCTAGTCCTTGGACTTGTAGTACAAAGAGATGTTGAATTTGTGATTTAAACCCTAAGAGGCCAAGGGAAACTAGATTATCGAATTTTTGGGAAAAAATTACATAATTTTGCGAGTTAGATTATCATAGAAAATGGGAAATTTGTATCACAGAAAATGTGATATATCTACTTAATGGGAAAGTTGGTTATCTACTTATCATAGAAAACGGGAAATTTGTATCATAGAAAATGGGAAATATCTTCTTCCCGGGAAAGTTGGTTATCTACTTTCCCGAAAAGTAGATTTTTTTTCTAATTTTCGGGAAAGTAGATTATCGACTTTTCTGGGAAGTAAATTATCGTCTTTTGGGGAAATATTACCTAATTTTGCGAAGTAGATTATCATAGACAACGGGAAATTTGTATCATAGAAAATGGGAAATATCTACTTTCCGGGAAAGTTGGTTATCTACTTTCCCGAAAAGTAGATTATTTTTCTACTTTTCGGGAAAGTAGATTATCGACTTTTCTGGGAAGTAAATTATCGACTTTTGAGGAAATATTACGTAATCTTGCGAAGTAGATTATCATAGAAAACGGGAAATTTGTATCATAGAAAATGGGAAATATCTACTTTCCGGGAAAGTTGGTCATCTACTTTCCCGAAAAGTAGAATTTTTTCGACTTTTCGGGAAAGTAGATTATCGACTTTTCTGGGAAGTAAATTATCGACTTTGGGGAAATATTACCTAATTTTGCGAAGTAGATTATCATAGAAAACGGGAAATTTGTACCATAGAAAATGGGAAATATCTACTTTCCGGGAAAGTTGGTTATCTACTTTCCCGAAAAGTAGATTTTTTTCTACTTTTCGGGAAAGTAGATTATCGACTTTTCTGGGAAGTAAATTATCGACTTTTGGGGAAATATTACCTAATTTTGCGAAGTAGATTATCATAGAAAACGGGAAATTTGTATCAAAGAAAATGGGAAATATCTACTTTCCGGGAAAGTTGGTTATCTACAGTACTTTCCCGAAAAGTAGATTTTTTTTCTATTTTTCGAGAAAGTAGATTATCGACTTTTCTGGGAAGTAAATTATCGACTTTTGGGGAAATATTACCTAATTTTGCGAAGTAGATTATCATAGAAAACGGGAAATTTGTATCATAGAAAATGGGAAATATCTACTTTCCGGGAAAGTTGGTTATCTACTTTCCCGAAAAGTAGATTTTTTTTCTACTTTTCAGGAAAGTAGATTATCGACTTTTCTGGGAAGTAAATTATCGACTTTTGGGGAAATATTACCTAATATTGCGAAGTAGATTATCATAGAAAACGGGAAATTTGTATCATAGAAAATGGGAAATATCTACTTTCCGGGAAAGTTGGTTACCTACTTTCCCGAAAAGTAGATTTTTTTTCTACTTTTCGGGAAAGTAGATTATCGACTTTTCTGGGTAGTAAATTATCGAATTTTGGGGAAATATTACCTAATTTTGCGAAGTAGATTATCATAGAAAATGGGAAATATCTACTTTCCGGGAAAGTAGATTATCGACTTTTCTGGGAAGTAAATTATCGACTTTTGGGGAAATATTACCTAATTTTACGAAGTAGATTATCATAGAAAACGGGAAATTTGTATCATAGAAAATGGGAAATATCTACTTTCCGGGAAAGTTGGTTATCTACTTTCCCGAAAAGTAGATTTTTTTCTACTTTTCGGGAAAGTAGATTATCGACTTTTCTGGGTAGTAAATTATCGAATTTTGGGGAAATATTACCTAATATTGCGAAGTAGATTATCATAGAAAATGGGAAATATCTACTTTCCGGGAAAGTAGATTATCGACTTTTCTGGGAAGTAAATTATCGACCTTTGGGGAAATATTACCTAATTTTGCGAAGTAGATTATCATAGAAAACGGGAAATTTGTATCAAAGAAAATGGGAAATATCTACTTTCCGGGAAAGTTGGTTATCTACTTTCCCGAAAAGTAGATTTTTTTTCTACTTTTCGGGAAAGTAGATTATCGACTTTTCTGGGAAGTAAATTATCGACTTTTGGGGAAATATTACCTAATCTTGCGAAGTAGATTATCATAGAAAACGGAAAATTTGTATCATAGAAAATGGGAAATATCTACTTCCGGGAAAGTTGGTTATCTACTTTCCCGAAAAGTAGATTTTTTTTCTACTTTTCGGGAAGTAGATTATCGACTTTTCTGGGAAGTAAGTTATCGACTTTTGGGGAAATATTACCTAATTTTGCGAAGTAGATTATCATAGAAAACGGGAAATTTGTATCATAGAAAATGGGAAATATCTACTTTCCGGGAAAGTTGGTTATCTACGTTCCCAAAAAGTAGATTTTTTTTCTACTTTTCGGGAAAGTAGATTATCGACTTTTCTGGGAAGTAAATTATCGAATTTGGGGAAATATTACCTAATTTTGCGAAGTAGATTATCATAGAAAACGGGAAATTTGTATCAAAGAAAATGGGAAATATCTACTTTCCGGGAAAGTTGTTTACCTACTTTCCCAAAAAGTAGATTATTTTTCTACTTTTCGGGAAAGTAGATTATCGACTTTTCTGGGTAGTAAATTATCGACTTTTGGGGAAATATTACCTAATTTTGCGAAGTAGATTATCATAGAAAACGGGAAATTTGTATCATAGAAAATGGGAAATATCTACTTTCTCTGGGTAGTAAATTATCGACTTTTGGGGAAATATTACCTAATTTTGCGAAGTAGATTATCATAGAAAACGGGAAATTGGTATCATAGAAAATGGGAAATATCTACTTTCAGGGAAAGTAGATTATCGACTTTTCTGGGAAGTAAATTATCGACTTTTGGGGAAATATTACCTAACTTTGCGAAGTAGATTATCATAGAAAACGGGAAATTTGCATCATAGAAAATGGGAAATATCTACTTTCCGGGAAAGTTGGTTATCTACTTTCCCGAAAAGTAGATTTTTTTCTACTTTTCGGGAAAGTAGATTATCGACTTTTCTGGGAAGTAAATTATCGACTTTTGGGGAAATATTACCTAATTTTGCGAAGTAGATTATCATAGAAAATGGGAAATATCTACTTTCCGGGAAAGTAGATTATCGACTTTTCTGGGAAGTAAATTATCGACCTTTGGGGAAATATTACCTAATTTTGCGAAGTAGATTATCATAGAAAACGGGAAATTTGTATCAAAGAAAATGGGAAATATCTACTTTCCGGGAAAGTTGGTTATCTACTTTCCCGAAAAGTAGATTTTTTTCTACTTTTCGGGAAAGTAGATTATCGACTTTTCTGGGAAGTAAATTATCGACTTTTGGGGAAATATTACCTAATCTTGCGAAGTAGATTATCATAGAAAACGGGAAATTTGTATCATAGAAAATGGGAAATATCTACTTTCCGGGAAAGTTGGTTATCTACTTTCCCGAAAAGTAGATTTTTTTTCTACTTTTCGGGAAAGTAGATTATCGACTTTTCTGGGAAGCAAGTTATCGACTTTTGGGGAAATATTACCTAATTTTGCGAAGTAGATTATCATAGAAAACGGGAAATTTGTATCATAGAAAATGGGAAATATCTACTTTCCGGGAAAGTTGGTTATCTACTTTCCCAAAAAGTAGATTTTTTTTCTACTTTTCGGGAAAGTAGATTATCGACTTTTCTGGGAAGTAAATTATCGAATTTGGGGAAATATTACCTAATTTTGCGAAGTAGATTATCATAGAAAACGGGAAATTTGTATCAAAGAAAATGGGAAATATCTACTTTCCGGGAAAGTTGTTTACCTACTTTCCCAAAAAGTAGATTTTTTTCTACTTTTCGGGAAAGTAGATTATCGACTTTTCTGGGAAGTAAATTATCGACTTTTGGGGAAATATTACCTAATTTTGCGAAGTAGATTATCATAGAAAACGGGAAATTTGTATCATAGAAAATGGGAAATATCTACTTTCTCTGGGTAGTAAATCGACTTTGGGGAAA
This sequence comes from Homarus gammarus, assembly GCA_958450375.1. Lineage (NCBI taxonomy): Eukaryota > Metazoa > Arthropoda > Malacostraca > Decapoda > Nephropidae > Homarus > Homarus gammarus. The sequence goes on along the minus strand of CAUDMG010003162.1, from coordinate 291,897 downwards.
TATACTAATTTGCGAAGTAGATTATTATAGAAAACGTGAAATTTGTATCATAGAAAATGGTAAATATCTACTTTCAGGGAAAGTAGATTATCGACTTTTCTGGGAAGTAAATTATCGACTTTTGGGGAAATATTACCTAACTTTGCGAAGTAGATTATCATAGAAAACGGGAAATTTGTATCATAGAAAATGGGAAATATCTACTTTCCGGGAAAGTTGGTTATCTACTTTCCCGAAAAGTAGATTTTTTTTCTACTTTTCGGGAAAGTAGATTATCGACTTTTCTGGGAAGTAAATTATCGACTTTTGGGGAAATATTACCTAATTTTGCGAAGTAGATTATCATAGAAAACGGGAAATTTGTATCATAGAAAATGGGAAATATCTACTTTCCGGGAAAGTTGGTTATCTACTTTCCCGAAAAGTAGATTTTTTTCTACTTTTCGGGAAAGTAGATTACCGACTTTTCTGGGAAGTAAATTATCGACTTTTGGGGAAATATTACCTAATTTTGCGAAGTAGATTATCATAGAAAACGGGAAATTTGTATCATAGAAAATGGGAAATATCTACTTTCCGGGAAAGTTGGTTATCTACTTTCCCGAAAAGTAGATTTTTTTCTACTTTTCGGGAAAGTAGATTATCGACTTTTCTGGGAAGTAAATTATCGACTTTTGGGGAAATATTACCTAATTTTGCGAAGTAGATTATCATAGAAAACGGGAAATTTGTATCATAGAAAATGGGAAATATCTACTTTCCGGGAAAGTTGGTTATCTACTTTCCCGAAAAGTAGATTTTTTTTCTACTTTTCGGGAAAGTAGATTATCGACTTTTCTGGGAAGTAAATTATCGACTTTTGGGGAAATATTACCTAATCTTGCGAAGTAGATTATCATAGAAAACGGGAAATTTGTATCATAGAAAATGGGAAATATCTACTTTCCGGGAAAGTTGGTTATCTACTTTCCCGAAAAGTAGATTTTTTTTCTACTTTTCGGGAAAGTAGATTATCGACTTTTCTGGGAAGTAAATTATCGACTTTTGGGGAAATATTACCTAATTTTGCGAAGTAGATTATCATAGAAAACGGGAAATTTGTATCATAGAAAATGGGAAATATCTACTTTCCGGGAAAGTTGGTTATCTACTTTCCCGAAAAGTAGACTTTTTCTACTTTTCGGGAAAGTAGATTATCGACTTTTCTGGGAAGTAAATTATCGACTTTGGGGAAATATTACCTAATTTTGCGAAGTAGATTATCATAGAAAACGGGAGGTTTGTATCAAAGAAAATGGAAATATCTACTTCGGGAAAGTGGTTATCTACTTTCCCGAAAAAGAGATTTTTTTTCTACTTTTCGGGAAAGTACCTTATCAACTTTTCTGGGAAGTAAATTATCGACTTTTGGGGAAATATTACCTAATTTTGCGAAGTAGATTATCATAGAAAACGGGAAATTTGTATCATAGAAAATGGGAAATATCTACTTTCCGGGAAAGTTGGTTATCTACTTTCCCGAAAAGTAGATTTTTTTCTACTTTTCGGGAAAGTAGATTATCGACTTTTCTGGGAAGTAAATTATCGACTTTTGGGGAAATATTACCTAATTTTGCGAAGTAGATTATCATAGAAAACGGGAAATTTGTATCATAGAAAATGGGAAATATCTACTTTCCGGGAAAGTTGGTTATCTACTTTCCCGAAAAGTAGATTTTTTTTCTACTTTTCGGGAAAGTAGATTATCGACTTTTCTGGGTAGTAAATTATCGAATTTTGGGGAAATATTACCTAATTTTGCGAAGTAGATTATCATAGAAAATGGGAAATATCTACTTTCCGGGAAAGTAGATTATCGACTTTTCTGGGAAGTAAATTATCGACTTTTGGGGAAATATTACCTAATTTTGCGAAGTAGATTATCATAGAAAACGGAAAATTTGTATCATAAAAAATGGGAAATATCTACTTCCGGGAAAGTTGGTTATCTACTTTCCCGAAAAGTAGATTTTTTTCTACTTTTCGGGAAAGTAGATTATCGACTTTTCTGGGTAGTAAATTATCGAATTTTGGGGAAATATTACCTAATTTTGCGAAGTAGATTATCATAGAAAATGGGAAATATCTACTTTCCGGGAAAGTAGATTATCGACTTTTCTGGGAAGTAAATTATCGACCTTTGGGGAAATATTACCTAATTTGGCGAAGTAGATTATCATAGAAAACGGGAAATTTGTATCATAGAAAATGGGAAATATCTACTTTCCGGGAAAGTTGGTTATCTACTTTCCCGAAAAGTAGATTTTTTTCTACTTTTCGGGAAAGTAGATTATCGACTTTTCTGGGAAGTAAATTATCGACTTTTGGGGAAATATTACCTAATTTTGCGAAGTAGATTATCATAGAAAACGGGAAATTTGTATCATAGAAAATGGGAAATATCTACTTTCCGGGAAAGTTGGTTATCTACTTTCCCGAAAAGTAGATTTTTTTTCTACTTTTCGGGAAAGTAGATTATCGACTTTTCTGGGAAGTAAATTATCGACTTTTGGGGAAATATTACCTAATTTTGCGAAGTAGATTATCATAGAAAACGGGAAATTTGTATCATAGAAAATGGGAAATATCTACTTTCCGGGAAAGTTGGTTATCTACTTTCCCGAAAAGTAGATTTTTTTCTACTTTTCGGGAAAGTAGATTATCGACTTTTCTGGGAAGTAAATTATCGACTTTTGGGGAAATATTACCTAATTTTGCGAAGTAGATTATCATAGAAAACGGGAAATTTGTATCATAGAAAATGGGAAATATCTACTTTCCGGGAAAGTTGGTTATCTACTTTCCCGAAAAGTAGATTTTTTTTCTACTTTTCGGGAAAGTAGATTATCGACTTTTCTGGGAAGTAAATTATCGACTTTTGGGGAAATATTACCTAATTTTGCGAAGTAGATTATCATAGAAAACGGGAAATTTGTATCATAGAAAATGGGAAATATCTACTTTCCGGGAAAGTTGGTTATCTACTTTCCCGAAAAGTAGATTTTTTTCTACTTTTCGGGAAAGTAGATTATCGACTTTTCTGGGAAGTAAATTATCGACTTTTGGGGAAATATTACCTAATTTTGCGAAGTAGATTATCATAGAAAACGGGAAATTTGTATCATAGAAAATGGGAAATATCTACTTTCCGGGAAAGTTGGTTATCTACTTTCCCGAAAAGTAGATTTTTTTCTACTTTTCGGGAAAGTAGATTATCGACTTTTCTGGGAAGTAAATTATCGACTTTTGGGGAAATATTACCTAATTTTGCGAAGTAGATTATCATAGAAAACGGGAAATTTGTATCATAGAAAATGGGAAATATCTACTTTCCGGGAAAGTTGGTTATCTACTTTCCCGAAAAGTAGATTTTTTTTCTACTTTTCGGGAAAGTAGATTATCGACTTTTCTGGGAAGTAAATTATCGACTTTTGGGGAAATATTACCTAATTTTGCGAAGTAGATTATCATAGAAAACGGGAAATTTGTATCATAGAAAAATGGGAAATATCTACTTCCGGGAAAGTTGGTTATCTACTTTCCCGAAAAGTAGATTTTTTTCTACTTTTCGGGAAAGTAGATTATCGACTTTTCTGGGAAGTAAATTATCGACTTTTGGGGAAATATTACCTAATTTTGCGAAGTAGATTATCATAGAAAACGGGAAATTTGTATCATAGAAAATGGGAAATATCTACTTTCCGGGAAAGTTGGTTATCTACTTTCACGAAAAGTAGACTTTTTCTACTTTTCGGGAAAGTAGATTATCGACTTTTCTGGGAAGTAAATTATCGACTTTGGGGAAATATTACCTAATTTTGCGAAGTAGATTATCATAGAAAACGGGAGGTTTGTATCAAAGAAAATGGGAAATATCTACTTTCCGGGAAAGTTGGTTATCTACTTTCCCGAAAAGTAGATTTTTTTTCTACTTTTCGGGAAAGTAGATTATCGACTTTTCTGGGAAGTAAATTATCGACTTTTGGGGAAATATTACCTAATTTTGCGAAGTAGATTATCATAGAAAACGGGAAATTTGTATCATAGAAAATGGGAAATATCTACTTTCCGGGAAAGTTGGTTATCTACTTTCCCGAAAAGTAGATTTTTTTCTACTTTTCGGGAAAGTAGATTATCGACTTTTCTGGGAAGTAAATTATCGAATTTTGGGGAAATATTACCTAATTTTGCGAAGTAGATTATCATAGAAACGGGATGAAAGGGAAATATCTACTTTCCGGGAAAGTGATCTACCGAAGTAGATTATCGACTTTTCTGGGAAGTAAATTATCGACTTTTGGGGAAATATTACCTAATCTTGCGAAGTAGATTATCATAGAAAACGGGAAATTTGTATCATAGAAAATGGGAAATATCTACTTTCCGGGAAAGTTGGTTATCTACTTTCCCGAAAAGTAGATTTTTTTCTACTTTTCGGGAAAGTAGATTATCGACTTTTCTGGGAAGTAAATTATCGACTTTTGGGGAAATATTACCTAATTTTGCGAAGTAGATTATCATAGAAAATGGGAAATATCTACTTTCCGGGAAAGTAGATTATCGACTTTTCTGGGAAGTAAATTATCGACTTTTGGGGAAATATTACCTAATTTTGCGAAGTAGATTATCATAGAAAACGGGAAATTTGTATCATAGAAAATGGGAAATATCTACTTTCCGGGAAAGTTGGTTATCTACTTTCCCGAAAAGTAGATTTTTTTTCTACTTTTCGGGAAAGTAGATTATCGACTTTTCTGGGAAGTAAATTATCGACTTTTGGGGAAATATTACCTAATTTTGCGAAGTAGATTATCATAGAAAACGGGAAATTTGTATCATAGAAATGGGAAATATCTACTTTCCGGGAAAGTTGGTTATCTACTTTCCCGAAAAGTAGATTTTTTTTCTACTTTTCGGGAAAGTAGATTATCGACTTTTCTGGGAAGTAAATTATCGACTTTTGGGGAAATATTACCTAATTTTGCGAAGTAGATTATCATAGAAAACGGGAAATTTGTATCATAGAAAATGGGAAATATCTACTTTCCGGGAAAGTTGGTTATCTACTTTCCCAAAAAGTAGATTTTTTTTCTACTTTTCGGGAAAGTAGATTATCGACTTTTCTGGGAAGTAAATTATCGACTTTTGGGGAAATATTACCTAATTTTGCGAAGTAGATTATCATAGAAAACGGGAAATTTGTATCATAGAAAATGGGAAATATCTACTTTCCGGGAAAGTTGGTTATCTACTTTCCCGAAAAGTAGATTATTTTTCTACTTTTCGGGAAAGTAGATTATCGACTTTTCTGGGAAGTAAATTATCGACTTTTGGGGAAATATTACCTAATTTTGCGAAGTAGATTATCATAGAAAACGGGAAATTTGTATCATAGAAAATGGGAAATATCTACTTTCCGGGAAAGTTGGTTATCTACTTTCCCGAAAAGTAGATTTTTTTTCTACTTTTCGGGAAAGTAGATTATCGACTTTTCTGGGAAGTAAATTATCGACTTTTGGGGAAATATTACCTAATTTGCGAAGTAGATTATCATAGAAAACGGGAAATTTGTATCATAGAAAATGGGAAATATCTACTTTCCGGGAAAGTTGGTTATCTACTTTCCCGAAAAGTAGATTTTTTTTCTACTTTTCGGGAAAGTAGATTATCGACTTTTCTGGGAAGTAAATTATCGACTTTTGGGGAAATATTACCTAATTTTGCGAAGTAGATTATCATAGAAAACGGGAAATTTGTATCATAGAAATGGGAAATATCTACTTTCGGGAAAGTTGGTTATCTACTTTCCGAAAAGTAGATTTTTTCTACTTTCGGGAAAGTAGATTATCGACTTTTCTGGGAAGTAAATTATCGACTTTTGGGGAAATATTACCTAATTTTGCGAAGTAGATTATCATAGAAAACGGGAAATTTGTATCATAGAAAATGGGAAATATCTACTTTCCGGGAAAGTTGGTTATCTACTTTCCCGAAAAGTAGACTTTTTCTACTTTTCGGGAAAGTAGATTATCGACTTTTCTGGGAAGTAAATTATCGACTTTGGGGAAATATTACCTAATTTTGCGAAGTAGATTATCATAGAAAACGGGAGGTTTGTATCAAAGAAAATGGGAAATATCTACTTTCCGGGAAAGTTGGTTATCTACTTTCCCGAAAAAGAGATTTTTTTTCTACTTTTCGGGAAAGTAGATTATCGACTTTTCTGGGAAGTAAATTATCGACTTTTGGGGAAATATTACCTAATTTTGCGAAGTAGATTATCATAGAAAACGGGAAATTTGTATCATAGAAAATGGGAAATATCTACTTTCCGGGAAAGTTGGTTATCTACTTTCCCGAAAAGTAGATTTTTTTTCTACTTTTCGGGAAAGTAGATTATCGACTTTTCTGGGAAGTAAATTATCGACTTTTGGGGAAATATTACCTAATTTTGCGAAGTAGATTATCATAGAAAACGGGAAATTTGTATCATAGAAAATGGGAAATATCTACTTTCCGGGAAAGTTGGTTATCTACTTTCCCGAAAAGTAGATTTTTTTCTACTTTTCGGGAAAGTAGATTACCGACTTTTCTGGGTAGTAAATTATCGAATTTTGGGGAAATATTACCTAATTTTGCGAAGTAGATTATCATAGAAAATGGGAAATATCTACTTTCCGGGAAAGTAGATTATCGACTTTTCTGGGAAGTAAATTATCGACTTTTGGGGAAATATTACCTAATCTTGCGAAGTAGATTATCATAGAAAACGGAAAATTTGTATCATAAAAAATGGGAAATATCTACTTCCGGGAAAGTTGGTTATCTACTTTCCCGAAAAGTAGATTTTTTTTCTACTTTTCGGGAAAGTAGATTATCGACTTTTCTGGGTAGTAAATTATCGAATTTTGGGGAAATATTACCTAATTTTGCGAAGTAGATTATCATAGAAAATGGGAAATATCTACTTTCCGGGAAAGTAGATTATCGACTTTTCTGGGAAGTAAATTATCGACTTTTGGGGAAATATTACCTAATTTTACGAAGTAGATTATCATAGAAAACGGGAAATTTGTATCATAGAAAATGGGAAATATCTACTTTCCGGGAAAGTTGGTTATCTACTTTCCCGAAAAAGAGATTTTTTTCTACTTTTCGGGAAAGTACCTTATCAACTTTTCTGGGAAGTAAATTATCGACTTTTGGGGAAATATTACCTAATTTTGCGAAGTAGATTATCATAGAAAACGGGAAATTTGTATCATAGAAAATGGGAAATATCTACTTTCCGGGAAAGTTGGTTATCTACTTTCCCGAAAAGTAGATTTTTTTTCTACTTTTCGGGAAAGTAGATTATCGACTTTTCTGGGAAGTAAATTATCGACTTTTGGGGAAATATTACCTAATTTGCGAAGTAGATTATCATAGAAAACGGGAAATTTGTATCATAGAAAATGGGAAATATCTACTTTCCGGGAAAGTTGGTTATCTACTTTCCCGAAAAAGAGATTTTTTTTCTACTTTTCGGGAAAGTACCTTATCAACTTTTCTGGGAAGTAAATTATCGACTTTTGGGGAAATATTACCTAATTTTGCGAAGTAGATTATCATAGAAAACGGGAAATTTGTATCATAGAAAATGGGAAATATCTACTTTCCGGGAAAGTTGGTTATCTACTTTCCCGAAAAGTAGATTTTTTTTCTACTTTTCGGGAAAGTAGATTATCGACTTTTCTGGGAAGTAAATTATCGACTTTTGGGGAAATATTACCTAATTTTGCGAAGTAGATTATCATAGAAAACGGGAAATTTGTATCATAGAAAATGGGAAATATCTACTTTCCGGGAAAGTTGGTTATCTACTTTCCCGAAAAGTAGATTTTTTTCTACTTTTCGGGAAAGTAGATTATCGACTTTTCTGGGAAGTAAATTATCGACTTTTGGGGAAATATTACCTAATTTTGCGAAGTAGATTATCATAGAAAACGGGAAATTTGTATCATAGAAAATGGGAAATATCTACTTTCCGGGAAAGTTGGTTATCTACTTTCCCGAAAAGTAGATTTTTTTTCTACTTTTCGGGAAAGTAGATTATCGACTTTTCTGGGAAGTAAATTATCGACTTTTGGGGAAATATTACCTAATTTTGCGAAGTAGATTATCATAGAAAACGGGAAATTTGTATCATAGAAAATGGGAAATATCTACTTTCCGGGAAAGTTGGTTATCTACTTTCCCGAAAAGTAGATTTTTTTCTACTTTTCGGGAAAGTAGATTATCGACTTTTCTGGGAAGTAAATTATCGACTTTTGGGGAAATATTACCTAATTTTGCGAAGTAGATTATCATAGAAAACGGGAAATTTGTATCATAGAAAATGGGAAATATCTACTTTCCGGGAAAGTTGGTTATCTACTTTCCCGAAAAGTAGATTTTTTTTCTACTTTTCGGGAAAGTAGATTATCGACTTTTCTGGGTAGTAAATTATCGAATTTTGGGGAAATATTACCTAATTTTGCGAAGTAGATTATCATAGAAAATGGGAAATATCTACTTTCCGGGAAAGTAGATTATCGACTTTTCTGGGAAGTAAATTATCGACCTTTGGGGAAATATTACCTAATTTTGCGAAGTAGATTATCATAGAAAACGGGAAATTTGTATCATAGAAAATGGGAAATATCTACTTTCCGGGAAAGTTGGTTATCTACTTTCCCGAAAAGTAGATTTTTTTCTACTTTTCGGGAAAGTAGATTATCGACTTTTCTGGGAAGTAAATTATCGACTTTTGGGGAAATATTACCTAATTTGCGAAGTAGATTATCATAGAAAACGGGAAATTTGTATCATAGAAAATGGGAAATATCTACTTTCCGGGAAAGTTGGTTATCTACTTTCCCGAAAAGTAGACTTTTTCTACTTTTCGGGAAAGTAGATTATCGACTTTTCTGGGAAGTAAATTATCGACTTTGGGGAAATATTACCTAATTTTGCGAAGTAGATTATCATAGAAAACGGGAAATTTGTATCAAAGAAAATGGGAAATATCTACTTTCCGGGAAAGTTGGTTATCTACTTTCCCGAAAAGTAGATTATTTTTCTACTTTTCGGGAAAGTAGATTATCGACTTTTCTGGGAAGTAAATTATCGACTTTTGGGGAAATATTACCTAATTTTGCGAAGTAGATTATCATAGAAAACGGGAAATTTGTATCATAGAAAATGGGAAATATCTACTTTCCGGGAAAGTTGGTTATCTACTTTCCCGAAAAGTAGATTTTTTTTCTACTTTTCGGGAAAGTAGATTATCGACTTTTCTGGGTAGTAAATTATCGACTTTTGGGGAAATATTACCTAATTTTGCGAAGTAGATTATCATAGAAAACGGGAAATTGGTATCATAGAAAATGGGAAATATCTACTTTCAGGGAAAGTAGATTATCGACTTTTCTGGGAAGTAAATTATCGACTTTTGGGGAAATATTACCTAATTTTGCGAAGTAGATTATCATAGAAAACGGGAAATTTGTATCATAGAAAATGGGAAATATCTACTTTCCGGGAAAGTTGGTTATCTACTTTCCCGAAAAGTAGATTTTTTTTCTACTTTTCGGGAAAGTAGATTATCGACTTTTCTGGGAAGTAAATTATCGACTTTTGGGGAAATATTACCTAATTTTGCGAAGTAGATTATCATAGAAAACGGGAAACTTGTATCATAGAAAATGGGAAATATCTACTTTCCGGGAAAGTTGGTTATCTACTTTCCCGAAAAGTAGATTTTTTTTCTACTTTTCGGGAAAGTAGATTATCGACTTTTCTGGGAAGTAAATTATCGACTTTTGGGGAAATATTACCTAATTTTGCGAAGTAGATTATCATAGAAAACGGGAAATTTGTATCATAGAAAATGGGAAATATCTACTTTCCGGGAAAGTTGGTTATCTACTTTCCCGAAAAGTAGATTTTTTTCTACTTTTCGGGAAAGTAGATTATCGACTTTTCTGGGTAGTAAATTATCGAATTTTGGGGAAATATTACCTAATTTTGCGAAGTAGATTATCATAGAAAATGGGAAATATCTACTTTCCGGGAAAGTAGATTATCGACTTTTCTGGGAAGTAAATTATCGACTTTTGGGGAAATATTACCTAATCTTGCGAAGTAGATTATCATAGAAAACGGGAAATTTGTATCATAGAAAATGGGAAATATCTACTTTCCGGGAAAGTTGGTTATCTACTTTCCCGAAAAGTAGATTTTTTTTCTACTTTTCGGGAAAGTAGATTATCGACTTTTCTGGGAAGTAAATTATCGAATTTTGGGGAAATATTACCTAATTTTGCGAAGTAGATTATCATAGAAAATGGGAAATATCTACTTTCCGGGAAAGTAGATTATCGACTTTTCTGGGAAGTAAATTATCAACTTTTGGGGAAATATTACCTAATTTTACGAAGTAGATTATCATAGAAAACGGGAAATTTGTATCATAGAAAATGGGAAATATCTACTTTCCGGGAAAGTTGGTTATCTACTTTCCCGAAAAAGAGATTTTTTTTCTACTTTTCGGGAAAGTACCTTATCAACTTTTCTGGGAAGTAAATTATCGACTTTTGGGGAAATATTACCTAATTTTGCGAAGTAGATTATCATAGAAAACGGGAAATTTGTATCATAGAAAATGGGAAATATCTACTTTCCGGGAAAGTTGGTTATCTACTTTCCCGAAAAGTAGATTTTTTTCTACTTTTCGGGAAAGTAGATTATCGACTTTTCTGGGAAGTAAATTATCGACTTTTGGGGAAATATTACCTAATTTTGCGAAGTAGATTATCATAGAAAACGGGAAATTTGTATCATAGAAAATGGGAAATATCTACTTTCCGGGAAAGTTGGTTATCTACTTTCCCGAAAAGTAGATTTTTTTCTACTTTTCGGGAAAGTAGATTATCGACTTTTCTGGGAAGTAAATTATCGACTTTTGGGGAAATATTACCTAATTTTGCGAAGTAGATTATCATAGAAAACGGGAAATTTGTATCATAGAAAATGGGAAATATCTACTTTCCGGGAAAGTTGGTTATCTACTTTCCCGAAAAGTAGATTTTTTTCTACTTTTCGGGAAAGTAGATTATCGACTTTTCTGGGTAGTAAATTATCGAATTTTGGGGAAATATTACCTAATTTTGCGAAGTAGATTATCATAGAAAATGGGAAATATGTACTTTCCGGGAAAGTAGATTATCGACTTTTCTGGGTAGTAAATTATCGACTTTTGGGGAAATATTACCTAATTTTGCGAAGTAGATTATCATAGAAAACGGGAAATTTGTATCATAGAAAATGGGAAATATCTACTTTCCGGGAAAGTTGGTTATCTACTTTCCCGAAAAGTAGATTTTTTTTCTACTTTTCGGGAAAGTAGATTATCGACTTTTCTGGGTAGTAAATTATCGACTTTTGGGGAAATATTACCTAATTTTGCGAAGTAGATTATCATAGAAAACGGGAAATTGGTATCATAGAAAATGGGAAATATCTACTTTTCGGGAAAGTAGATTATCGACTTTTCTGGGAAGTAAATTATCGACTTTTGGGGAAATATTACCTAATTTTGCGAAGTAGATTATCATAGAAAACGGGAAATTTGTATCATAGAAAATGGGAAATATCTACTTTCCGGGAAAGTTGGTTATCTACTTTCCCGAAAAGTAGATTTTTTTTCTACTTTTCGGGAAAGTACCTTATCAACTTTTCTGGGAAGTAAATTATCGACTTTTGGGGAAATATTACCTAATTTTACGAAGTAGATTATCATAGAAAACGGGAAACTTGTACCATAGAAAATGGGAAATATCTACTTTCCGGGAAAGTTGGTTATCTACTTTCCCGAAAAGTAGATTTTTTTTCTACTTTTCGGGAAAGTAGATTATCAACTTTTCTGGGAAGTAAATTATCGACTTTTGGGGAAATATTACCTAATTTTGCGAAGTAGATTATCATAGAAAACGGGAAATTTGTATCATAGAAAATGGGAAATATCTACTTTCCGGGAAAGTTGGTTACCTACTTTCCCAAAAAGTAGATTTTTTTCTACTTTTCGGGAAAGTAGATTATCGACTTTTCTGGGTAGTAAATTATCGAATTTTGGGGAAATATTACCTAATTTTGCGAAGTAGATTATCATAGAAGATGGGAAATATCTACTTTCCGGGAAAGTAGATTATCGACTTTTCTGGGAAGTAAATTATCGACTTTTGGGGAAATATTACCTAATCTTGCGAAGTAGATTATCATAGAAAACGGAAAATTTGTATCATAAAAAATGGGAAATATCTACTTCCGGGAAAGTTGGTTATCTACTTTCCCAAAAAGTAGATTATTTTTCTACTTTTCGGGAAAGTAGATTATCGACTTTTCTGGGTAGTAAATTATCGACTTTTGGGGAAATATTACCTAATTTTGCGAAGTAGATTATCATAGAAAACGGGAAATTTGTATCATAGAAAATGGGAAATATCTACTTTCCGGGAAAGTTGGTTATCTACTTTCACGAAAAGTAGATTTTTTTCTACTTTTCGGGAAAGTAGATTATCGACTTTTCTGGGAAGTAAATTATCGCCTTTTGGGGAAATATTACCTAATATTGCGAAGTAGATTATCATAGAAAACGGGAAATTTGTATCATAGAAAATGGGAAATATCTACTTTCCGGGAAAGTTGGTTATCTACTTTCCCGAAAAGTAGATTTTTTTTCTACTTTTCGGGAAAGTAGATTATCGACTTTTCTGGGTAGTAAATTATCGACTTTTGGGGAAATATTACCTAATTTTGCGAAGTAGATTATCATAAAAAACGGGAAATTGGTATCATAGAAAATGGGAAATATCTACTTTCAGGGAAAGTAGATTATCGACTTTTCTGGGAAGTAAATTATCGACTTTTGGGGAAATATTACCCAATTTTGCGAAGTAGATTATCATAGAAAACGGGAAATTTGTATCATAGAAAATGGGAAATATCTACTTTCCGGGAAAGTTGGTTATCTACTTTCCCGAAAAGTAGATTTTTTTCTACTTTTCGGGAAAGTCGATTGTCAACATTTCTGGGAAGTAAATTATCGAATTTTGGGGAAATATTACCTAATTTTGCGAAGTAGATTATCATAGAAAACGGGAAATTTGTATCATAGAAAATGGGAAATATCTACTTTCCGGGAAAGTTGGTTATCTACTTTCCCGAAAAGTAGATTTTTTTTCTACTTTTCGGGAAAGTAGATTATCGACTTTTCTGGGAAGTAAATTATCGACTTTTGGGGAAATATTGCCTAATCTTGCGAAGTAGATTATCATAGAAAACGGGAAATTTGTATCATAGAAAATGGGAAATATCTACTTTCCGGGAAAGTTGGTTATCTACTTTCCCGAAAAGTAGATTTTTTTTCTACTTTTCGGGAAAGTAGATTATCGACTTTTCTGGGAAGTAAATTATCGTCTTTTGGGGAAATATTACCTAATTTTGCGAAGTAGATTATCATAGAAAACGGGAAATTTGTATCATAGAAAACGGGAAATATCTACTTTCCGGGAAAGTTGGTTATCTACTTTCCCAAAACGTAGATTTTTTTTCTACTTTTCGGCAAAGTAGATTATCGATTTCGGAAGTAAATTATCGACTTTTGGGGAAATATTACCTAATTTTGCGAAGTAGATTATCATAGAAAACGGGAAATTTGTATCATAGAAAATGGGAAATATCTACTTTCCGGGAAAGTTGGTTATCTGCTTTCCCGAAAAGTAGATTTTTTCTACCTTTTCGGGAAAGTAGATTATCGACTTTTCTGTTTAGTAGATTATCGACTATTTGGGAAATATTACCTATTTTGCGAAGTAGATTATCATAGAAAACGGGAAATTTGTATCATAGAAAATTGGAAATATCTACTTTCTGGGAAAGTTGGTTATCTACTTTCCCGAAAAGTAGATTTTTTCTACCTTTTTGGGAAAGTAGATTATCGACTTTTCTGGGAAGTAGATTATAAACTTTTGGGGAAATATTACCCAATTTTGCGAGGTAGATTATCATAGAAAACGGGAAATTTGTATCATAGAAAATTGGAAATATCTACTTTCCGGGAAAGTTGGTTATCTACTTTCCTGGAAAGTTGGTTATCTACTATCCCGAAAAGTAGATTTTTTCTACTTTTCGGGAAAGTAGATTATCGACTTTTCTGGGAAGTAGATTATCGACTTTTTGGGACATATTACCTATTTTGCGAAGTAGATTATCATAGAAAACGGGAAATTTGTATCATAGAAAATTGGAAATATCTACTTTCTGGCAAAGTTGGTTAGCTACTTCCCGAAAAGTAGATTTTTTTCTACTTTTCGGGAAAGTCGATTATCGACTTTTCTGGGAAGTAGATTATCGACTTTTGGGGACATATTACCTAATTTTGCGAAGTAGATTATCATAGAAAACGGGAAATTTGTATCATAGAAAATGGGAAATATCTACTTTCCGGGAAAGTTGGTTATCTACTTTCCCGAAAAGTAGATTTTTTTCTACTTTTCGGGAAAGTAGATTATCGACTTTTCTATGAAGTAGATTATCGACTTTTTGGGAAATATTACCTATTTTGCGAAGGAGATTGTTATAGAAAACGGGAAATTTGTATCATAGAAAATTGGAAATATCTACTTTCCGGGAAAGTTGGTTATCTACTTTCCCGAAAAGTAGATTTTTTTTCTACTTTTCGGGAAAGTAGATTATCGACTTTTCTGGGAAGTAAATTATCGTCTTTTGGGGAAATATTACCTAATTTTGCGAAGTAGATTATCATAGAAAACGGGAAATTTGTATCATAGAAAACGGGAAATATCTACTTTCCGGGAAAGTTGGTTATCTACTTTCCCAAAACGTAGATTTTTTTTCTACTTTTCGGAAGTAATTACGACTTTCTGGGAAGTAAATTATCGACTTTTGGGGAAATATTACCTAATTTTGCGAAGTAGATTATCATAGAAAACGGGAAATTTGTATCATAGAAAATGGGAAATATCTACTTTCCGGGAAAGTTGGTTATCTACTTTCCCGAAAAGTAGATTTTTTCTACCTTTTTGGGAAAGTAGATTATCGACTTTTCTGGGAAGTAGATTATAAACTTTTGGGGAAATATTACCTAATTTTGCGAGGTAGATTATCATAGAAAACGGGAAATTTGTATCATAGAAAATTGGAAATATCTACTTTCCGGGAAAGTTGGTTATCTACTTTCCTGGAAAGTTGGTTATCTACTATCCCGAAAAGTAGATTTTTTCTACTTTTCGGGAAAGTAGATTATCGACTTTTCTGGGAAGTAGATTATAGACTTTTGGGGAAATATTACCTAATTTTGCGAAGTAGATTATCATAGAAAACGGGAAATTTGTATCATAGAAAATTGGAAATATCTACTTTCCACGAAAGTTGGTTATCTACTTTCACGAAAAGTAGATTTTTTTCTACTTTTCGGGAAAGTAGATTATCGACTTTTCTGGGAAGTAGATTATCGACTTTTTGGGAAATATTACCTATTTTGCGAAGTAGATTATCATAGAAAACGGGAAACTTGCATCATAGAAAATTGGAAATATCTACTTTCTGGGAAAGTTGGTTATCTACTTTCCCGAAAAGTAGATTTTTTTCTAGTTTTCGGGAAAGTAGATTATCGACTTTTCTGGGAAGTAGATTGTCGACTTTTTGGGAAATATTACCTATTTTGCGAAGTAGATTATCATAGAAAACGGGAAATTTGTATCATAGAAAATTGGAAATATCTACTTTCTGGCAAAGTTGGTTAGCTACTTCCCGAAAAGTAGATTTTTTTCTACTTTTCGGGAAAGTCGATTATCGACTTTTCTGGGAAGTAGATTATCGACTTTTTGGGACATATTACCTATTTTGCGAAGTAGATTATCATAGAAAACGGGAAATTTGTATCATAGAAAATTGGAAATATCTACTTTCTGGGAAAGTTGGTTATCTACTTTCCCGAAAAGTATATTTTTTTCTACTTTTCGGGAAAGTAGATTATCGACTTTTCTGGGAAGTAGATTGTCGACTTTTTGGGAAATATTACCTATTTTGCGAAGTAGAATATCATAGAAAACGGGAAATTTGTATCATAGAAAATTGGAAATATCTACTTTCTGGGAAAGTTGGTTAGCTACTTCCCGAAAAGTAGATTTTTTTCTACTTTTCGGGAAAGTAGATTATCGACTTTTCTGGGAAGTAGATTATCGACTTTTTGGGACATATTACCTATTTTGCGAAGCAGATTATCATTGAAAACGGGAAATTTGTATCATAGAAAATTGGAAATATCTACTTTCTGGGAAAGTTGGTTATCTACTTTCCCGAAAAGTAGATTTTTTTCTACTTTTCGGGAAAGTAGATTATCGACTTTTCTATGAAGTAGATTATCGACTTTTTGGGAAATATTACCTATTTTGCGAAGTAGATTATCATTGAAAACGGGAAATTTGTATCATAGAAAATTGGAAATATCTTCTTTCCGGGAAAGTTGGTTATCTACTTTCCGGGAAAGTTGGTTATCGACTTCCCGAAAAGTAGATTTGTTTCTACTTTTCGGGAAAGTAGATTATCGACTTTTTGGGAAATATTACCTATTTTGCGAAGGAGATTGTTATAGAAAACGGGAAATTTGTATCATAGAAAATTGGAAATATCTACTTTCCGGGAAAGTTGGTTATCTACTTTCCCGAAAAGTAGATTTTTTTTCTACTTTTCGGGAAAGTAGATTATCGACTTTTCTGGGAAGTAAATTATCGTCTTTTGGGGAAATATTACCTAATTTTGCGAAGTAGATTATCATAGAAAACGGGAAATTTGTATCATAGAAAACGGGAAATATCTACTTTCCGGGAAAGTTGGTTATCTACTTTCCCAAAACGTAGATTTTTTTTCTACTTTTCGGCAAAGTAAATTATCGACTTTTGGGGAAATATTACCTAATTTTGCGAAGTAGATTATCATAGAAAACGGGAAATTTGTATCATAGAAAATGGGAAATATCTACTTTCCGGGAAAGTTGGTTATCTACTTTCCCGAAAAGTAGATTTTTTCTACCTTTTTGGGAAAGTAGATTATCGACTTTTCTGGGAAGTAGATTATAAACTTTTGGGGAAATATTACCTAATTTTGCGAGGTAGATTATCATAGAAAACGGGAAATTTGTATCATAGAAAATTGGAAATATCTACTTTCCGGGAAAGTTGGTTATCTACTTTCCTGGAAAGTTGGTTATCTACTATCCCGAAAAGTAGATTTTTTCTACTTTTCGGGAAAGTAGATTATCGACTTTTCTGGGAAGTAGATTATAGACTTTTGGGGAAATATTGCCTAATTTTGCGAAGTAGATTATCATAGAAAACGGGAAATTTGTATCATAGAAAATTGGAAATATCTACTTTCTACGAAAGTTGGTTATCTACTTTCACGAAAAGTAGATTTTTTTCTACTTTTCGGGAAAGTAGATTATCGACTTTTCTGGGAAGTAGATTATCGACTTTTTGGGAAATATTACCTATTTTGCGAAGTAGATTATCATAGAAAACGGGAAACTTGCATCATAGAAAATTGGAAATATCTACTTTCTGGGAAAGTTGGTTATCTACTTTCCCGAAAAGTAGATTTTTTTCTAGTTTTCGGGAAAGTAGATTATCGACTTTTCTGGGAAGTAGATTGTCGACTTTTTGGGAAATATTACCTATTTTGCGAAGTAGATTATCATAGAAAACGGGAAATTTGTATCATAGAAAATTGGAAATATCTACTTTCTGGGAAAGTTGGTTAGCTTCTTCCCGAAAAGTAGATTTTTTTCTACTTTTCGGGAAAGTAGATTATCGACTTTTCTGGGAAGTAGATTATCGACTTTTTGGGACATATTACCTATTTTGCGAAGTAGATTATCATAGAAAACGGGAAATTTGTATCATAGAAAATTGGAAATATCTACTTTCTGGGAAAGTTGGTTATCTACTTTCCCGAAAAGTATATTTTTTTCTACTTTTCGGGAAAGTAGATTATCGACTTTTCTGGGAAGTAGATTGTCGACTTTTTGGGAAATATTACCTATTTTGCGAAGTAGATTATCATAGAAAACGGGAAATTTGTATCATAGAAAATTGGAAATATCTACTTTCTGGGAAAGTTGGTTAGCTACTTCCCGAAAAGTAGATTTTTTTCTACTTTTCGGGAAAGTAGATTATCGACTTTTCTGGGAAGTAGATTATCGACTTTTTGGGACATATTACCTATTTTGCGAAGCAGATTATCATTGAAAACGGGAAATTTGTATCATAGAAAATTGGAAATATCTACTTTCTGGGAAAGTTGGTTATCTACTTTCCCGAAAAGTAGATTTTTTTCTACTTTTCGGGAAAGTAGATTATCGACTTTTCTATGAAGTAGATTATCGACTTTTTGGGAAATATTACCTATTTTGCGAAGTAGATTATCATTGAAAACGGGAAATTTGTATCATAGAAAATTGGAAATATCTTCTTTCCGGGAAAGTTGGTTATCTACTTTCCGGGAAAGTTGGTTATCGACTTCCCGAAAAGTAGATTTGTTTCTACTTTTCGGGAAAGTAGATTATCGACTTTTTGGGAAATATTACCTATTTTGCGAAGGAGATTATTATAGAAAACGAGAAATTTGTATCATAGAAAATTGGAAATATCTACTTTCCGGGAAAGTTGGTTATCTACTTTCCCGAAAAGTAGATTTTTTTCTACTTTACGGGAAAGTAGATAACCAACTTTCCCGTAAAGAAGATATTTCCAATTTTCTATGATGCAAATTTCCCGTAATCTATGATAATCTACTTTGCACGATTAGGTAATATTTCCCCAAAAGTCGATAATTTACTTCCCAGAAAAGTCGATAATCTACTTTCCCGAAAAGTAGAAAAAAATCGACTTTACAGGAAAGTAGATAACCAACTTTCCCGTAAAGAAGATATTTCCAATTTTCTATGATGCAAATTTCCCGTAATCTATGATAATCTACTTCGCAAAATAGGTAATATTTCCCCAAAAATCTACAATCTACTTCCCAGAAAAGTCGATAATCTACTTTCCCGAAAAGGTAGAAAAAATCTACTTTTCGGGAAAGTAGATAACCAACTTTCCCAGAAAGTAGATATTTCCAATTTTCTATGATACAAATTTCCCGTTTTCTATGATAATCTACTTCGCAAAATAGGTAATATTTCCCCAAAAATCTACAATCTACTTCCCAGAAAAGTCGATAATCTACTTTCCCGAAAAGTAGAAAAAAATCTACTTTTCCGTAAAGTAGAAACCAACTTTCCCAGAAAGTAGATATTTCCAATTTTCTATGATACAAATTTCCCGTTTTCTATGATAATCTACTTCGCAAAATTAGGTAATATTTCCCAAAAAGTCGACAATCTACTTCCCAAAAAAGTCGATAATCTACTTTCCCGAAAAGTAGAAAAAAATCTACTTTTCGGGATAGTAGATAACCAACTTTCCAGGAAAGTAGATAACCAACTTTCCCGGAAAGTAGATATTTCCCATTTTCTTTGATACAAATTTCCCGTTTTCTATGATAATCTACTTCGCAAAATTAGGTAATATTTCCCCAAAAGTCGATAATTTACTTCCCAGAAAAGTCGATAATCTACTTTCCCGAAAAGTAGAAAAAAAGTCTACTTTTCGGGAAAGTAGATAACCAACTTTCCCGGAAAGTAGATATTTCCAATTTTCTATGATACAAATTTCCCGTTTTCTATGATAATCTACTTCGCAAGATAGGTTATATTTCCCAAAAAGTGGATAATCTACTTCCCAGAAAAGTCGATAATCTACTTTCCCGCAAAGTAGAAAAAATCTACTTTTCGGGATAGTAGATAACCAACTTTCCCTGAAAGTAGATAACCAACTTTCCCGGAAAGTAGATATTTCCCATTTTCTGTGATACAAATTTCCCGTTTTCTATGATAATCTACTTCGCAAAATTAGGTAATATTTCCCCAAAAGTCGATAATTTACTTCCCAGAAAAGTCGATAATCTACTTTCCCGAAAAGTAAAAAAAATCTACTTTTCAGGAAAGTAGATAACCAACTTTCCCGGAAAGTAGATATTTCCCATTTTCTATGATACAAATTTCCCGTTTTCTATGATAATCTACTTCGCAAGATTAGGTAATATTTCCCCAAAAGTCGATAATTTATTTCCCAGAAAAGTGAATAATTTACTTTCCCGAAAAGTAGAAAAAAAAATCTACTTTTCGGGAAAGTAGATAACCAACTTTCCCGGAAAGTAGATATTTCCCATTTTCTATGATACAAATTTCCCGTTTTCGATGACAATCTACTTCGCAAGATTAGGTAATATTTCCCCAAAAGTCGATAATTTACTTCCCAGAAAAGTCGATAATCTACTTTCCCGAAAAGTAGAAAAAAATCTACTTTTCGGGATAGTAGATAACCAACTTTCCAGGAAAGTAGATAACCAACTTTCCCAGAAAGTAGATATTTCCAATTTTCAATGATACAAATTTCCCGTTTTCTATGATAATCTACTTCGTAAAATAGGTAATATTTCCAAAAAAGTCGATAATCTACTTCCCAGAAAACTCGATAATCTACTTTCCCGAAAAGTAAAAAAAATATCTACTTTTCGGGAAAGTAGATAACCAACTTTCCCGGAAAGTAGATATTTCCCATTTTCTATGATACAAATTTCCCGTTTTCTATGATAATCTACTTCGCAAAATTAGGTAATATTTCCCCAAAAGTCGATAATTTACTTCCCAGAAAAGTCGATAATCTACTTTCCCGAAAAGTAGAAAAAAAATCTACTTTTCGGGAAAGTAGATAACCAACTTTCCCGGAAAGTAGATATTTCCCATTTTCTATGATACAAATTTCCCGTTTTCTATGATAATCTACTTCGCAAAATTAGGTAATATTTTCCCAAAAGTTGATAATTTACTTCCCAGAAAAGTCGATAATCTACTTTCCCGAAAAGTAGAAAAAAAATCTACTTTTCGGGAAAGTAGATAACCAACTTTCCCGGAAAGTAGATATTTCCCATTTTCTTTGATACAAATTTCCCGTTTTCTATGATAATCTACTTCGCAAAATTCGGTAATATTTCCCCAAAAGTCGATAATTTACTTCCAAGAAAAGTCGATAATCTACTTTCCCGCAAAGTAGAAAAAATCTACTTTTCGGGATAGTAGATAACCAACTTTCCCTGAAAGTAGATAACCAACTTTCCCGGAAAGTAGATATTTCCAATTTTCTATGATACAAATTTCCCGTTTTCTATGATAATCTACTTCGGAAAATAGGTAATATTTCCCAAAAAGTCGATAATCTACTTTCCCGAAAATTAGAAAAAAAATCTACTTTTCGGGAAAGTAGATAACCAACTTTCCCGGAAAGTAGATATTTCCCATTTTCTGTGATATAAATTTCCCGTTTTCTATGATAATCTACTTCGCAAGATTAGGTAATATTTCCCCAAAAGTCGATAATTTATTTCCCAGAAAAGTCAATAATTTACTTTCCCGTAAAGTAGAAAAAAAAATCTACTTTTCGGGAAAGTAGATAACCAACTTTCCCGGAAAGTAGATATTTCCCATTTTCTATGATACAAATTTCCCGTTTTCGATGACAATCTACTTCGCAAAATTAGGTAATATTTTCCCAAAAGTCGATAATTTACTTCCCAGAAAAGACGATAATCTACTTTCCCGAAAAGTAGAAAAAAAATCTACTTTTCGGGAAAGTAGATAACCAACTTTCCCGGAAAGTAGATATTTCCCATTTTCTATGATACAAATTTCCCGTTTTCTATGATAATCTACTTCGCAAAATTAGGTAATATTTCCCCAAAAGTCGATAATTTACTTCCCAGAAAAGTCGATAATCTACTTTCCCGAAAAGTAGAAAAAAATCTACTTTTCGGGATAGTAGATAACCAACTTTCCCTGAAAGTAGATAACCAACTTTCCCGGAAAGTAGATATTTCCAATTTTCTATGATACAAATTTCCCGTTTTCTATGATAATCTACTTCGCAAAATAGGTAATATTTCCCAAAAAGTCGATAATCTACTTCCCAGAAAAGTCGATAATCTACTTTCCCGAAAAGTAGAAAAAAAATCTACTTTACGGAAAGTAGATAACCAACTTTCCCGGAAAGTAGATATTTCCAATTTTCTTTGATACAAATTTCCCGTTTTCTATGATAATGTACTTCGCAAAATTAGGTAATATTTCCCATTAAGTCTATAATCTACTTCCCAGAAAAGTCGATAATCTACTTTCCCGAAAAGTAGAAAAAAATCTACTTTTCGGGAAAGTAGATAACCAACTTTCCCGGAAAGTAGATATTTCCCATTTTCTATGATACAAATTTCCCGTTTTCTATGATAATCTACTTCGCAAAATTAGGTAATATTTCCCCAAAAGTCGAAAATTTACTTCCCAGAAAAGTCGATAATCTACTTTCCCGAAAAGTAAAAAAAAATCTACTTTTCGGGAAAGTAGATAACCAACTTTCCCGGAAAGTAGATATTTCCCATTTTCTATGATACAAATTTCCCGTTTTCTATGATAATCTACTTCGCAAAATTAGGTAATATTTCCCCAAAAGTCGATAATTTACTTCCCAGAAAAGTCGATAATCTACTTTCCCGAAAAGTAGAAAAAAAATCTACTTTTCGGGAAAGTAGATAACCAACTTTCCCGGAAAGTAGATATTTCCAATTTTCTATGATACAAATTTCCCGTTTTCTATGATAATCTACTTCCCAGAAAAGTCGATAATCTACTTTCCCGCAAAGTAGAAAAAAATCTACTTTTCGGGATAGTAGATAACCAACTTTCCCTGAAAGTAGATAACCAACTTTCCCGGAAAGTAGATATTTCCAATTTTCTATGATACAAATTTCCCGTTTTCTATGATAATCTACTTCGCAAAATAGGTAATATTTCCCAAAAAGTCGATAATCTACTTTCCCGAAAATTAGAAAAAAAATCTACTTTTCGGGAAAGTAGATAACCAACTTTCCCGGAAAGTAGATATTTCCCATTTTCTATGATACAAATTTCCCGTTTTCTATGATAATCTACTTCGCAAGATAGGCTATATTTCCCAAAAAGTGGATAATCTACTTCCCAGAAAAGTCGATAATCTACTTTCCCGCAAAGTAGAAAAAAATCTACTTTTCGGGATAGTAGATAACCAACTTTCCCTGAAAGTAGATAACCAACTTTCCCGGAAAGTAGATATTTCCAATTTTCTATGATACAAATTTCCCGTTTTCTATGATAATCTACTTCGCAAAATTAGGTAATATTTCCCCAAAAGTCGATTACTTACTTCCCAAAAATTCGATAATCTACTTTCCCGAAAATTAGAAAAAAAATCTACTTTTCGGGAAAGTAGATATTTCCCATTTTCTATGATACAAATTTCCCGTTTTCTGTGATAATCTACTTCGCAAAATTTGGTAATATTTCCCCAAAAGTCGATAATTTACTTCCCAGAAAAGTCGATAATCTACTTTCCCGAAAAGTAGATAACCAACTTTCCCAGAGAGTAGATATTTCCAATTTTCTATGATACAAATTTCCCGTTTTCTATGATAATCTACTTCGCAAAATAGGTAATATTTCCCAAAAAGTCGATAATCTACTTTCCCGAAAAGTAGAAAAAAATCTACTTTTCGGGAAAGTAGATAACCAACTTTCCCAGAAAGTAGATATTTCCAATTTTCTATAATGCAAATTTCCCGTTTTCTATGATAATCTTCGCAAAATTAGGTAATATTTCCCCAAAAGTCTATAATCTACTTCCCAGAAAAGTCGATAATCTACTTTCCCAAAAAGTAGAAAAAAATCTACTTTTCGGGATTGTCGCGATCCCACTATGAGGTCTGGTACTGCCACCATTTATGAGGGCTGGTACTGCCACCATTTATAAGGGCCTCTGTGTGCCAGTAACAATTCCTTTTACTCTTACTTATCATCATTGGTAGCGTGACGATAGGAGGCTCGTGGGTAGGTGTAATGATAGTATCGAGCAATAGGGAAGAAATAACGGTAAATACTGTAGGTAATTAATAGACACAATTATACAAATACAAAGTTTATTTAACATGAATATGAAATTAAAAGAAAGAATTTATTTGTACTAACAGACGAAATCTAGTGCTAGGCCCTCAGGCTCAACATACTCACACCATTACTGGGTGGACATAATAACACTTCCAACCCTACTGGGTGGACATACTCAATACACAACTAGTATAGTCACTTAGCACCATAAATACTAGGGCAACTGCCACTACAGCACTCAGTCGTCAGGTGTGATACTCAAGCAACAGCCATGGGGGTCCAGCCACCATGGAGTACTTTCCAACGAACTTTGGAGATCCCAGTGGATTAATTCCACCACACAAATAGCCCTACTGAGTTAGACACTCATCCACCAATGATGGGGGCTGGTAGTGGTGGGTGGCTTGGTGATCCGGCGTCACCTCGTGGGCCGAGCATTAGGGCTAGACGAGCCAGCTATGGGGGCTATAGGTAGTCTGAAGTGTCTGACGGCCGGGTCTCACGAAGGTAACGGATCCTAATGGACCTCGGACATCTCCCCAGACATTGTGGATACAACATCCACCCTACAGTCACGGCCTAGGCTGCGTTAGGGACCTGTATGGATGAAGGGACGGGCACTTACTAACCGGTGACAACAACATCACGTTTCAGGGGACGTTAAAGACGTAAATATGACTTCACTCAGAGGATATCAACTACGTTACTGTAACGCTTGCACAAGCAACTATTAATTGGGTCAAATCACTTAAAGAAGGGCAAATTACGACACGGCGTGGATTGGCATACCTGTATGGATGAAGGGACCGGCACTTACTAACGGTTGAAATGCCCGTGGCGCCCTCACTCAAAACAGGCCAGGGAGTCCACCTACTCCTATTCCGATGAATTAATTTACGGTACACTCTGACCTTGAAATTGAGACTATGAACTCATTTTCATTCTCTATTATTATCTTCACTAACAATGCTCTGACTCAGCTATCGAAAGCAAAATTAAATTGATTACAAAGGTTTGGATGGCAACAGGTCCCAGCATACAGCGTCTGCTCATCGGTGACGTCATCAAGGAACCGAGAAAACGGAGTACGTTTCCACTGGGGGACTCGGAAGGTTTTGTGGACGTTTGAGCGTAATATGAATCCTTAAGGTTTTCAGGTTAGCTCTTATCATGACCATTACACCACTACCCTTTATACTTGGGGAGTGAATCCTACCCCAAGTTATTAACAAATAAAGGTACAAGTAGGGAACACGGCAATAATTATCCTCACCAAAAACCTACTCAACTAAATGTACTTGAATAAGTAAGAACAGTTGAAATAAGTGAATCACAAAAGGGAAGATAATTAATTAATTCAATTTATGTTCTAAAGGGAGTAATGACTAGCAAACATGAATTTAAGGGTATAAGTAATTGTATAATAAAATAAGAGTGATGCCGGAAGGGCGAAAATATACCGTTAAGGAGTTAGACCAAACAAATATTACTTAACATTACTATATTACACAGACATACGAAATATATATATATACAACAATCACAACAAAATGATTATTTCCTACCAAACAGGAGATTCCTTACCACCAGGATCCCTTCCTAGGCCTAACTAAATGCGTCACTAATACCCGATACCCCTAGGGCATTGCAGAAGACTGGATAAAGCACTAGACAAGGGTCAAGGCTAGAGAACGAATGGACACGTCTACCCTATGCCACGGTTTTTCGCTACTGCGGAAGCGTGGGCACGCTGAGCAGCGCGTCTCACATCACGTGATCTAGAACATTTGCTGGATATTTTATATAATTAATTAATATTACTCTTGAGTTGACTTAACAGAGTAAGACAATGATGCATATAAATAACATACATAAATATACAATTAACCTAAGTAACTAAGAACAATAATAATATAATAAGTACAATTAACAATTTATTAATAGCTTGTATGAAATGTAGGCGTGAACATATGCCTCACGCTATGCGAGTTCCCAAGCGCCACAGGCACGTGACACCTCCCCCAAAAAAGTGAGCTTACAACTAACTGGAAGTGAAAATGGATATACAGCTACACAGTGAAAGTAATAACTAACACAATCAGTTTAAATCAATATGAAGCAAAATAATTCATAATATAAACACAAGGTACTCAATGACAACATAACAAAAAATAATTTGCATATAGACATAGTTTCTAAATAATCAGACTCGAGAAGGTGCATCAGCCAACACGTTCTCTTTTCCGCATATATGGGAAATGTTCAAGTTATAGGGCTGAAGTGATAGAGCCCACCTCAAAAGTCTTTGGTAGGTATGTTTCATCTTGTTAACAAAAGTAAGTGGGTTATGATCAGTGAACACTTGAACGGGATAAGCAGTGCTGCCAATATATACTTTGAAGTTTTCTAGTGCCATGATCAGTGATAAAGCCTCCTTTTCAATGGTGGCATAGTTTCTTTGATATTTGTTAAATTTTCAAGAAAAATAGCACAGCGGATGAAGCACTTGATCACTCTCACCCTCTTGCAGAAGCACAGCACCGGCGCCAATTTCACTGGCGTCGACATGGAGAGTGAACTGTTTCTGGAGGTCAGGTGCAAGTAGTACAGGAGCATTTGCCAGCAGGGATTTAAGATTCTCAAAAGATTCCTGGCAAGCCATAGTCCACTTGAAGGTTTTCTTGCTGCTCAGCAGGTCAGTCATGGGAGAGGCAACGGAGGAGAAGTTTGGACAAAAACGGCGGTAGTGCCCCGCCATACCCAGCAACCTCATCACACTCTTCTTATCGCCTGGCACTGGATACTGTTGAATTGCCTCAATTTTGGCTGCTATAGGCTGGACTTCCCCTTGTCCGACCACATGCCCCAAGAAAGTGACGTGGGCATGGCCAAACTCAGTTTTGACGAGGTTCACCGTCAGCTTGCTTGCAGCCAGTACGGAGAAGAGGGCTTGTAGACGACTCATGTGATCTTCCCAGGAACTGCTGAAGACAATAAGGTCGTCTAGGTAACAGCGGACACCTTCCAGACCAGACGTGATGAAATTCATGAGGCGTTGAAAGGTTGCAGGGGCGTTCCGCATACCAAACGGAAGGACTGTGAATTGGTACAACCCCTCAGGAGTGACAAAAGCAGAGATGGCCCTGGAGCGTTCAGTCAGTCTTATCTGGTAGTAGCCCTGGAGGAGATCCAACTTGGTCACGTACCTTGCCTGTCCAAGATCGTCGATCACATCGTCGATGCGTGGCAAGGGATAACCATCTGGTTCAGTGACGGCATTCACCTTGCGATAATCCACACACAGCCGCATTGACCCATTCGGCTTTGGAACTAGAACAACAGGGGATGCCCATGGACTGACGCTGGGTTCGACAAGGCCTAGCTCTTGAAGACGCTGTACCTCGGCTCGCACACACTCCCGCTTGAAGGCATTAAGACGGTAGGGACGCTGTCGGATTGGCTTGGCTCCCCTGGTCTCAACGTCATGCTCCAGCACTGAACAAGAGAGTGGGTAATCACCAACTATAATAAGATACTCCTGTAATAGAGACTTTATATTATTGGCTTGGTCACTAGAGAGATGGCACAACTTAGCACTGGGGTCCTCCCTAGATAATCGAGTTTTCAACTTTTACACTAGACCCATTCATTATTTCAGAAAAACACTGATCTTTATCATCCTTACACTCTGGCACAATGATACAATTTGGCAAGGATTGATCAACACAAGCAACTGCTTTTCCCAGGGTTTCGTTACGAACATGATACGACTTTAAAAGATTGACATGGATAAGGCGTTTTTTCTTACGCCGTTCAGGGGTGCTAATCACATAATTCATGGACCCCTGTTTTTCTAGTACTTCATATGGACCACTGTATTTGGATTTAAAAGGGTGATCATGTAAGGGCAGGAAGGCCAACACCTGCTCCCCCACTTGGAATTCTCTAGGTTTTGTCTGATGGGCCTTATCAAAATGCAGTTTCATTTTCACCTGAGCACACCTTAAGTTGGACTGGGCAAGTTCTACAGCCAGACGCAACTTCTCCTTGAATTGGACCACATATGGAGCTAAGGGCGTCGCGCTCTGATCACTCAACCAACATTCTTTTAACACCTTAAGAGGCCCTCACGCCTCATGTCCATAGACGAGCTGGAAGGGTGAGAATCCTAGCGACTCTTGTTTACTGTCCCAAACAGCAAACAAAAGCAGGTCAACTCCCTCGTCCCAATCCTTCCCAGTCTCCAGACAGAAGGTGCGCAACATGAGTTTTAGTGTCTGGTGAAACCTCTCTACCACCCCCTGTGACTGAGGGTGATAGGCCGAAGACCTCAACTGCCGGACTCCCAGGGTTTGCATTACCTGATTAAACAACCGGGAAGTAAAATTAGAACCCTGATCTGACTGCACCACTGTAGGAAGGCCTACTTGAGTGAAGAAGTGGGTTAAGGCTTTGATAACATTCTTCGCTGTGATGCGGCGCAAGGGAATGGCTTCAGGATAACGGGTTGTACAATCAATAATGGTTAGCAAGAACTGATGACCATGAGGGGTCTTAGGTAAGGGACCGACACAATCTATGACCACCTTACTAAAGGGCTCTTCAATGACTGGGATAGGCTGCAGAGGGAATGGTTTAACACTGGGGTTCGGTTTCCCCACTACCTGACAATCATGGCAAGTGCGACAGTAAGAGCTGACATCTTTCTTCATCCTAGGCCAAAAGAACTGGGATAAAATTTTTGCATAAGTCTTCCTAACTCCTAAATGACCATCCACCCCATCATGAGCAATACTAAGTACGTCCTGCCACAAAGGTTTGGGAATAACAACTTGATGATGTACTAACCAAGGGTGATTGGCAGGAGAATTGGAGGGACGGAACTTCCGCATTAATACACCAGACCTAGTGTAGTAGCAATTTGATTCTTGCTCAGCTTCTGTCTCAGTAACTGACCTATTGAGAAAACCTACTAGCTCAGGATCCCCTGCTTGTAGCTCAATAAACTTACTCCTAGTGATGGGAGAGGAACCAAAACTAGTGACATCTGGGTTCCTATCTCCATCAGAACTACTCTGGAGGTTATCTGGTTGTGGGGAATCCTCAAAAAATTCACTGAGACCAAGATCAGTATGGTCCGGTTGGATAAGATTATCCTCGGACTTCTCACAGTCCTGGAGGGAAACTTCATCAACTTCACTAGTCTCTTCTACCTCTGTACTGCGGCTCATGCTACGGGTCACAGCACACGCAGGGAACAACCCTGGAAAGTCTACTTCTAACTGCACAGTATTATTCTCGGCAGTGGGACAAGATGAGATCACAACATTAGGGAACATCATGTCGCCAACGAGGTCATTTCCTATCAATAGAGAGACCCCTTCTACAGGTAAGCTATCTACTACTCCTAACGTGACATAGCCTGACTTTATGGATGACCGCAGGTACACTTGACAAAGGGGAATACGCGACCCACCGGTCAAACCTTTCACAAGCACCCAGCTACCAGTATAGCATGAATCCAGGAATGGAGCAGCTTCTTTAGTAACAAGAGATAAGGCTGAGCCTGTGTCTATCAAGAGTTTAACAGAAATGGGTTGACTGAATTGATCCAAAGCTAAGGAACCAGGAGAACAAAATGGTTCAAAGGTTGATATCATAGAAGAGGGGGAAGCATCCAGAGCAACAGTCTGACTGAGGGCAGTGACACGAAAGATGGGAATTACAGAGCCCAAACCCTTTAATGCTTCCTCTGGGTGGTTACAGAGGTTTAAGATCCGGAACAATATCACCAATATAAACATTGGTGGTGAAGAAGCAAGTGCTGACCGTGCTGCGGCTAGGGAATTTCCTCCATTTTTACGTGAGATTATGGAGGAAGGACAGTACAGTGACGACCAGGTGTTTAACATGGACGAATCTGGTCTTTTCTGGAAAAAGCTACCTTCCAAATCCTTCGTTGTAAAGAATGCCAGCAGGATTCGGGGCTGGAAGATGCAGAAGGAACGCATCACTGTCCTGTTTACCACCAATGCCTCCGGTACCTGTAAGCTCAAGTTATCGGTGATCCACACAGCACGCAAGCCGCACGCCTACAAAACCATGGACATGACCAAGCTAAATGTCCACTGGCTGACCGCACGTAAGGCGTGGATGTTCTCTACACTGTCCCTCTCCTGGTTTGATGACTGTTTTGTTCCCGATGTAAAGAAATTCTGTGAGCGACAGAATATGCCATTCAAGATTTTGTTGCTGCTGGACAACGCACCAGGACACTCGCCCCCTACTGTTAGATCGTCACCCCAAAGTAAAAGTGGTCTTCCTTCCTCCCAACACTACGTCTATATTACAGCCCATGGACCAAGAGTTAATCTGTAATGTAAAAGCTGCATTCTCAACAAAAAAATTCAAACTCCTGAACGACTACACCAACACCAGAGAAGAGTTGCGTAACCTGAGTGACACCACCACCCATAGCAAGAGCGAAGAAGATGAGGATCAACAGTTGGCACAGCAAAAAATACTGTTCAAACAATTCTGGAGAGTATTTAACATCAAGAAAGCTGTGGACTTCTTGGTGGAGTCATGGGATCAGCTGTCTATTGCTACAATTCGTCACGCATGGAGACATGTGTTGCATGGAATACCAGGTGAGAGGAGGAGTCAATCTGTGACTGGTGAGGTTCAGAATGTTGCAGTAGCAGTGGACCTTGCCAGAGAAGCTGTGCAGACTGTTACAGATCCAGGCTTCTCCGAGACCACCAACGACGACATCCTGGAGGTGATCAGAGATCCTGAAGTGACTGCCGACGAGATGTTGGAAGATCACGTCAGTGAAGAGGAAGAAGGTGCGTCATTCTCCGAAGAACACAGTTTAACTCATAGTGATATTAAGGGTGCCATGGAGTGTGCAGAGAAAATGAAGTCCTTCCTTTCCCGCGACAATGACGATGACCGCTATGAAGTCTTCCATACCCGGCTGGTGCAGGCTATGGAGCCGTACATCACGGTGTATCACGACAACATAAACACCAGCCGTCAAAAAAGCATAACCGAGTTCTTCGCCGGCAACCCACCACAGCCAGCCCAAGCCAGTGATAGTGACAGTGAAGATGACTGAGGGATTTGTCAGGGAAGCCCTGACAACTGTAAGTGACAGTGATGGTGATTCACCTGAGGGCCAGTAATCTGCCCTCTGCCTCAGAACCAGCCTCCATCCCCGTATGCCGACCCATCTCTTCTACTACCGTAAGGGTTCCACCTAACCTTTATTTTTCCTATGTTAACCTTTATTTTTCCTAACCTAACCTCTTCTATATTACTTGTTTTTTCATACCATCATAAAGTTAAGATAAAATTTTTACTACAACATAGTTGTGAGTCGTCAAAAAGTGGAGTTTGGGGGTCGGCCCGGACTCTATTTCAATTAATCCCATATGTTATGTTATTCACTTTACGCGTTTCTCACTTTACGCGGGACCCTGCGGGTTACATTAACCGCGTAAAGTGAGGGTTAACTGTATCTAATTTTTCGATACTATCCATCTATAAAAAGCTAAAATACTACATTGCTGGTCTTGGTAAATTACAAGTTACTGTACCTTGTATTATAAATTGGTCTGAAAACGAAGAGTTTATGAAATAGTGATCATGCATCACTGCAGTAGCCCTCCTCCTTTATCCGGGCTGGGGACCGGCATGTTCAGTTGAACAAGGCGGAGTTACTACTGTGTATCTACTTTTAATTATGGTGCTGTTATTACAAAAATAAGTTTTACCTTTACCACCTCCAGGAAGCACCTTGTTGTGGGTCCACAGTCGGCCACACAAATCTGGAATACAAAAAGTTTTAGACAATGTTCATGAATTCCTTATATATAGACATTACATATTGTCACAAGTACTCTACCTGTTTGGTGTGGTTCTTGTCCTGCCAGACGTTCACCAGAGACAGCCAACATTCCACCTGAGCCAACCAACCGTTCACCTCAGACAGCCACACAATATGAAAGATTTAAAAAGACTCTTAGGGTGTGTGGATGGAAGGAAGGGCATGTGGATGGGAGGACCTCCCATCCACACACACTCACTTCCATGCAGACACCTTCCCTCCGACCCAACAATACCTCCCACCCACCTAACTCACTCACCCAGTCCACCCTCCCACCCACCCAGTGTGACACCACCAAAATGACAGGTTTTCTCCAGTACTAACACTGGACAATGTCATAATAGAGTACAGTACTAACAAAGAACGGACCAACTGCCTGAATGACTAGTAAAGTGATGTCTTCATTAGCAGGAACAATTGGTGCAGAACACTTCTGGGAACGAGATGACTCTCAAGGATGGAAAAAAAATTCCTCATCCCAGGAATTTTCTGAGTAACGTAAAGATATTCTTGGGAGTTCAAGAAATTGTGCATTACATCATCTTTCAAACCCGGAAAAACTTCCCCTTTCCCGGAATTTTCCGAATACCGGGAAAATTTTCTTGTAATTTTCCAGAAAATGTGCCCCTCAAAAAATCGTTCCCACGAAAATTTAAATTCCGGCTATCGCAGAGTTCCAGGTTTGAGGGATTCCGGTTAACGGAGATATTACTGCACACTGATAAGTGGTGAAATTATAACTTAAATTACTTAAAATTAAACTCTAGGATTCTTATACAGTATTAAATATACATAATTAAAGATAACATAAGCTAAACACTTCATTTTTATGATCTAATATCCAGGAAGGGGAATACCATAACATAACATATCTATCAAAGCAGTTAGAATATACCCTCAAGTATATACAGGTACTGTACAGTACTCAATTTGCATTCATTACTTTTTCATTTCTTTTTGGCAAGAACAATTTGTTTTAGGAAGGTATTATACTATACTTACGTTTAAATACAAGACCAGTACCACTGAAGACCCAACTGCTGGTACTGCAGCGTGCAGAAGGTTCTTGTTGGGTCTCTTCATGACGCTGAGCGGCGATTGTTACAGCAGTACAAGGGTCACTGCTGCTCTCTGTTGTCTGGTGATTCACATGACGTTGATACTGATAAGAAAGTGAAAGTCAAAAAAATCACAGTATTTGATAATTGGTAAAGTCATCATCATGGCCTTTTCCTTGATGAGATCTGTGGTATCAAGCAGTTCTTGTAAACAGATAAAATAGACCCACAAAACCAAAACTACTGAACCTAATTTACAACAATTTAGTCAAGTGTTGGTTGGTTAAATTTCCACAGATCTTTAAAAGCACAGAGCTAAGTCCCTCAAAGGTAAACATATATCATACAGCAGAACTACTCACCGTCAAGACCCTCAAGGTATAATATAGTGTATGTTCCTTCGTCAGAAGCCAAGATCATAAATATTTTAATATAGTTTCCGAGCAGGATTTTAGACTACCTACACCTGACTGAATAGTGTCACCAGAGCTTATATATAGGTACTGTACAATTTAGTTGGGATATATTTTTGGCCTTCACATTTTATGGTGGTCCAGTATAAATGAATCTTGGAGATATAACATATAGTACTTTGGTGGTACTCGACACAATCGGTTCAGTGCAGGATTTAGACGTGTGGAGGCCCATGGGCACCCTCTTTGTGGAGGCCACCCCTCATTATAACTACCCAAGAGGGTTGGGTGGCGAATGAAGCGAGCCTAAACATCTGAGAATTCCGGGGGGCACTGTAAGCCCCCCGGGAAAATGTTGAAATTTGAACACTTCTTTGGAGAATTTTGAAGCCATATGCAATTATAATGAGGAAATTAGAATACTGAGATGGAATAGATAAACATGAATTTTAAAGAATGAAAATGAAAATAATCCAAATGAATAAACAAATAAATAAAATATTGTAATATGTGGAGCCCCCCAGATTGTGGAGGCCTCTGGGCAGCTGCCCACTTTGCCCACTCCTGAATCCGGACCTGGTTATACTGTAAGTACTTAATTAGTTAAACCTCTAAAATTTCAGTTCTGAGAGAAAAGTAAATTTTGGTCAAAAAATTTGCAAGGCATTAATATTTTGGCGATTTTGGCCAAAAATTAGATTTCGTTGAAATTCGCATTATAGGTACTCCTCAGCATGCTGCTTTCGAATATATGGTTTACGATTCGCTTGCTAGGTAATTAGTGGTTGTAATGAGGCTTGGAAAATTTAATGATATTTTGCGATGCTAATTACTCGCCAATTATGGGTTTCTGAAGTGTGATTTTGGTGTTAGTGTGTTATACTGTAAGTACTTAATTAGTTAAACCTCTTAAATTTCAGTTCTGAGAGAAAAGTATATTTTGGCCGAAAAATTTGTAAGGCATTAGACTTAATATTTTGGCGATTTTGGCCAAAAATTTGATTTCGTTAAAAGTAGCATTATAGGTACTCCTGAGCATGCTGCTTTCGAATATATGGTTTCCGATTCGATTGCTGGGTAATTAGTGGTTGTAATGGGGCTTGGAATTTTTAATGGCATTTTTCAATGCTAATTACTCGCCAATTATGGGCTTCTGAGGTGTGATTTTGGTGTTAGTGTGTTATTCTGGAAGTACTTAATTAGTTAAACCTCTTAAATTTCAGTTCTGAGAGAAAAGTATATCTTGGTCGAAAAATTTGTAAGGCTTAATATTTTGGCGATTTGGGCCAAAAATTACATTTCGTCGAAATTCGCATTATAGGTACTCCAGAGCATGCTGCTTTCGAATACATGGTTTACGATTCAATTGCGGGGTTATTAGTGGTTGTAATGTGGCTTGGAATTTTTAATGACATTTTTCAATGCTAATTACTCGCCAATTATGGGTTTCTGAGGTGTGATTTTGGTGTTAGTGTGTTATACTCAGTGCCGGATTTAGACCTGTGGAGGCCCATGGGCAGCCTCTTTGTGGAGGACCCCCTCATTATGACTACCCAAGAGGGTAGGGTGACGAATGAAGCGAGCCTAAACATCTGGGAGTTCCGGGGGGCGCTGTAAGCCCCCCAGGAAAATGTTGAAATTTGAACACTTCTTTGGAGAATTTTGAAGCCAAATGCAATTATAGTGAGGAAATTAGAATACTGAGATGGAATAGATAAACATGAATTTTAAAGAATGAAAATAAAAATAATCCAAATGAATAAACAAATAAATGAAATATTTTAATATGTGGAGGCCCCTGGGCAGCTGCCCACTTTGCCCACTCCTGAATCCGGCCCTGCATTGGTTGTCCAGTAACAGTTAGTAACACGGTTAAAATCTATTATAATACCTTTGTTATTTGCTTTTACCAGGGTATGCTATTGAATCAGCACATAGACTACTCCCTTATAATTATCAGATTGCAAGCATAAGTAACTTTCAGAGTTTTGATATAGTAACAGTGTTGAATTTATTAACTGTGGTGGAGTAGGGCCTAGTTTGTCTACTTCACATATTACCATAGGGTTTGCAGTTTTCACTAATAATTTATACTGTATAAGCGTAAACCATCATTCCTGACCTGCACTCTTGTCCAATATCCAGCCCCACAGAGTTCTTCTCCCCATTATAATCATCAGGATGGTGTTGTCCACCATCTTGCACAATGAGCCACTGCATCTGAAACACATTGGTATGATTAATATGTTTGCTTACATCTGAAATATTAACTATCACTGATACCACAAACAGTAATGAGTATACAGTATATAGATTATTGAGATGGTGGAGATGGAGAGACCCAGAGGTGGTTGGGTGTTGGGTGGTAGTGAGGGGAGCTTGTTTGTGCATAGACGCCTGACGCAGCAAAGGCGGCCAGCCAGGGCTGGGCATGTGACGCCGGGCAGGGCACTGGCACTGTAGCTATCACCATCATAGAGTCAACACCTAACCTGTTTCTCTTGAGACTTTCAACACATAAGTTTAAATTGTACTTATTGTTTATACCGGTAGACTGTGTCCATTGAATCGCTTATCATTGTGACAACATAGAAATACGGCAAATTAAGTACTCATTGTAAGTGTTAAGATTAGACTAATTACATAGCTATGATTGTTATGTAAATATATATTGGATTAAACATTTATGTATGATTGCCTAGGTATGTGTGATTTATTTGAAATACTAAAATGAATTGTATTCAACAGGTTTGACCGAATTATAATGTTCGAGTTTAACGTGAAGAGTCTGATTAACCTTTAAACGCCCGGAAGGCGCTTACAATCACAATACAGTAGGAGAATAAACCACTGTAGGTGTGCATTATACAGTACTCACTTTCCTTCTAAAGGTAACAGGGTAGGTGGACCAAGGTCTACCAGTGGATGGGTTGTATACGGATTTTTCTAAGATGTTTGACATGTCCCACATGCACCACTAGCCTCTAAGATCCAGACACAAGGCATCACAGGCAATATATTGAAATGACTGTGCAGTTGGCTCAAAGGGTGGTATTAAATAGGGTAAATTCAATTTAGAAAAATGTTCTGTCCTTGGACCCACCCTATTTGTGACCAACATTAATGACATATATAACAGTATATTACCATATTGTCAAGATTGTGGACAACCCAAAAATATTTGGGAATGCACCAAGTCAAGATTATGTCGCAATCATGCAAAAAGATCTGCTGGAGCTGTGCAAGTGGTTACATGACTGGCATAGGCTTTATATCATTATATAATGTAAGACTCTGCATGTAGGGTACAACAACCCGAATCACAACTATTCTGTTAATAACACTTTCATGGACACTGTTGATAAGGAACAGATCTAGGCATTGTGATAAACCAATCACTGAAGGCGGCACAACAAGTGGGGGCAGCAATGAAAAAAGCTAACCAAGATTTAAGAATTATAAGTCGTACCTTCAAATATAAAGCCAAGAAAAGGCTCCTTCAACCTTATAAGTATCACGTAGGTCCCCATCTGAATTACTGTATTTAGGCACAGAAACTCTACCCCTTGAAAGACTTAACATTCATATAAATGGTGCAACACAGAGCGACTAAGATGATTCCTGAACTACATCATCTCGATTATCCACGTAGACTGAGCACCTAAGGACTAACAACTCTTCAGACAAGACACAATATGGTAGATCACATCGGAACATTCAAAATCATGAAAAGGATGGAAAATGTTAACCTGGGCCATTTTTTGTGATGTTATGCACCACCAACACGAGGGGACATTACTATAAGTTCACCTATAGAAGTCTACCAACTCAAGCTATGGAATCGAGAGAACAGAACTGGGTTTCAAAACAGCCCTATACAAGAATATGAAGAACGATGGAGGGATCCTACACAGGCCACTGGCCATCTTCCCTCTGTATGGCCACCTGTAGTGGGTGGCCATTAGGTAAATAAGCTAAAAATAAGATAAGATGAAGATAAGAATATGTTATTGAATGCACTAAAACTTAAAAGGCAACTGTGAACACCACAACTACAAATTTGGAGGTACAATGTACATGGACAAAGTTTCCAAAGAGAAGGTGATTAAAATAAATAAAATTACAGCGAACTATTTCCAAAAAATCTAAATTGCTTTCAGATGCGCCATACACAGCATTCAAATTGGATTTGTTTTGCGAAGAGGCTTCTGTTGTTATCTGAACACATGTAAATCATGACCTGCAAAATTATTTCAGTGTCATGATACACCAGTTAACCCTCTCGTGGTCTTTCTACGCAGATTGCATAACTAAGCGCCCCTGTGCTGGCGACGTTTTTTAATTTTTCCAATTTTTATGAGGAATCAAACCCCCCAAAAGGCTCATTTCCATAAGAAACAACATTCAGGGGGGACTAAAAAACACCAAAATTGACCAGAAAAAGTATTTATCATGGCAAAATAGACTAACCTCCTATTACCATGTACCTACTACCCAAACCAAACCTGACAAAAACTATGTATTTATCCAGGAAATGACAAAGAAGAAAATCGATTCCTTAATAAAAAAAAAAAATAAAGTAAAGGTGTACAAAAGGGTGACCACCAGAAGTTGTTTGTTGATTGTCTTGAGTTTTGCTACACTTGTTGTTTAGATGATTGTAAGTATATTAAACGAACGACAACTTTCAATTATAATTTGAAGTATTTTGGGGGAATTTTTTATTTTCACTATCCCGCTTCACAATTCTCCTCCGAGCGACATTTTTCTTGTTTATCTCGCTGAATCCCTCTTCAAGAGACGTTTCCTAGATGATGGTGAATGCATCCACATATTCCTCCTCGCCATTGCTTATGTATATCAACCTCAATATTAAGGTAAGTTGTTTAACACATAAATTAACACGATAATGGCTAGAACCTAATAGAACCTGACC
This sequence comes from Homarus gammarus, assembly GCA_958450375.1. Lineage (NCBI taxonomy): Eukaryota > Metazoa > Arthropoda > Malacostraca > Decapoda > Nephropidae > Homarus > Homarus gammarus. Next base: position 253,394 of record CAUDMG010003162.1, on the reverse strand, counting down.
TAACAAACCCATAGGTTGGGTATGTTAGGTCAGGTTCTATTAGGTTCCATTCATTGTCATTTCCATTTTTGTGTTTAATATTATATTAGTGTGTAGAAAGTTTTTCAACCGATTAGGACAATTCCTTTTGGTGGTCACCCTCTTCTACACCTTTACCAAAAAATAATCCTATTGACAATGGTAAAAAATCTGGGTAATTATATTGGACTAACCCGCGAGCGAAATTGATTGAAAACAATTTTAAAAATGCTGGATTTTCATTGTTATATTATAGTGGACACTGTTGTAGTTTGTGGAAATAAGTTAAAAATTGATATTTTTAAAATAAATGCTACTTAACATTTGTGGGTATGAAGAACAGACTCAACCAACCAAACCTACCTAATCTTACCTAACTTCCCCGGTATATTAAACAGAAAGAACTTGTTATGATATGGTCAGTGCCGTAGGAAAAAGGATAACATCCTCGTCAGAAGATACCAATAATGATGGATTGTTGGAAATTGAAATCAGTTCACTAATTCTCATACCCGTTGCTATTGCTAGAAGGAAGGCTGCCTTCTGGAGTAATTTATATTGTAATTAGGCCCCATAAGAAGATTAGTAACTTTTCCAGAGACCAAGGCGGGATTCTCTTGGGTCGAGGAGGTCTCTGAATGAAAAAGGACGATCTTAGCATTTGATAAAGCCTTGGGTTCAAGGTAATATTAAAACCCCAAGCCAGAGGGTCAACCAACGCTGATTTATAAGATGCAATTGTCGATCCTTGAAGGCCTTTAACTCTGAACAGAAATTCCAAAAATTCTAATACAACTGTTTCCGATAATGAATCTGGAGTTGTTAACTTGATAAATTGTTGAAAAAGATTCCAAGCTTTCTCATATTGAATAGAAGTTTGGGGTCTATGACCTGCTAATACTTGATTAGCTGTATTGGAATTACCCAACAACCTATTTAAACTTTTTTTTGAGAAACACCAAGCATGAAGTGCCAAGGATATCTCGAACTGAGAATGTAGTACCTGGTTTAGACATCCTTGTTGTAAGTGTAGAGGATTCGGGCACCAGTCCAGTAGATCCAGGCACCAAGGTTGTAGGACCCAATATGGTGCAATTAAGAGGACTTTGCCTCGGAAGGATCTGAGTTTGTGAACCACTTTGGGCAATATTTTCACAGGTGGGAATAGATAGATTGAATTCCAAGGGTTCCAATCTAAGAGGAGGGCATTTCCTAGAAGATTTGACCTTTCCAGAGATGCATAAATTGGCATCTTGTGATTTGTTAGGGAGGCAAACAGATCTATCTGTGGAGTTCCAAACTTCTTCACTAGACTCTTGAACTCCGATACCTTTAGGGACCATTCTGTTTCTGTCGATACTGGCCGGAGACGGGACAGCGCATCTGCCCAATTGTTTTGCACTCCCGGTATATAAGTTGCTTTGAGGTAAAGTGTTTGTGTTGCACAAATACTGGACAATTTTTCTGATAGTTGTAGAAGGGGCCAAGACCTTGTTGACCCTTGATGACTGAGACCAAACACTGCCGTTTTGTTGTCCATGGCAAACAGGATCGTCATATTTTGTAAATTTGGGTTTGCCGACAAAAAGAATAGGACCACTGCTAATTCTTTTATATTTATGTGTTTGTCCCAAAGGAAGTTGCTCCACTTTCCTTGATTGAATTCCCCTTTTGAAGAATGGTATCCCCATCCTATTTTGGACGCATCCGTACAAACGACCAAACCTGTTTGAGGTGGAACCCAGGGAGAGGGATCGATTAGATTGTCCCAGTTTGTCCACCATAACAGATGATTCTTTATCTGAAAAGGGAGAGAAGAAGCAACTTTTCTGTTTCTGCGAAGCAACTTCGAGCCCAGATGAGATAGTTGCTTTTTCCTTAACTTTGTGGCAACATTCAACAGACCCAGAAGTTCTTCCCAATCGTGCCAAGAAACCTTGTGCTTTACACAAAAGGCTTCTACTTTGTTTATCAAATCTGTTACTTTTGTTCCTGGTAAACTGACTGACTGCTGATTTGTATCCCAGTGGAGGCTTAACCAATCCAACTTTTGATAGGGTATTAAGTTTGATTCTACCTGGTTTATCTTCAATCCTTGGTTTTGAAATAGTACTAGTGTACGTTGGGTCGCCCTTTGACAATCTTCGAAAGAGTTTCCCACTATCAGCCAATCGTCTAGATAAGCAAAGGTTCTTATGCCCTCCTTTGCAAGGATCTCTCTGGGAATATTTGCCAGTTTTGTAAAGACTTTTGGTGCAATTGTCAGACCGAATGGCATCACTGTGAACTGATAACTTAATTCCCCTACTTTGAACACCAGAAATTTTCTGTACTTTGGAGCAACAGGAACGTGATAATAGGCATCTTCGAGATCCACTTTTGAGATCCAAGCATTGGGCGGAGGTAGATACCTCAGATGGTCGTAAGTGAGCATCTTGAAACTTCTTTTGGGAATAAATGAAACATTTCTCTGACTGCAACAGTTCTATGACACCTCTGTTTAGTAGTTGACTTACAAATTTTGTAAGTAATGGGGTTGGTTTTTTACCCTTCTTTGGTGATGCTAGGGGAGGGTGCCTCAACCAAGTCCATGTGAGACCCCCTTTGATTGTCTTGTAAGCCCATATGGAAGAAATCCATCTGTTCTCCCAACCACCTTGACGACCCAGCTGTCTGGCTTCATTGGAAGGGGGTAGTAGCTGAGGTGGTGGAATAAGGTCTCCTTCCGTTTCTCAACAAACGGCCACCTCTATTACTTCTTTGATTATTTCCTCCTCTAAAATTTTTCCCTTGGTTGATAACTGACCCGGGCAGCTGGTCCTGTTCCCCTGTAAAACCTTCCTCTCCTTGGTTTCCAAAAGGTCTGAGGACTCCTGGGGACATTAATATTAATAGTATTCTCCAAAGATGATCTATAATTAATCAATGATTGCTCACCAAACAAAGCAGGAGAAAGAGGTTCCTGACATTTTCATGGAAGGTGACTCACCTTCGAAGAAGCAGTAAAATGCTTCTCCTCCACCTCCACTTCCTTCTCTTCTCCCTTTTCCTCCTCCACCTCCCACTTCAAATGCATATCATCATCATCATCATCATCCAGGAGCCTTCTACATACACACCTCAAAGTAAGTGAACTTTTCTACCATTTTTGTTGAATTTAGGCAATTTTCGGTGAGCTGGAACCAATTACCCAAAAACCCATTGAAACAATGGTTTCAGTTAACGAGACTTTCGGTTAATGAGCAACCTGCTGGAACGGATTGTGCTCGTTAACCGAGGGACCACTGTACTGAATTCAAATTCTCTACTGACAGACAATTCCTTGAATGTAGTACCTGAGCTGAACTCTCTAGTCCTTGTGGCTCAGCACTTAATAGTATCTCCTCAAAACAGTTCCATAGTCTCCTCCATTATCCATAGGCCCGGAGTCCTGACCTTCATCCTCCAGTGGAACATCACTCATCTGAACTAGGAGGATACCATGAGTCACATTATATCATTATAACACAAAGTAATAATAATAATTAATAAGGGAGAAAGCATTTTCTCCCAAACTTAATCAATATGACTCATTAATCTTATATTATTCGTAAGTTAGTGTTATACAAGTCACTCCTATGACCAATATAAACAATAACTCACTATTTCGTATCTCTCTCCCATCTCTTATTTATCAAGTATCCCTTAGATCAATGAAACTTATTTCTTTAAATTTGTTTTTATAAAATAATTTCATTCAGAACATTTATTGAGAGGGATCATCAAGATCTTTATTTGTTGCCAATCAGGGGCACAGACATTACCCCCAAGTAAACACTTAAGGGAAAGTTCCTATGTGCGCACTATCACCCGGCAAGGTTGACAGTGCTGAGCCGCTAACATAGCGCTCTATTGACAGCAAAGTTCACTGTTACTCTAGCAATATTTATTGGGTTGAGAATTCCACCCTAAATTGGTCTCATATAACCCATAGAAGGTGTAAAGACCATTTCAACATAACTCTAGATTGCTAGTAAGAGCGGAAGGTCAACATTCCGGAAGGAACGCAAAGTCTAGCAGCCTCGCTAAAGTTCGCTTGAACCCGCTACTGAGGACATCAAAGTTATGAAGAGACAAACTCAACTCTGGCCTTTTTGCTGAGAACAAATAGAAACCCAAGGGCAGAAGCCCAAAGGTTTTGTGAACGTACATAAGAGTAGGGAGAGAGACAGTCATTGTATTCATATTAGCACGTGAATAATTGGGACAAAGAGATTGTAACCAATAAACATATACAGTCATGCGCCGGTTAACGTCCGACCGAACGACGTCCGATCGCATATACGTCCGTACCCCCCCCCCCCCACCCCCCAAAAAAACACATGACGCCTGCTGGACCACCACTCCACGACCCCCTGACGGAGACATCATGATCCTCCCCATACTGGTCAGATATTATGTGTTAAAGGAATATGCTTCCTTACTTAGGCTTTTTTTAAGCATTTGCCTACAGGTGAAATGTTAACCTACATCTATTGAGGATAAAATCTTTCACCTACAAATTGACAATAACACATTTGCTGTAATCAGACATATCTAGTTGCCTCAACAATTGCAACCCCAGTTGCAATTGGGGTTGCAATTTCAAATTCTGTGGCATTACTAAAAATAGTAAAGTTTCTGGTGCACTCTAAGATTAAGAGAGAAAACGGAGGACTCAGGCGTCCTGATGTGAGAGAAAACGGACTCGTATGACAGGGGACCAAATAAAAAAAAGCATAGCTACATGTTTTGTGGACTACAGTATTAAGCGTACCCTTTTCATCACTTTGTAATAAACCTAGCCATGCCTATGTGTGTTTATGTTTACCATAACATTATATATATACAGTGACCCCTCGGTTAACGAACTCAATCCGTTCCAGAAGGTCGTTCGTTAACCGAAAAGTTCGTTAACCGAAACCATTGTTTCAATGGGTTTTTGGGTAATTGGTTCCAGCTCACCGAAAATTTCCTAAATTCAACAAAAATGGTAGAAAAGTTCACTTACTTTGAGGTGTGTATGTAGAAGGCTCCTGGATGATGATGATGATGGGAATTACAATGGGGGTGGAGGAGAAGGAAGAAGAGAAGGCATTGGGGTGGAAGAGAAGTCACCCCATGGCACCATTTCACCCATAAAATTTTACTTCTCTTGGTGTATTTCAAGATTATTTTCTTTAAATCAACACTGTACTGCATTATATATTGTCAATATGTAAAATATATTTCAAAATGACCAATAATTTGCTTGGAAACACAGAAAAAAGCGTTAAGTTGAAGAGAGTCTCAAGCAAGATGTTACCTCCAGTGAAAACAGAGAGACTAACGCCTGTTTGCTGTGTTAAGAGGCTGGATGCTGCGCTTTAAACTAGTCACTTAACCTTCAATTATGTTCAATAATTGTTAAAATGACTAAAAAATTGAATATTAAACTTTTAAAATTATTGAATAGTATAAACTTCTTGATATTTACTAAAATAGTTAGGAATTTAAGCCCTAGAACCGATTAATGTATTGGCGGACTGATACTAAAGCTGGTTGCCCGGCCAGTGCAAGCGAAAACATGTTGAGGTCGGTTCGTAAGAAATTCGATAACCGAATTTTTGTTCGTTAACCGAATTGAAGATCCTTATGGTAGGCAGTTCGTTAACCGAAATTTCGTTAACCGAGGCGTTCGTTAAACGAGGGGTCACTGTATTTAGTGGTGTCTAAATGGTCGTAAAATGGGAAACTTGGGGTAAATGAACCAATTAGAATAAATCCCAATTAGGCGCGATAACCAAGGGATGACTGTACTGTACTGTATACAGTCAACCCTCGCTTTACGCGGTCCCACTTTACGCGTTTCCACGTTTACGCGGTACCCTGCCAAACACGGAATGCTCACTTTCCGCAGTGCGTGTACCCCTTTACGCGGAGAGCGGCTGGCGGTCCTCTCGCGCCGCGCCATTTTTGGATCCAAACCTCCCGCCATCTCTCCCGCCCTCTTCCGCCATCCGCCATGTTGTGTAAGCGGCACAAGTAGGTTGTGCAGTGTATGTCTTTGTTGCGTTATCGGTGACGTCATATTACGTAGCAGACTGTGATTGGGCAAAGAGGTTGGGTATGACAGAAAATGTATTGTGCAGTAATTAAATATGGCTGCATGGTGTACAGGGTTTATAGAAAATAAAATTATCATTAAAGAAAACTGTTTGAAGTTGAGCAATGTCAACAACTATTTTGTAGATTTACAAGATAGAGGGTATCACTGAACCCAGCTCTTAGTCAGATAACTTGCTTGCAAATATCACGGAATACTTTGACAACATAATACAGATAAAGAAGACAAGTAACAAGGAAGGGTTACCTTTTTAATGAAAAAAAGAAGTTTTGATTCAGGACATGAAAAGGACTGCAATCTATCTAAGACAACAAATCACATAACTCAAAGAAACAACAAGTCTGCCTAATAAAATTACAATACCTACTGTATTGCATATGCAATTATGGAAGGTGAGGACAGACCACCACAAGAGCTGATAAAGTTTTATAGAACACTATACACAGGTAAAGATACTAAAGCTAATGAAAGAATGGAGAGATATGTAGAATCAGCTGTAGATGATGTATATAAGGCTACAGATGGTAGAGTAAAACCTGCAAAACATCTCCTATTGGGATCGAAAATCAAGTCTATGACAGGCTCCTGAAAGGTTCAAGAGGTGGTCAATCACTTTGGGCACTCAATCAGTTGCCACACTATTGACGAAATAGAAACTTCACTTACTGAAAATATTTTACAAAGGGCGGAGGTTTTACCTCATGGTTTAGTAGCAACACCAGATTTATGTACAGGACTAACATGGGATAATTATGATGAGACAAAAGGCACTCCCTCTGGTACAGCTGATGGTCATCATGTCACTGGCAGTAAAAGGGTGGAAGCAAGAGTTATCGTAAAGACAAATACGTGTGTCACCATGTGGTCTGGACGGACCTTGACGGTGACAGTAGACCCTCTTCCAGTGCAGAAAATAAGGTACATGCAGAACATAAATCTCCCACCAACCAAATTTGATGTATAGTAAATGAAACAATGAAGAGAAGCAAAACTACAGCAGAGGAGTGCCAAGTCAGCAACACAACTTCAGGATACACTAAACCCTAGACATGGCAGTGTTTGTAAGTTATGGTGCTTTCCATACAATGTTCAGATACTTGGGTGCACTTGCATATGTTCTTAAAGGTTCTGGTGGGCCACATTGTTATGAATGTTTTTTATTACACTGTATCTTTTGAAGAGCACACCAAGAGCTGCACTCCTACATTTGTTTAGGTCAGCATGTATAGGCCTGCCTTAAAGCCACCTTTGTCTGCCACTCACTCACTTTCCAGCTGTTGTAGAATAAAGACAAAGCAACGTATCCCAGTGTTTCTATCACTTCAAAAAATTTGACAATGAGGCTGGGATAATGATATAATTAGTATGCTACAGGATCCAAGGATCACACAGAGATATTATCATCTGTTTGAGGTATGTGACAATTAGCTCTACATATCACACATATTTTGTTAGAGTGGTACACTGGCTAAAGGATCCCTCAATGGATTTTTATCAACAAAGCATTACAACAGGTGTAAATGATTACCAGGTACACATAATGTTGGCTGCTGCATTCAGGAATAAGCATCTTGATTTGTTTCTTGCTCTAAATGACACAACAGTGAAGGCACTTTTTGCAAATCTTGTCAATGAATTAAAATTTCTGAATCAGGAACCATCAGCTGAATGCATGGATCTGATAGAAGCTTCAGAAGCATACAAGTAGTTGATGGAAGTACTACATGAAAAGTTTTGAAGAGACACCAGAGACTGGAAACATGGAACTATAGGACAATTCTGGATTTAGTTCATAGATTTGGTGAAAATTTACCTTTTAGTAAGCAGAGCAGTACAAACATGCAATGCAGACTTATTTACATAAGCACTTTTTACATGCTTAATGTTTCTTTGCTGCTCACAAACCAAACTATGTGAGACACATGACTATATTATCTATAATTACTTAACATGGGCATTACACATCCAGGTCGGAGAGAAAAACTTTTGAAAGGAGTAATGTCTGTGAGGCTTTGTTCAAATTCCTTTGCAAGACAGACAATTGATATAACCCTTGAAGTAATCCTAAATGCAGATGCTGCATCTCACTTGACTGGCAGCAGTGCTTTCAACCAGAATGTAGGAGCAACAAGGCAATGAAATTTGACTATAGCTTCAAGAAGTACCATCGTAAGAAGTTTGCTGGAGAAGGCCTCCCTAACTCATCATGACACTCCTGCTCATGATTTGCAAAAGTCAAGAATTGAAAAAGACAACAATGACCGTGAATCTCTTTCAAGAAGTGTTGCAACACACAAACCTTTACAGGAAATGCATTTCCATAAGATGTGAAGCAACAACTACTTAACTTTGTAAAATTACATAATACGTACAGTACATGGTCCACAGAATTTAGAGATTGATGCTTATAGATTTGAGAGGCCCATAAAAAGAAAAAAGCGAAACTTCCCAGTTTTACTGCTGAAAAAAAAATCAAAGCCAAAGATGAAAAGAATACTAACTTTGAAAAATGCAAGAGATCTTTTAGGCCACTTGTGTGTGTGGGTGTGTGTGTGTGTCACTTGTGAGGTCACAGTCTGAAATAAAAAAAATTGCACAGTTGGGTCTGTTGCCTGTGATGCCATGAAAAAGTTATAACAATGTAGGCTGCTGCTCTTTACCCCTTAGTCGCTGATTAAGATCCCCCCCCCCCCACATGTATAAAAATAAAACACAAGGAATATAAAACTTCCATTGATGATGGCCACCAATTAAGGGCTAAGATGCCAGCGACTCACTGCATATCCCCCATTTACGTATGGGACTATAGTGCTGTGACCATGTGTAAAGTGGCACTTGTGAGTGTAGTGCAGCAATCAATGTGACAGCTGCTGGCACTCCACAGTGCCCTTACATTTATGCCCCTATTCCACACTAGTGGTACCTGTAGTAAAAGCCATAGGTAAATACGGACGAGTTTGTTACCCCACCATACCTGAGTTGACCAATGTGGACACCACTGATCACTCCCTGGAACAGCAGCAAGGAGAAAGTGATGCAGTCATCAGTGATTCTGACCTTGGAAATGACACCGACACTATGGAGGAATTTCAAATACAGGTTGTACCTCTCTAGTCCGGCAACCTCAGGACCTGACCGGTGCAGGACCATGGAAATTCACCCTTTTCCTGGATAGATAGTGACTTGTGCTTACGCTTGGAAGCACTAGCACCACTTTCTCTGCTTCATGGTCTCTTTGAAGACATATTGAAGGGTTAAATGTCGTACAGAAGCTTCTCAAATATCGCGAGTTTTTAATTCGACGTTTTTTTTATTTGAACACAAAAAAACGAAACAATTTTGAATTTTGGCAGCGGAAACTCGAATTTCAACGTGTTTGAACGACCCACCAACGCTCAGACGACGTGCACAATCATGTAAACAGCGTCATTTCTCTTATGTACAAAAGATTCATTATTGTTTATTACTGAATGTATTTTTGATTGAATTAATGTTTATGTGTACAAAATGAACAATACAATTCATTCATAATACGTAGAATATTAAAACACACGAGGAAATGACACAGCATTGTTTTCGTTGATTACAAAACCAGTGACTGACTGGTTTTACTGTATAAAACTGATGAAAATAAGACCCTGGTTGTAGCTGTAGTAAAATTAATATGGTTGTTTTAAGTAATGTTATTTAATGTTAATAAATGGAACAATAGAAGTAGCTAACGATAATGGTAAAGAAAAAAGAGAGATCGCGTATGTAAGTGCGCACATGTGAAAACATATCGTCATTACTCTACATAAGAATATGAAAGCACACTTATTTACTGTTCATATATATTTTAATTAATGTTTCTGAATTTTTTTATTGAATTAATGTTTGTGTGTGCAAAATGAACAATACAATTCATTAATAATACATGGAATATTAACACGAGGAGACGAGACGGCTGCCGGCATTGTTTTCGTTAATGCTTACAAAACCAGTGACTGGTTGGTTCTACTGTACATATAAAACTGAAGAAAATAAGACCTTCATTGTAGCTGTAGTAAAATTAATGTAAAAAAATTAATATGGTTGTTTGAAGTAATGTTATTTAATGTTAATAAATGGAACAATATAAGTAGCTAACCATTACTGTAATGGTAAAGAAAAAAGTGAGACTGAGCGTATGTAAGTGCGCACATATGAAAACATATCGTCATTACTCTACATAAGAATATGAAAGCAACACTTATTTACTGCGCATATATATTGAAGGGTTAAATGTTGTACTCTGTATAGACAAGCAGAGAGAGAGAGAGAGAGAGCAGCCGAACTGCCGGATGTAAACAAACCTTAATTTCCCGCGGCTTTGTTGTTGTTTTTTTACGGGGATTAGCCCACCCGGGCATAGGCCACTGACCCACATTAGGGCCTACCTACCTATTGGACAAACTAAAATCCAGTGGCGTGTCTTGAGAAAAATGCTAGGGTAAGCAAATGACGCTTTCTTACTTGTAAAGTCACGAGATCTAAAAGAATTCTTTAGTAGATCACATACAGTCTGTATGTGATCTACTAAAGAATTCTTTTAGATCTCATGACTTTACAAGTAAGAAAGCGTCATTTGCTTACCCTAGCATCTTTCTCACGACACGCCACTGCTAAAATCGTTCCGAACCACGGGAGTTTCCGGACCACAGAATGCCGGACTAGAGGGGTACAACCTGTAGTCCAAATCCAAGAAGTAGAAGTTATAACGTGCAAAGGGAAAACTTTCACCCAAATTGCTCCTTTTCCCAAAACAGCACGCCTAGACTTGCCCGATACCATGCCAACTACTGACAAATATGCATGGTTATAGGAGGCAACAGTGAGACACCCAGGAGCTCAGTGCTCACTCAGAGATCACACACAGGAATATGTTATACTGAAGAATGATCCAGACATCCTAAGAGACCTCTTCAACAATGAACTAGGTGGAATAACTATGCAATTAGAAGTTTACACCAAAAATCCATAAAATGTTTGTAAGACAATGTGGTCATAAACAGTCCCAGCACACAAAATTAATGTAAAGTCAAGATAATGTATTGAAATATATCCTCAAAATATACAGTAAATAACACCTAATTAAAATAAATACAGCATAAACAAATATGAGATAATACATTCAGTTTGTCTTCCATCAGATTCTACTTCATTCTTAAGCTCATTTTTTTAATAATTACTTTTCACATTTTATCTGACCCTTGTATACCAGATATATGAGACCTTGGCTTCTGTCTTTCTGCTAACTTCATTACTCTCAATATATCACTTGTAATATCAATCCCTCTTCAGTCTACACATTCTGACTTCCATTTTCGCAAGCACCCCCCCCCCCCCCCCCGAGCTTTATTATGAGTCGCCTATTAATTTTACCCTAATACAGCTTCTCAAAAATGGCCACGAATTGCCAAATCTGCGAATAACATTTGTGGATCGGGGGACATATTTATTACTGGCGAACAAAGAAATGTATATTCCCTTTATACTGTATTGTAGCGTACTGTAAGTGGCCAGTTGTCAATTCTCTTTAGTTGTCTATTTTCTCTTTGTATGGGCACACAAACGTACGTACATGTAGATATCTCACACTCAGGAATGAGGAAGAATAAACTCACAATGCCCTTTCTGTATACTGTATATATATTGTTGTACAGTGCAGTGCTTAGGAGTGACTAGGTGAGGAGTAGCTTGCTCAGAGGTCCTGTAGGGCGAGGAGGTTTCTGAGGAAGCTGGGTGGTGAGGAGCTGTTGAGAGATGTTGTTGGTCCGGTAGCCGAGTGGAGAATGAGTTCCCCATTCAGCCGGGGCCGTATTTGTGTGATTTAGGAAACTCAGGATATGAGGTGCTCGTAGAGCGAGGGCCAATCACAGGAGCGTAAGGTGTGAAACGCTCTGATCCTGAGCTGGAAGTTGGAGGTCGAGACTAGGTCGGCGATCGTACCCCTACGTCCACTGCATAGACCTAGTCTCTCGGCGTAGCTGGCTGTACGCTGGTAGGCGCGCGGCCGGAGCTCAGTTGGGAGTTGTAGGGGAGAGGATCCACTACAATATGTTTGCTCTTAGGACAATTATTTCTTTTACCTGTAGTGTACATATGTGCATGTGTGTAGACACACACACACACACACACACACACACACACACACAAAACACATACAAATAAATAGTCATTGGAAAATCCTCCCACAAATAATCAGAAACCAAATTGATTAAAAATGTGAGTCTACCCTACAGTCTGTGCTTTATTAACAAAGTAATAAAGCATGGAGTTGAGGTAGACTGTCACATTTTTAATAAATTTTGTTTCTGATTATTTGTGGGAGGATTTTCCAATGACTATTTATTTGCATGTGTTTTTTTGTCTGTGTGTGTGTGTGTCTACATACAACTTCATATTTACAATACAGGTAAAGGAAATTACCGTTTCAAAAACGAATGGCTCCCTGTCCCAGCCGCAAAAATGCCGGCAACTTTAAAACTACCCAAAGACATTTTTGGGTACATCCAGGGTGTCATCCACAAATAATAGAGGACCGCAAAATAAAAATCCACAAACCTGGGGGACCCTGTATTAATATAAAAAATTTTACACTCATCATTATCTTTAGCATTCTATACTCTTTTACCCATCCATTCCAGTTTTATTCCCTCTTTGTAACCAGTCAAGACGTCCTTTACTAGTTCATCAATATCAACATTAAATAGTTACGGTAAACAACACAACCGTCATTAATAATTCACCTCCACCACGTCAATGACTCACTCGGAAATGAAATATGACTCAATAATCTCCAATCTCCCTTTAAAACTTCCAACTTCCTCTACTACGTTCCAACAAAGACACAATACAGCAGACCTCATGGACATTCAAAATCTTGGAAGAGCCATAAGGTAAATACTGTACTGTGATATATAAATTAGCAAAGACATTACATTACAATATAGTACCAAGTCATGGCGCCCCTCAAACCTACGGTAACCTAACTTAACCTTATCTAACCTTACATAACTTAATCTAGCCTAAAACTGAGGGCCGTCATGGCATCCCTCTGCCAGCGAACTTAAAATGTAAAGGCAAACCGATAACAAAGGTTGCAGAAAACACGAGATCTTGTGTGAACTCAGGGTCTCCTGACCCAGAGATTCAGAAACTCGCATACCGGTTCAGATATTATGGGTATTATACTGTTCAAACCTTACAAACTTCCTAACCTTACCTGCTGGGGGTAAGGTTTGTGGCCATAAATATCCTTGGGAAGTGAATGTGGATGTACTAAAGAATGTTTAAAAAAATCAAAATTACTGTAAAAAAATCAAAATACAGTTGCGTCCAATGAATCTTAACAGATGAGAATACAATGCAGTAAGGTACTTATCAAGCAAGTATAGTACAGTATGTACTGCAAGCCCGAAGACTCCAGCCTCAAATTGATCACAGAGAGGACAGACGGCCCAAGCAAAGGAGTCTTGGGAACTCCCTGGAAGTTTTGCACAAAAACTGGTGATTGTCTCTATTACAGACATAACTCTCGGCATTCCACTTATTGTTAAAATCTTGCACAGTTTTGGCAATGTCCACTACACTTGTAGACATCTTTAGTTCTCTTCTTGCCTTCTGATACAAAACTTGCATCACTTGGGTAGTTACCCAATTTATATCGGCATAAAGCCACGAAAACCTGCGTAGGTGTGAGGATGGAAAGAGATCTTGTTCGATGTGGTACATGTGGTCCTATCTCCTCGCACAATCACATACCGTAATTTCTTGGCGAGAAAATTGATAGTAACAAATCAAATGTTTATCACTAACATAAAAGGATCCAGCAGATCCCTGTACCTTCTTTCCTTGTGAATGGCACGGCCAAACACACATGCTGTTGGTGGTGTCATCTGCCTCCACCAATCGCCTATGGATACAGCAATTTGTGGTTATTTGGGCTTTTTTCCACCTTATTCTTGGGTTATATTAGCTCTTGCGGTCAATTTATAGTAGTGCACCGTTATTTCTTTGGGTATTGGAAATATGTGTAAAAAACATAGAAAATCACCAAAAATCAGCCAAACCAAACCTAATCAGGGGGGGGGTCCAGGGGTAGCAAAGCCCCCTGAATAGGTTAGGTTAGATAGTATGGTTCACTAATATAAAAACACTACTCTTGCCTCTACTATATACTGGTACTTTCACTTACAATGGTTATTATTCAGTTTAGCACATCAAATTGCATAGAAGCACTTACTTTTAGGCAATTTCTACCTCATATATACACTCATCAACCCTTTAAGCCTCTTAAAAACGGTTCTTTCAGAAAAATCGCACAAGTGAGGAACGCCTAAGAAATTAGATCAATAAATCTCCACCCGCTTAGGTTAGGCTAGATTAAGGTAGATTAATTTAGTGAAAGTTAGGGGTCTAGATGTTTGGTTTCTGATGTTTTTGGGTGTATTTGGTTCAGATCTCACCTTGATTTTTGATGGAAAATAGCCTTTTTGATCAAGGTTGACTTGCATCTTTTTTTTTTCTTTTTTTTAAATGACGCATTTCCCATCGAAATGGAGGTCAGATCTGAACAAAACAGGTATTTCTTTACGAGTAGATATCCAACGAACCTCTAGGTTAGGTTTTATTTTTTTTATGGGCATTAAGCCACCCAGGCACAGGTCATTTTATGACCCACACATCAAGGCCTAGTGGGCAAAAATATAACAATAAAATAATTATAGTAATAATAAAATTACTAAAACTTAATATAAGTATTAATAATAGTAATAATAATCATAAATAAATACAAAAATTACAAATACTGTATATCAATACTGTAGTGAGAAATGATATATGTATGTTGTTGTCAAAGTAATAAAAACAATTGAGACCTGCAACTGTGTGTATAAGAGGCAGACAGTCAGATCATCAACCTGGGATTTGGTCACAAATGGCAGCAGGGTCTACCATTAGACAACACATTATGCTTCAAATATCTTCCCAAAGCAGTAGTACCTCCCTGTTTGATGGCTGCCTATTACCTACGTTAGGTTGTTAGGTTAGGTTAGGTGAGATTTGTTACTTTAGTTTTGGTTCTTTCTGGTTGTTGAGCAATGTGTTTTTACCATGTTAAAATCAATGGTTGTCCACCTGTATAAATTTACCACAACACACATCAGAACTCAAACTTCTCATGAAAAAATTCGAGAGTGTGTTAAACCGACTAATTACCTTTACAACTATCTATATCTCAGTTAATACTCTCAATGTGTTTTAAATAGTTGTAATAAAACCAAGGAGCCTCTGGGGGGGTGGTGTGTGTTGTTAACTAATACCGGGTCATGTAACAGCGAATATATTATTTAATCTAAAGACATGACATTATAAATAAGTGATATAGTTAATATATTAGTAGTTACAATTTTTATAGTAGTTATAGTGTAGATCTTTTAATAAACATGAAGATATACTTATTCAAAGCAAAATTCGCAATAATGGAAGCTGTAGCTAAGACCACGGTGACAGGCTACTCTGGTTCCTGTTGTCAGGTGATAGTAGAAGACAACAGGTATACATTGACACATGATAGTTCAGTATATTAATTTATTAAACATTGTGATAGAAGGAAACCATATTTTGGCCGGCATTATAAACTACATGAAAAATACCACGTACATGAATGAATATTATTAAATGCAACAACCATAAGAAGATATATATAGTGATGGCTTAAGAGATAGATATAAAAAATAACATAGCAAACTACTGTATCTTGAACTCCCATTTTCTCCGTCACCTTGAACGTCATTCTCTTTTGTCGGATCACCAGAATAGCTTTTGCCAGGCGAGATCTACTGGTGATCTGCTCTCTTCTTGCACCCATCTTTGGTCATCCTCTCTTAAGGATTACGGGGAAACTTTCGTCGTGGCCCTCAACATCTCTAATGCATTTTATGGGGTATAGCTCAAGTCTTTACTTTCTAAACTTTCCTCTTGTGGTTTCTCCCCCACTTTGTTCTCTAATCTCTAGCTTCCTTGAGAACCGATCCATGGCAGTTGTTGTCGAGGGATCGATCAATCGCTCTTTCTCTACCAATAGTGGTGTCCCACAGGGTTCCATTCTTTCACCTACTCTCTTCCTTCTTTTTCTCAATGATTTACTTCACACAACGACTAATTCTATCCATTCTTATGCTGATGATTCTACTCTTCTTCACATTTTCCCCTTCCCCCTAACTCTCAAACTAGATCTGTTTCTAGAGCCGATCTCATTACATCTATCAATGTGGATCTGTGCAGCGTCTCCAAATTGGGAGGTAGAAACATTGTGAACACCTGCTGTCCTCTAGGAACTTTATCTCACTCTCCTCTACTGTATATATTAGCCTTGTCAAGTATTTCTTCTTAGTCTGTACTCACCCCTGAAGATGTGAATTTCACGAAAGCACTTGGGAACTTCGTGTTTTCTTGTTTCCTTGTGGTTATCAGCATATACCTGGATCGGTAATGGATTCCACGCGCCACTTCTTCTACTTCTCTACAAGCTGTCCTGGACTGTCTCCTTTCGTTACTGAATACTCCTCTTCGATGATCAAGGCCCACAAATTGAAAATACACTTGAAATTTCTCCAGACATGCCTCAGTGAAAAAGTCATGCCTAGATCAATCCTCCCACTATGTGTCCTGCAGATGTCTGACCACCCCTTTGATAATTTCCAAGAAATCATCTTATAGAAACATTTTGAAATAAAGAAAATTGAAGCGCATTAAGCTTTCCGTATTGTAAGATAAAAAAAGCGTGTTTTTAATATGACCATACCGAGTGATTGGAAAAAGTTCATGTTGGATTACTGTTTTGATAACCTGAGACGTGAGCGTTCTGATCCTCAAGCTAAGATAGACCACAAATTGGCACTCCTTATTAGAAATAGTGACTGGACTAAGGATGCCAATCACAACTGTGTAATGAATCTCTCCTCTAAACAACTAGACAATGATACCTTGTGTGCCCTCGGCTATGGTTTAAGTTTTGATGGTTCTAACAAGGGAGTCGACAGTGTTGACATAGCCAGAGCATTTTGCAATTTGGAGAAATTCAGTAATTTGACAAGTGAAGAAGTGAACATGTGTAAAGGTATTGTGTATGCATCTATGTCTAAGCCAGTGGTTCTCAACGTTTTTCACTCCATTCCCCCCTTGAGGAATTTTCAACATCCTCGTGGCCTCCTTCATTTTTCTCCCAGAACAGACAAACAGACAAGTGATAAAGACGAAAGAATGATAAAGAAGGACAGATAAATAGGACAAGAGTTAGATTGGCAAACACACACACACACATTCACATACATAATATGCCCATAAACTCACACAAAGCACACATACAGTCATACACAAACATGCACACAGGTAAACATTCACACTCAAGCTAGCAAGCTAAAGTGTGCTTCCTGTAAGCAAGAACATGCCTCCTTTGATAAGCACTGCCCAAGTTGGAAGAATGAGAAGAATAGTGAGTCATACCAATTTAGCCTTGTGTTCCAAACTGTCCAGAAAGATTCACCAAAGCAATCCAAGCCCTTAAGAAAAATAAGGATCTACATGTTACTAAAGCAGATAAAGCCAACACAGTAGTGATTTTAAACAAAGATGATTATATTTCTAAAATGAATGAGCTTTTATGTGATGCTGCAACATATTCTAAGCTCATAAATAATCCTCTCAACACAGTTAATAACCAGTTCAACAAAAAACTTAAGTCTCTATTGAGAGGCAAAGCTACTCTCATTAAACATCTTACTTCAACGTCCCCTCCACTGCCTTACATGTACGGTTTAATCAAGACTCACAAGCCTAATAACCCAGCAAGACCCATCATTAGCTCAGTTGGGTCAATCTCTTATAAATTATTTAAATGGTTAGTTTCTTTACTAAATCCCCAATTTGGCAACATTTCTAACTCCAATATTAAGAATAATATGGATCTGGTTGATAAACTCAATAACTTACACATTAATTATGATTTTAAGCTGGTCAGTTTTGATGTAACATCTCTTTACAAAGGTCCCAGTTGATGATTTACTAGAGTTCCTCATAGATTCCCTGGACAATATTTCATTGCCCGTCTCGAAAGACGACTCCATCGAACTCATCAAACTATGTATGAAGGATTGTAAATTTTAATTCAATGGAGAATATTATGTTAAAAAATTTGGTATGGCAATGGGTAATCCACTCTCACCTGTATTAAGCAACTTAAACGGTATATGGAATTCTTTGAAAAGAACCTATTAAGTATTATTTTACCACCTTGAGCAGTCTGGTTTAGATATGTAGATGATGTACTGTATTATGTCTCTGGCCATGTAATGAGGACCTAAACGCTTTTCTGCCACAACTTAACAACTTAGCCCCCTCGATCAATTCACTTTGGAATTAGAGCATGACTGTAAGTTGCCATTCCTAGACTGTCTGATCCACAGAATAGGTAACACCTTTAAGTTCAGTATTTATAGGAAACCTACTAATGTGTGTTCATACATTCATTATTATTCTGCCCACCATAATAGTCAAACAGTCAGTACAGTATTTTCATCAATGTTTTTACATGGTTTGAGAATTTGCAGTTCAGAATTCATTGATGAGGAATATAAATATATCTATAATATTGGCTTGAACCTTAAGTACCCTAGATCTTTTATAGACAAATGCCTTAACATTACTAAGAAATCTTTTTATAGAACCGATCCCAAGCCCACCCATGACCATAAGAATCTCTTAGTATTACCATTTAACAAAAATTTCTCTCAAATTCCTCTACAACTAAAAACCTGGAATGTCAATGTGGCATTTAAAACCTCATGCACTGTAAAACATATGTTAATCAAGAACTCCCCCAACAATGCAGGCAGCTGCATTTACAAGGTTCCTTGCAAGGAATGTAATATGTTTTACCGAGGCCAGACAGGCAAAGATCTTGTAACTAAACTTAAACAACATAAATATAGTGTTAGGACAGGCCAGGAATCCAATGCTCTGTTTGTTCATTTGAGGGATAATAAGCAATGCATTGACTGGGATAATGCCTCCTCAATATTACCTTGTACTGTAATTCAATTGACAGTAGGAACATTACAGAATCCAGTCTCATTAAATATACCGAGTCAATCAACATGAATTTGAGTAATGGTATGTACAAACTGGATAATTTCGTAATTAAGAAGATTTATAACCAGGTGAGAAGGTTGGGTCATCTTACCCTCTGACCTGACTACCAACTGCTTTGGTGCTTATGAAGATTAATAGGGTCACTGCCTAGTGACCAGACCATTGTGGATACTCACTGTCTCCTAGGGACTTGATCTCACTCTCCTCTACTGTATATATATGCCTTGTTATGTATTCCTCCTTAGTCTGTACTCACCCCTGAAGGTGTGAATTACACGAAAGCGCTTGGGAACTTCGTGTTTTCTTGTGGTCATCAGCATATACCTGGATCACGAGCACCTACAGTGATTTACTTGCATATATATATATAACAGACAGTCCCCGACTTACAAACACCCACACCTACGAATGGAATCCTGGAATACTGTATTTTTTAACATCACTTTATTTACAGTAGTTACCGTATTTATCATGTATGGGATATTCTTGCTGTTTGTATGGGCACGGTTGTGTTTTAACCTCACATATGAACACTGTTATGACTTACAAACAGATTGACGTACAATAGTCCAGAAATGTAGTCCGTTTGTAACTCGGGGACTGATATATATATATATATATATATATATATATATATATATATATATATATTAGCGGGAGAGAGAAGGGGAGAAGAGAAGACGGGAATGCAACAAGATGCAGTTTCTTAAAACAATTTTTTAGGGGGGTCGTATGCATGATTTTCTCAGCACATGAGGACAGTGCTGTCTTTTTTTAGGGAGGTCGATTGTAATATTCAGAAATTCAGAATAATTTCAAACGCCGCGCCTTGGGTGATGCCGAGTTCAAGATCGTCTGAGGGAAGACTGCGCTCCCCGCACGTAGCGAGAGGTTGTGGAACCAAGCCTATACGATACTAAATGTAATTTACCGAATTAATATGGAGGCGAATTATGAAACTAAATATCAGTTATTAAATTAAAAGTAATGATAGTTCGTTTACCAGTCTGAATAATGTTATGGGTGTCCCAAGAAAGTTATTAGTTAGGCAGAAAATGTGTCACATAGGCCTAAGCTAACGCCTTGATAGGACACGAGGCTGGCTAGTCCTCAGTCACGCGAAAGCGATCGGACCAACAAGACGTCCCTGCGCGACCGTCCACAGAAATAGTCACGTGGCCTAGTCACCTGTGTTGCGCTATTGCAGTGTAACAAGTAAGTCTCATTCGATCTCAGACAGGGTTAGATAGGGCAGTGATAAGGTTAACAAGAGCTAACAGGGAGTTAATTTCAGGGTTTCTGTCAGAACCCACTTGACTGCCGCTGATGATTGAGGATTGGCGATTGTCGCCATTGGACCGATCAGTGTAGGCTTGTCACTGGTTAGTGGGGTATCAAAGAAGCTCTTGAGTGAACCTAGCCGTCTGGGTGCCCAGCTAATGACGTGGCGACGGTTTGGGGTCATCAGCTCTCCTCTACCTCGGCTCACAATACCACATATCTCAAGCAGCTTAGTGAAACCCTTTTGCTAACGGGAAGCTAAAGCTTCTCTCAACTGTACAAGGTCTGATTGGCTCACTCCCTTCCGTTTCATGGATGTACTGGGGGTAAAGTGAAGCCAGCTGAGTGATACAGAGTCACACACTGGGGCCAAGAGTCAGTGGAGCTTAGAGGTACATTTTCCAAGGTGTAGAAAGGCTGATTTGGGCCTTAAACTACGAGTGCCTGTTGGTTGTGCCTTAAACGACTACGGAGTGCAGGTGTTATCTGTGTGTGTGTTAGGTTAGGAAGCATGGTTCACGGGTATTGGTGGACTCGGTAACTTCTTAATAATAGTGACAATATTTTTGTGTGCAGTTAATACTATTTTTGCAGTTACTAATGTATGCTGTGTGCATTTAATATTTCTTTATAATCTCAATCTCAGGTATAACCTTTATTCCCCAGAGTAGTGTTTAAGTTAGGTTAGGAGGTGTGTATCTGTTGGGGTAATATAATTTTGTTGAGCGCCCTGAAGGCCTATTCAGGGTGGAGTTATTAAGTACTGATTTTTATACCATTTTCTCAGTGTCAGATATAATTTTGTTGAGCGCCCTTAAGGCCAATTCATTGTAGAGTTATTAATTTCTTAGTTTTTTAATACCATTTTCTCAGTGATTGATATTTTGTTGAAAGCCCTTAAGGCCTGGTTCATGTGGGCAAGCAAAATTTCTTAATACTTTAAACTTATTGTCCTCTAATGAGGCATTGCCTGAGTTTCTAATAATTTCAACATCATGTATAACTTTTATTCCCCAGAGTAGTATTTTAAGTTAAGGTTAAGAAGTGCGCATATTGGTGTACCATTATTTGATTGTGTTTGTAGTGTTGGAGGGAATATAAGTGTAAATTTTACAGTGTGTCTCATTCATCCCAGTCACAGACGCTATCCTTCCACGGGTCACGGACATTTCATTTTGTTTAGTAGATTAAGTGTTCTTGTGCTGGTTCGGGATTTCTCTCAAAGGGGCGCTTCCACTGCAATTATCAGCAAATAATCTTTAATAAACCCCAAGTCATGTGAGAAATTAAAGTCCAGTAATTCCGACCAGTTATATATACACAGTACAGTGGTCCCTCAGTTAACGAGCACAATTCGTTCCAGCAGGTTGCTCGTTAACCAAAACCATTGTTTCAATGGGATTTTGGGTAATTGGTTCCAGCTCACCGAAAATTGCCTAAATTCAACAAAAATGGTAGAAAAAATCACTTACTTTGAGGTGTGTATGTAGAAGGCTCCTGGATGATGATGATGATGGGAATTAGAATGGGGGTGGAGGAGAAGGAAGAAGAGAAGGCATTGGGGTGGAAGAGAAGTCACCCCATGGCACCATTTCACCCATAAAATTTTACTTCTCTTGGTGTATTTCAAGATTATTTTCTTTAAATCAACACTGCACTGCATTATATATTGTCAATATGTAAAATATATTTCAAAATGAATAATATATAATTTGCTTTTTAACACAGAAAAAAAGCATTTAGTTGAAGAGAGTCTCAAGCAAGATGTTACCTCCACTGAAAACAGAGAGAGACTAACGCCTGTTTGCTGTGTTAAGAGGCTGGATGCCACGCATTAAACTAGTCACTTTACCTTCAATTATGTTCAATAATTGTTAAAATGGTCATTTTGAAATTTATTTTACATAATGACAATATATAACACAGTGTAGTGTTATTTTAAAGAAACTATTCCTTATTTATAGCAAGTTTAACTTTATAAAACACGGGTTGACATTGTTTGAATCCAGCATGGGGCCTAAGGGATCAAGAAAAGCGATTTCAATCCAAAGCAAGCAGGAAATTATAAAAAAACATGAACAAGGCATTAAAACAAATGCGCTATGCAAAGAATATGGCATGTCGACATCAACTGTGTCGACAATTCTTGCACAGAAAGACAAATTCAAAGAAGTGAAAGGGAGAGAGAAATCTACAAGAGTGTTTAAAAGGAGATCCCTAATTGCAGAAACTGAGAGGTTACTTCTCATCCTTTCTTTCAACTTCTTATCATGGTTCAGTTATATTCAATACAATGGATTAACCTGGGAAAGCCATTTCATTCCTTTCCACACTATTTTCAGTATTTACTCTACTTACACAGGTAGACTGCCACCACCCAGGCTAATACAGTATTATCAAACGGTTAGGTAGCGAGCTTAGGCAAGTGAGGTACAGTAGTTATTTTCAGAGAGAAAATATCAGAAGTAACTGAGCAGTGACACTCGTAGTTTACCAATTCAATATTTATTAAACTTAAGGGTGAACAAGATATTAATTTAACACACTCAGACAAGACTGGACCTTTAGGTCTTACCTGACAAGTAACCAAATAGATCTTCAATTATTTATTACAACACTCCATAATTGTTATATTGCATCTTTGACAATACAGGTGGTTATTTTACAACCTTTTCAACATCATAGATATTACCACATTAGTTACATCATCATGTTATTCAGAATGAACAACACGGAATCTTACCGTATCTCACCTTGGGTAACAACACATATAACACACATTAACACTGGCAATAGCCATGTGTATGATTTCAATACTTAACCAAGGGCAATTACATTTCTGCTAATTATCCCCAATTATGTATAAGAATACTGCTTAGCATATATAACCAAGATTAGAGCGCCCGGCAGGATTTAATTACACTGGGCATGGGGGTTGTTACTACACAAACAGCCGAAGCTTGTTCGCTGGTAGCGCCAGGGTAGACTCGACGCAGTGTATCTGCATGGTGTTCCCTGGGTGCGTCTGTCCTCAGATTCTAATCTCGCCTTATTACAGACCTCCTCCAATGAACATCTTGACCATAGGCGGCTACCGAACCTCGGTAGCGGTGAAAACACAGACGGTGCCTGGAGATGCGATGAGGAAGAGTCATGAGCGTGTTAAAAGGTCGAACCTCAACTACTCATAACCATACATCTGGCAACGATACAGATGATGCTTATGCTTACGTTACTGTTATTATAATTGGCTATGTTAAAACATGAACACTGATATTCACCCAATTTAACTGAGTTAAACTGACTTAACATGGTAGGGTGAGACAAACCTCAGTAGCATTTGGAAACTCGGGCATCCCTCAAGGGCGATATTTGTACTTCGTCACTTACTGGCAGACTCGACACTCACTTACTTGACAAGTTTAATGAACATTAATACAGTTGAAGCTTTCAACATCACTCACAGTGGATCTTGAATGTTTCATCTGTAATCAGACATATGTAATACAATATAATGTCACAGGGTTCTCTCCCAATTTCATATCTCCGAAGCTGACATGAGCTCTTAAGAAATAACAGTTTGGGAGATATTTGACATTAAGAGAAAACGGTAGGCTCAGGTGTCCTGACGTGATAAGAAAACGGACGCCTCCGATGGGGGACTTAATAATGAAGGCATAGCTACATGCTTTAGGGACTATGGAGCATAATATGAATCCTAAGACTTGTGTTAACTAACCTGTACTAACACGATCGGTACAAAATTTTCTCCTCTCCGAGATTCATATTATGCTGTAGAATCACCAAAACATTTTCAGTAATTATATATTTGTACTCTTTAAAAACCTACACCACAATTCACAGTTATCTGTCAACAATACACACATCTAACATGTCAGAGCATTTGACATACATAAAAATTTGCACATTAAATGAATAAAATTACAAAACCTCTAGACACGGGTAAATGAAATTATCAAAGCAATACTGTCATGGACACATAGAAAAACATAGAATCATACATCAACACCAGGTTGACATCCCTTACCCGAAATCCTTGGGGCCAGTTGTTTCGGATTTTGTAATGTTTCGGATTTCAGAATGGTTAGGTTAGGTTTTTTTCAGGGATTAGCCCACCTAGGCATAGGACACAGACCCACATCAGGGCCTGGGGGGCAAAAATATAATAATAGTAGTAGTAGTAGTAATAATAATGTCATAGGTCGTGTTTCTCACTTTTGATCTTTTTTCATTCTTGTATTTATTATTATTATTATGTTACTAATATTTTCTTGCTATTATTATTATTATCATTATTATTTTATTTTTGTAATATTATTATTATTATTATTACTACTACATTTTCATCCCCAGGCCCCAATGTGGGTCAGTGACCTGTGCCAGGGTGGACTAATCTTCGAACACAGAGACACCTGGCAACTTAAGGCCGTTTGTTTACTATAGTATGTGGTATAATATAATACGAAACAACAAAGCCCAACCATTAATTAAACAACGGGGAACAAAGTAACCAATCACCAATCAATTTTACATCCAGCAGTGTTTGAAGAATCTTGAATGAGACTGTACATTAGGCTCACACTGAGGTTTAACAATAGAGTTCTCAGGCTAGGAATAGACAAATTGGTCCCATCCAGCCACTGAATTATTCGGGTTGACCGTATCACAAAGTAGTCACTCTCAGCTCACGAGATGAGGCAAGATCTACTGGCCAGAGCTAAAATGGTCTCAAATAGACAATAGTGCCGACGCAACGGTCCTCACGAGACCCAAAACATCCAATGCTCTTCAGTCTCCCTGCCACAAAAGCATTTAAACTGCACCAGGTCCATGTAACTGTACACACCTGGCCATTGCTTAAGTCTACAAACAACTACTTTCTGTACAAAATCCAGTCCTACCTAGGCTAGAACCTCCAACAGAACCCGAGTAATCAACAAAACAGAATGGTCCCACTAATCTCCATGCCCATACTGCATACTGACAAGCTCGAAAGGCAATACACACTCTCACTACTAGCTAGAAAGGCCATACAGCATCGTCAATGTTCACAATCCACAAATCTAAACTACAAGATACAAGTGCCTACACAACATCACCTTACAAGTTACAGGTATACAATAACGACAACCAAGAGATGTGACAGTCCAATAGCGTCTTTCCCTAAAGATCCATTCGAATTACTGGTTTCCTCTTTCTCACCGGAAACCTAGCTGCAGGAACCTCAATTGGACTCCCGTCACTCCCCACACACAGTTCTGATTCTGATGAAGAATCACAAGATGGAACCAGAATGTCATTCCCCTGCACAAACATATCTCTACTCACAAATCTTTTTACTTTCTCAGCTGCTCTTTTGATTACATCTGTCTTGTCTGAAAAGTTAGTGAGTTCATTGGCGGCCCCGTCACGTATATCAGTTACAGTATAAGGACACATCCATTTAGCATTCAATTTTCTACTAGTCCCTGGAAGAGGCAATTCATTTCTCACCCATACCGTCTTGCCCAATTGTACCGATTGGTTTAGTCTATCCTTACTGGCTCTTTGAATGACTTCTTTTGACATTCTCACAGAAGTTTCTATCATCATTCGGTGCACTTCTCTCAACCCTTCATTACTCTCATTCTCTGCTACAGGTAAATCAATGCCCACTTGTCGTTGTGAGTGTCTTGAAGAGAAAGCAAAGTGTGGTTGCACCCCTGTAGTGGTGTGTCCAGCGGTATTTAAAGTGCACTGAGTTGGACCTAAGAACTTGGGCCAACTTCTTGGGTTATCTTCACACATGATGGCAAGGAGGGTTTTAAAGGTTCGGTGCATTCTTTCTGTAACACTGTTGCCTCGCGGATGGTAAGGCAAGGTAAAATATGTTCTAATGTTGCTCATTTTACAAAATTCCTCAAACTGTGCAGCCATAAATTCCCCTCCATTATCTGCAATCACCATTTTCAGGCTACCAAATGCATTAGTGAATTTCTCAAATTCTCGGTTAAATTCTTGGGTCGTCTTAGTACGAAGAGGGTAGAAATTAACAAATCTAGAGTAATGGTCGATGACCGTCAACACATACCGGTAATCATTGACACCAGCATGCATGTCAGTCAGGTCGACAGAAATTCGCTCTAGAGGTTTGGTAACTGTCGGCATTTCCTGCCATTGTTGGACGAGTCCCTTAGTTCCCTTAACTCTCTGACAGGTTTCACAAGATTTTACAAATTTAACACAATCTGTACGGTAGTTAGGCCAATAGAATAGACTTGC
Source organism: Homarus gammarus (assembly GCA_958450375.1). NCBI lineage: Eukaryota > Metazoa > Arthropoda > Malacostraca > Decapoda > Nephropidae > Homarus > Homarus gammarus. The sequence goes on along the minus strand of CAUDMG010003162.1, from coordinate 226,516 downwards.
TACTCTGGCAATGGTCTTCCACTGTCCTAAGTGACCTGACTTTGCACTATTGTGTACTAACTCCAAGGCAGCTTTACGTAAATGATCGGGTACCACCAGGCAATCGAATAATGCTTTGTCAATCTGTTCTTTTACTAGGTATAAAACTCCATTAACTACTTCAAACTTATCAATGGTGGTTCCAGGGTATTTATGCATAGGTACCTTTCCTCCTTTCAAATACTGCATGAGTTCTTCCCACCTTGGTTCTTTCTGTTGCTCTAGACCAAATTCTGCAAGCGTTAAACCATCTAGTCTGGGAAATTGAGCCGTTAGGTTGTCCCGCACCACTTTTCTTAAGGCACTAATTGGTCTACTTAAAGTGTCAGCCACAACATATGTTTTATTCAGCTTATAATCAATGACAAAGGAGTATTCTTTCATTTCTAACATCCACCTGTTCATTCTCTGACTCTTAGTCTTCTTCCTAAAAACTGAGGTCAGAGGTTGATGGTCAGTTTTGATAGTAAATTGTGTACCCCACAGAAAATGATGGAAGAACCGGCATGCTAACACAATTCCTAGTGCTTCCTTATCAGTTGCGGAATAAAAAGTCTCAGCTGGTTTTAACTTTCTGGAAAAATAACCGACTGGGTGTAGCGAGCCATCTTCCTGTACCTGGTTAAGGGAAGCTCCTACACAAACATCACTGGCATTACTGTGCAATTCAAAAGATTTGTCGATATTTGCTTTAACGAGGACTGGAAATGCGGCAAGCTCTTGTTTCAAAGTTTCAAAAGATTTCTGACACTTATCAGTCCACACAAAATCATCACTGTTCTTAGTGAGCTCGGTGATAGGATAAGCTATCTTGGCAAAATTGGGAACATGTTCACGATAGAAGCTACACATTCCTAAAAATTTATGAACTTGTTTCACATTTGTTGGGGGTTTACACTCTGATACAGCTTGGACATTCACTGGATCAGGTTTAATGCCACTTTCTGACACTACATGCCCTAAAAATTTGACTTCTTGTTGGCCAAACTGACATTTTGATAAGTTTAACTCAATTCCCATCTCTATGAATCTATCAAATACTCTGGCTAGCCTGTCTAACAAGGTTGCAAAAACATTAGCCCACACTATAACATCATCGAGGTAGTTTCTTACCCAGTCCTCAGCTGCTAAAGGGGCTAATACTACTCGGTTTACTTCTCGGGTGAAAATTGCGGGACTGACTAAAAGTCCAAAGGGTAAATTTGTAAACCTCCATAAGTTATACCCTTCACTGAAGGTGGTTAGATCTCGACTTTTGTCGTTAAGTATCACTTGATAATATGAGTCTTTCAAGTCTAAAGTGGCATAATATTTATTTCCTGCAGCTTTCTCTAATAATTCATCTAATCTGGGCAAGGGTTGTATATCTACTGTCAAGTGTTGGTTTACCGCTCTGAAATCTAAACACATACGTTTGGAGCCATTGGGTTTAGTGACTAAGACTATGGGAGATAGCCAAGCAGCTGTTGACGGCTCAATGATGTTTCTATCTTGCTTGTCGGTGATCATGTCTTTAATGATAGCTTTAACTTTTTCAGGGTGTCGGTACTGTGGTTCTCTAACTGGGTTATCATTGGCTAATTGAATGTTAGCAGGAGGACCAGCAATGGTACCTATTTCCTGAGGTCCAAACACAAACAAGGCTGTGTGATCTAGAATTACATTTCTCAACATCTTACGCATATCTCTAGTCAAATGTGGCCAGTGTTGATTTCTTATTATTTCTTTCAACTTCTCCTGTCTATTGCTTCCCGTATTTACTTCATCACAATCTGGTATCATACTGTTAGAAATCCCCTGAATATGTCTTAGTGTATTGATGGAAGATGTTGGTATGCCATTACAGATCACAAAAGGAATTGATGGTCCACTAACATTATCAACTGGAATGACTTTCACAGTACTAGAAGGCCTACTCTCCTTTTCAGTTTGTATTGCTAAGTGATGGGGTGCACACAAGGAAATTTCATTAGATTGGCTGACTTTACATAACTCATCATATACTTGTGGAATGTTTCCCAGGTTAGTCCCTTTATTATCTAAGTAAAAAATCTCTTGCTCCGGAATTAGTTCACACTCCCCAAGCATAGTACCGGCACGCAAACGAACTGCTTTCTGGGTTACATTATTAAGGGGAACATATATATAGGAATCAGAATGTACCCTCACACATATCTCGGGTTGTTGTTTAAATTTTTGATGGGTAAATCTGATGCTTAAGATCTGACCTTCTTCTGCTCTAACTTTAATGGCCCTAATCTGTGAGCTATGGCTAGGTAATACGGTTTTCTTATTAATGTGAATATACGTGAACACTGGTGGACATGTTAGGGTTGTCTCTGATGGTAACCGGTTAACACATTTGATTCCCTTGGTGTTTTCCCGTACCGGTACCCTCCCACACATCTGTGAATGACCTGCACAGATGAAAATTCTCTTTCTCTGTTTCCATTCTACTCTAAATCTCCCAAGGATGTCGGCTCCCAATAGCATATCAGTGCCGATGTAGTGATCATCAACGATCAGAGCTTGATGACGGATTTTCTTTTGAGGGGTTACCTTTACTTCTACTACTACTGTGCCTTTTACAGTCAGCTCTTCTCCGGTAACAGCTTTATATTTGTATTTACAATGCCTAATGGGCCCTACGCCTAAGGTTTTAACAAAACTCAGAGAAATTAAAGTCACTTCACCGTCTGTATCAATTAAAGCTGTACAGTTACGTCCTCCACTGCCAATCGTATCAAAGGGGAAAACTGGAAGGAATCATTTTCTGTCCTTGACGGGAAGATTGGGCGCGAGCTTGGCGACCGGGACAGTTTCGTTGGAATCTCCTGCAACCTAGTCTCAGACAATCCCAACATGAACCTTTAGGAGGTTTTAATGGACAGGTGTCAGGAGTGTGGTCTTGTGTTCTACAATATACACAATATGGTCCACGTCGCTGGGCCACCAAAGTTTGACGGGGTGTTACACTTGGACTTTGTTCATTTACTTCTCGTGGCACATTCATCTTTCCTGCACTACCTCTCTTACGAGACCCTCTTTCATTCTCAACAGTCTCATACACTGGTCCTATTTGATTTGTTCCCTTATGAAATTTTCTTTCTGATGGAGAACCCAAGTTGCGAGATCCCATATACATACTTCTCTGCCTATCCAACACATTCACAAAACTCTCTAATGGACAGGATTCAGACATATACCCCTTCATCTCAGCTTGCAATTGTCTCGGTAAAGTGTCAAACATTTTCTCTTTCATGGTGTTATCTCGCCCTGGCAGTCTCCCAAATCTACTTTCCAGGGCTGCAAATTTGGCTTTAAGTTCTCCCAGAAACCAGCGAGGATTATCATTCACATCATACTTTAACTGAGCGAACTCAGACCAGGCATCCTCAAAATTTATGCGACTCGCAAACAAGGTTCTTAAAGCACGTTTTATACCATCCCAACCCTCTTCACCTAACTGACAAACCTCAGTTTTGACCATGGTGGAGACACGTCTATCCATTCGACTGATAGCTACCTCCCATCTATCCTGAGGATCTTCGGCTACATACTCTACCCGACGACAAAAATCAGTTATAGTATCTTGAGCCTCCAACCCTACTAGCTCATCCAAAGTCAACCTTGGAATATCTTTAGGACCTAGCAAAGGGGAACCTCTATGATATATAGATTTAAGGGACGAAGAAAGTTGGACCCTCGGGTGGCTGGGAGTTCTAGCGCTAGCAAAGGCACCATCTAAAAACTGACTTACCTCCCGCCTTGGTGACAGGTTTTGAGGGGAAGGGTTAGATGGCGGAACAACACCCGGGAGATGGGAACTCACCTCACTGAATATGGGTGCTGATCGGCCTGACATAACTTGTTCTAGCAGCACTTGAAGTGTTTGCAGGACTTCATTAGGCAATACTGGAGGTTCACCTGAGCCCGGTTCCTGTCTACCCCTGACTTCCGCCATCCTGCCGTGAAATTACTACACTTCTTGCAACCCCTCAGATACATTCCCCACACAAACCACTCAGATAAATGCCCAAATGCTCAGACAAACTCCCCCAATTGGCAATACAGGTACGCTATTATTACGAGAAGAAAGAAAATAAAATGGTACTAGTCACAATTGGTAAAAAAATTTGGTAATGCACTCTTAAGTAATCTTAGAGCTTTTGTACACCTCTATATAACAAAGAGGTACCACACTGACACATAAACTTTAGCACAATGCCTAACTGATTAATCCAAAAAAGAAAATCATAGTAATAGTACAGGAGACCAACATAAAAATTTACTCTCCTTCAGAAAACACAAGTACAGTTACAATACACCAAAGGTACTGAGTAAGGATCAAATTATTAATCTAGTTTTCATGAATGACTAACACAAAAGCAGATTCTCTGTACAGTATTCAATAAGTATTCACTGTCTCTTTCAATGCACTGTGTTAACGATTCACAAATTACTCCGTACTGTACTCACAATTGTTGATCCATACATCATACTAGTATTCAACAATCCATTTTCAGAGATTGCATTCACTTAGGCGTCCATTTCACCATACAAAGTATTCAACACTTGGCGTCCATTTCACCATGCAAAGTCTTCAACCCAATCAATACAATTCCTGAAAATATACACAAATTAGTTCTCAAGTAACATACAGTACAGTACACTTATTAATAATGCAGGTAAATCTCCACTGCAAGAAATGCTAATGCTCTAAGCAATAAAATTATTGTTTAAAGAAACCACACCAAAATATAAAATAGTAAAAAAAAATGTTAATATCTGTTATAAGTTTTTATTCCAGTTTACTTATTTCTATCTGGTCATTTCCTAAAGTTTACTTTTTTTACTTATTGTTTATTTCTCATATTTTCCACTTACTCCTTTCTTTCAATTTCTTATCATGGCTCAGTTTTATTCAATACAATGGATTAACCTGGGAAAACCAGGTAGACTGCCACCACCCAGGCTAATACAGTATTATCAAACGGTTAGGTAGCGAGATTAGGCAAGTGAGGTACAGTAGTTATTTTCAGAGAGAAAATATCAGAAGTAACTGAGCAGTGACACTCGTAGTTTACTAATTCAATATTTATTAAACTTAAGAGTGAACAAGATATTAATTTAACACACTCAGACAAGACTGGACCTTTAGGTCTTACCTTAAAAGTAACCAAATAGATCTTCAGTTATTTATTAGAACACTCCATAATTGTTATATTGCATCTTTGACAATACAGGTGGTTATTTTACAACCTTGTCAACATCATAGATATTACCACATTAGTTACATCATCATGTTATTCGGAATGAACAACACGGAATCTTACCGTATCTCACCTTGGGGGGTCCAACTAATTACCCAAATGTACCCATATGTAGCCGCAATGAAGTCAAATAATGGTCCTACATGAATAAATCGGGTTACCAATCACTTCCCGACTAGTATTTGGTGTCACAAAGTAAAAAAAAATTGGGAAACGTAATTTAATTTGAGTTAATGGATCGAGTGCATGTACCGAACCTAACCTAACCTAACCTCGACTAGTATTTGGTGTCACGAAGTAACAAAAAATTGGTAAACTTAATTTAATCTGAGTTAATAGATCAAGTGCATGTACCTAACCTAATCTAACCTAACCTAATCTATCCTAACACAACACAACTCAGATTAAATTAAGTTTACCAATTTTTTGTGACTATGACACCCAATAATAATCGAGACGTGATTCACAGCCCGATTTACGCTTGTACGACCATCATTTGACTTCATTGCGGCTACATTTGGGTAATTACTTGCTCCCTCGGTACATGCACGCGATCTATTAACTCAAATTAAATTACGTTTTCCATTTTTTTTTACTTTATGACACCAAATACTAGTCGAGAAGTGATTGGTAACCCGATTTATTCATGTAGAACCGTTATTTGACTTCATTGCGGCTACATTTTGCTACATTTGGGTACATTTGGGTAATTAGTCGGACCGCACCTTGGGTAACAACACATAATACAGGCATTAACACTGGCAATAGCCATGTGTATGATTTCAATGCTTACTTTTATTCTCTTCACCACTGAGCACAGGGGTTGTTCCTACACAAACAACCGAAGCTTGTTCGCTGGTAGTGCCGGGGTAGACTGGATGCAGTGTATCTGCATGGTGTTCCCTGGGTGCGTCTGTCCTCAGATTCTAATCTCGCCTTATTACAGACCTCCTTCAATGAACATCTTGACCATAGGCGGCTACCGAACCTCGGTAGTGGTGAAAACACAGACGGTGCCTGGAGATGAGATGAGGAAGAGTCATGAGCATGTTAATGTAACGGGCCGAGTTTTCTCTTTTTATAATTTACCCTTCAGATATTCTTTTCTGTTATGATTCTTCAATTCTTTAGTTATAAGTATACTTTAGATTCTTATACAAGTAATTCTCTTCTCAGTTATGTATGTTCTTTATCTTAAACTTTCACGATGTATATACAGTACTTAATAATTTCTATGCGGTGTCGTTAGTTCCACAATGTATATACCTGTCTTATCTTTCTCTTCTTGTACTTTCCAAGTCTTTCATTTCATTCAAATATATTATATTCTCAGTTTCAATGTTCTTACCTTTCGGAAGTATACTTTGTTTTATGTCTATTCTTATACATGAGTTAGTCTGGGGAACCATGTTACTCTTAGTACAACTCTTTTAGTACTTACACAGGGTAGCTGCCACCACCCAGACTTTTCATTATATAACCTAACTCATGGAAGGGTTTTGGGTAGTGTGGTAGATGTATAGGCACGTGAGTAAGTATTATTATCTGGGAACCAATGTTTAGAAGGAGTAGAGTGGTGATACTCGTAGTTTACTAATTCAATATTTATTAACACAGTGAGTGGAGAAGATGCATCCTAAATTCACTCAGGCTAAACAGAACCGCAATTAACTTATTAAGTCATCAAACACTTCAAGAACTTATTACCTCATTAACCACCTCCAAATACTTAATATACCATTAAACAACTCCAAGTACTTATACCATTCAACAACTATTACTCATTACTTCACTCGACAACTGTTGTATTATTTCTTTGAGAAGTAAGATTTAGAAATGACTACACACTGTCAATAACACTGGACCCGCAGGTCTTACTTTAACCAGTAACAAATTACCCCTTCAATTCTTGGTTAGAACATTATACTCTCAGGTCATTCTTTCATGGTCACTACCGACGAATATATAACACAGTGGACAACTCCACAATTAGAGTAACAAACAATACCTCCTGTTAGTTCGCAAGGAACAACCTGGTACCTTGAACTCTCATTCAGTGGTTCAATACTTAACCTGGGATGACTATATTTCTGCTAGTCATCCCTAAGCATAGATATTAATACGGCTCCATACATATAACCAAGAACAGTAGATAGACCATGATCATACAACGGAGTCAGTGGGCCAAAGTTGTTAACAGGCTCGCTCGCTGGCTCGAAGGGCCTGGCCCGGGGAAGGTTGACTGGTGGCGCTGGGCCGTGGCGTCTGCCAAGGAATCTCGCCCTGGGATTCTAATCTCGCCACCTTAAAGACGTCCTTCGAGAGACATCGTGCCCATAGGCGGCTCCCGAACTTCAGGAGTGTTGCTAACCCCCACAACAGCGTCTGGAGACGTGGAGGAGAAATCACAGCGGGAGTGAATATTTAACTTCACTATACAAAACATACGTCTGGCACCGGTTCAGACGATAGCTGGAGCTCTACTTTACTTGACTTAATTGGCACTGAAGGAACTATGTTGAAACATGAACACTGATATTCGCAAAAATGACTAAGTTAAACTGAGTTAATATGGCGGCGTGGAACACACGTGAACATACCTGGAGATACGTTGAGGAAGAGTCACGAATGCGTGATTCTCCCTCGTGTAGAGGTATATACGTGCACCTGCTGGCAGCTTGGACCTCCATATTCATGCCAGAAAGGTCAATCTAACCAACAACATACCTTCTCTACCATGTTGGATCACCGTATACTTAATTATGAACTCCGGTATTCCTGATCAGGGTAATTTCCTATGTCTATTCATACAATCTAATCAGAGGTTGAGCTTGCCAGGAAAAGGTGGAATATACACGTTGATAACATCAATTCTGCAAGCTCAGGCCTGGAGGCAGACAACGAGCTATTCACAGGGAGACGTTAGATCTTGGAGATTATACCAGTTGACAGAACAGTTCAGGAAATTAATGACTTTCATAAATAGACAACTGACTCTGACTAAACTACAAACATTAGATTCTCTGATGTCGGGGCGACAAAATGATCTAACTTCAGGCGCGATCAGAAACTCATGGATATCCTTTGGGAACGAAACCGATGGGTATCGTTGGTCCTGGCAGACTCAACACTCTCTTACTTGACACGTCTTATTAACAATAAGGACAGTTGAAGCGTTCAACACCACTCACAATGGATCTTGAATGTTTCAACTGTAAACAGATATATCTAAGCTGACTCTAAACCAGGGTGTTCTCTCTCACATTCAAATTCATTTTATAGAGAGGTTGGTTTCAGTAAGTCAGAGAAAATGGGATAACGGAGGACTGAGGCGTCTTGAAGTGACGAGAAAACGGACTCCTCAGATGGAGGACTCAAAAATAAAGCAGAGGTATATGTTTTGTGGGCTAGTGAGCGTAATATGAATCATTTGATTTTGGCGTTAACTGACGTGCACGACCGTGGTCGTTACACTGGCAGACTCGACACTCACTTACTTGACAAGTTTAACGAACATTAATACAGTTGAAGCTTTCAACATCACTCACAGTGGATCTTGAATGTTTCATCTGTAATCAGACATATGTAATAGGGTGTGTCATACGGAGGCGAATTTTTTTTTTTTCAGTTTGAAAAATCGGCCCATGGTATTAATGATGTAGTTCTATGTGCAGAATCATGTGATATCTTCAGATTTGAAAAGTTTTCATTTTTTGCTAGGTAAATTTTAACTTGAAATCTTATGAAAATTCAGTATTCCCACCCTTTTACCAACACCACTAAATAGCTTATTTAAAGTAAAGTAAATGTATCAGGTTAATTTATTAGGATGAAAATGATCCAGAATAGTGAAACGAATGATCTTGACACATTTATTAAATTAATATTCCTTTAGAAAACAACATCATCAAATAGAAAAACCGGTTTTACTACTACGACCCGGTGTTGCTGCACACCATAGAGAACATGTCTTTCTTGCTTCTGTTTCTACTCATCACCTCCCTGCTGACCACCTGAGCTCGGATGTAGCCTTCCCTCCTCTCCTGGCTGTACACGTGACTGCTGGCCTCGCTCACTTGCTGTACACAACGCTCTATACTCTGGGTGTGCGAGGGCCAGGCAGGGACATGCATGGGGTTGTCCAGGAAAGCTCTGACTTGAACATTGGTGAGGCTGCAGGTAAGAGGGGGCTCACTGCCAGCCTGGATGTTATCCAGATCTATGAGATCAGTGAGGGTCTTGGCACCTAGATTGACTTCAGGAGTCTTCCTGACCCTGAAGGAATCTTCACCAACTGATTCGTCATGCCCAGATCCTCTCATAAGTCTCATATCCAAGATCTTTTTGACTGCCACTCTTCTCTCCTCCTCATCCTTACTGCAGAGCATTGTCTGCAGAACTGCCTCGGGATGAGCATACCAGGAAGATCTCCTCACAGTCTGCTCCACAATCTGAACAACCTTCCTTGGCTGACTCCTCAGGAGCTCAAGCTGGAAGAGAACATGCCTCGGACCTTCGGAGAACGATGACTTGACCTTGGTGTGTTGAACCAATTTGGCAAGTAGACACTCACGATGAATTGGACAATAAGTCTCAGGTTGTGAAGCTGGCTCCCTTTCAGTTTATGATGAGCGACCCAAATTCTGCAGAACCTGAGAGCCGTTGTGAGCCACCTAGAATGTGAGACTGGACCTATCTGCAGGTAAGCAAGTCTATCAGGCATGACCCCAGTTTTGATGGCACTGCATATCATGTAACCATAGTACTGGTCAGTACTCAGGTCGTCAATGACAGTATGTGCAAGCTCAACGAGTGGAGGGCCAACTGTGATTTTTTCAAAGCTCGGATTTATTTCTAACTCAGTGGCAGAGTCCAGCATTTTGCCAAGAGGACCAGACCATCTGTTGTTTGAAAGAGTCTTGCCATCCAGCTCCTGGATCAGATGTCTGAGTGGCAACTCGTTGGTGTGGAGGTCACAAACAATCCAGACCAGCTTCCTCCCAATCTTCCGCTCTATCCACTGTATGACCCCCCCTTGCCACCCTGTGTTCGTGTTGGTGCTGTCCCCTCCAATGGCCTGCAGGGTCTGGTCTACGTTCCTCTCTCTGAGCCAGTTCACAATGTTATCTGCCACTATCTCAGCTGGTTTCCTGATGTTATCTTTCTCTGGAGTGAAATGCCACAAATACTTCCCTCCTGGTTCACTGCAGCAGGAGTAGTGTTCCTCCTTCACCATGGCAGGGAACAACTTGTCAGAATCTCCAACTTTCATGAACACTTTAGTGTCATCCCTTCTCCCATCAAAGAACAAACAATTGATTCCATTTTCTCTTATCCCCTTATCAAACTCCTCTTCTAGGTTACTGACAAGTTTCTCCTGAGCTCTCCTTACTTTGTTATGATCTATCACCAGGTGAACATCATCAGGTGTTATCAAACCACCGTCAATCCAGGCAGCTGTTGCTATCTCTGCAGTTTCTCTGAGACCAGTGTGGTGTCGCATGCTGGCCAGAGCTATGCTCGGGATATCTTTCCTATTTCGAATGTTATGCCTGGAAGGTTTGGGATCATTATTTTCTGGGTTACGGACAAAGTCACCATTCTCCTGGTCAGCACTCGGATCAGCCATGGGGAAGTCATTAAACTCTGAATCAGCTTGACTCCAATCATCGGCCTTTTTTACCTCACCCTGGGCCTTCTCAAGTCTCTTTTCCTCGGCAACTCTTCTCTTCTGTCTCTCTGTGGCAGCCTCCTGTCTCTTGGACTCCGGAATATCTTGGCTAGAAATCATGAGAGCCCCTATACTGCCAGTCTTCTCTCTCTGTGCTTTGACAAATGCCAGTTCGATCACAGGAATCTTCAGTTCACGCTTGCAAATACAGGAGATGTGGGCCTCGGATTTACAGTCACGATCGCATCCAAACTCAGGACAGAGAACAATTGGGCACTTGCAAGTAATTATGTCAAATAACTGGTCCAGTTGCTTGGCAAAGCTGTCCTTAACTGCAAGTTTTCCTCTCCCAAGAGTGATATCTCTTGCCTTTTCCCAACTGGCTAACAGTCTCTCACTAATCTTCTTCTGACTTGTTATGACTGGAGGCTTGAACTGAGCGTTAGCCAGAGTGTACTGTGCCAAGACAGCTTTGGTCATATCACTGGCAATGTCTTTGTTTGTGTAAGTTCTTTGGTTCTTTTCACTGATTTGCCTGATTAAAACACCGTATCTCAAAGCATCTCTCAATATAGGCAACTCCGACTTCAGGAGTTCTCTCCCAGACCCAAGATAGTGACTGAGATGGCTGGATTTTTGGTTCCTCGTCCTGACACAAGCAGCCATCGCAAATATTATCAACTTATAAATGCATCAGAATCTGAAACAGAAAAAATATTGTTAGTTGGGTTGTTAAAGAATGAAGTCAGAAAGCAATGTTCACTATTTAATTGTAATGCACTAATGCAGCTGTACGTTAGATTTTCGATAAATTTCACGCTAAAATTTACCTAGCAAAAGGTTGCAAAATATTGAAACTGAAATTATTTTCTGTTTATATACGCTAAAATCTACCAAAAAAGTGATGGGCCATCAGTTTTAGCTGATCTTCCCTCCTATGACACACCCTAATATGTAATACAATATAATGTCACAGGGTTCTCTCCCAATTTCAAATCTCCGAAGCTGACATGAGCTCTTAAGAAATAACAGTTTGGGAGATATTTGACATTAAGAGAAAACGGTAGGCTCAGGTGTCCTGACGTGATAAGAAAATGGACGCCTCCGATGGGGGACTTAATAATGAAGGCATAGCTACATGCTTTAGGGACTATGGAGCATAATATGAATCCTAAGACTTGTGTTAACTAACCTGTACTAACACGATCGGTACATTGTGACGGCACCGAGTGTGAGCTGTTTCAAGACCAGACTTGACCAACACTGGAGCAGGTTCACATCAGTGTTGCCATTTTAGCGGTTTTCCCCGCTAAATCTAGATGGTTTGACCCACCAACTAGCGGGTAAATTTTCTGTCTAGCTGCTAGTGTTTTATTTTTTGCGGATTTAATTGATGTCTGGCGGATTTCTAACGGTTTTAGTTATATAATTATACTTCTCCCTAGTCTGTACTCACCCCTGAAGGACCTACTCGGCTGTAACCAAATTAACAAAGGAAACAACTAAAGTCCTTGAAAAGGTAGCCTCACAACCCCCAGCTCAACCTATAGTGCTCAACCTGGGAAGTCAACTGTCGGTTAAAATCATGACGGCAATAATACACGCCCACCTCTTGAGTATTGCCAAACCAGGATGCTTTGCTGAAAGGGTAAAGGAAATGTTCGCGGCAAATAACCTCCCATTTCACAACAAGAAACTGTTATACAACCTGAACAAGCAATCGTATATAGCACCCCTAAAAAGATCAAAATGGGAATTGTGGCTCCACCACCGTCACCAAGAAAAATGAGTGAGAACCAGGACCTCGGGGAGGAAACCGGTATCAGGTTTTACACCTGCTCAGCCCCCAAATACTCTCAACCGAGAGACTACTGGCGGAGATCAGGGAAGGAAAAGTAAAATATACATATACAGATACGAATATGGAAGATCACCATATAGAAACACTAATAAAGAGAGGAAGAATCCTCACCAAATATAATAGAATAGAAAAGGTGGAGCAATCCAAATTCAGGAAAATTCGCCTCGGCCTGCACACGGAGAGAACATCGTTCATCCAAAATGCCGCCAACAAGCTCGAGACATCACCATTCATAAACAGCAGACTTAAAATAATTCAACATAATGTCCTGGCCTGGACGCATACAAGAGCTCACGAATTATACAACATATATCGTACCCTAGACCCAGACATCATCATACTAAATTCTCACGGCAGGGATAATTCAAATAAAATCAATATATTTAATTACACAGTATACCAAAAAAACAGCCAAAATCCTTTACAAGATGGAGTTGCCATAGCATAAAACATAAAATCCATGATACATTCCAAGAAAACTTTCTGGCAATAGAAATTAACAGCACAACGGGTCCAATCATAATTGGCACCTGCTACCTCCCTCCAAGACGACCAATCTTTCCAATAGCAGACATGTTCAGATTGATGAGGAGGAACATACCTGCATACTTTCTGGGTGATCTCAACGCTAGACACCGCTTACTAGGACACCATACCAACAACGCAGTAGGCCGGGTCCTGAACACACTAGTGAGCCACGGCAACGTGGTACACCTCGGACCGGAATTCCCCACGTACATCAGAGCAGGCCACACAGGATATCCAGACAGCGTTAACAAATCAACACCACCACCTAAACATACTACTCGAACCCGGCCCAATATCCACTAGTGATCATCTCCCTATCATAGCCACACTCTCCACAGCCCCAATACAGATCCCGGCCAGGCTAAGATTCAACTATAACCGGGCTAACTGGGAAAACTTCAAACAAGAATTAAATAACCCGCAACCCATACAATTACACAACGGGCATACTTCTCTAATAGACCAATCACTGGATATATGGTATGAGCACGTCAGCCAGGCCATGGAACACAACATACCCAAGACCACTCACCGAGCATTACCACACCCTCAATACTCACACCAATCAAGAATCATACAGACACAATTTAGCAACCTAATTAAACTAATCACACAGCAAGGATGGACACCGGAACGCAGAAACATATACAACATAATACACGAACAACTAAAAAAGATATCAAAAGAAGCATACAACAGGAACTGGCAGAAGCTGATTTCAGAAACGGAAAGAAACTACCATAAACCGAACCAGTTCTGGCAGAAAATAAAGCACTTAATGGGAACCTCAAGCAACGAGTCAAACTATATAATAAATAGTAATCAAGTCAAATTAACAGAACCAACCGAACAAGAACCGGAATTTAGATCTTTCTGGAGTAAGATTTTCAAATCACCAACGAAGAAAACTTAAACTTTTGCATGACCACAGAGAGGGAAGTATCCAACCATATGTCGCAAATAACCTATATTTGGCAACCGAGCCCAGCGATCGACCTGAATACACTGGATGACATGTCCCCACTAAACAAACCAATCACGGTGGACGAAGTAATAAGAACAATCAATAGCTTTAAGAACAAGGGTCCTGGAGTCAGCAAAATAAATAAACTCATTTTACAGCAATTACCAAGCAACATGGTACTTCTACTAAGAAATATATTCAATGCATCCATAGCTTCAGGCTACTACTCAAAGAAATTCAAGACAGCAATTATCAGACTGACACCAAAACCGGGACCAATCTCTCTCTTAGAAACACCGGGAAAATTTTTGGAAAAAATAATTAACCACCGATTAAGAACACACCTGGAACTGGAATACAAATACAACCCTAGACAACACAGATTCAGGAAACACAGAGGAACAAACACAGCCATAGCCTTTATATACGAAAGTATTGCAAACGCAATGCATAATAAAGAACAGTGCAACATAGTTTTAAGGGACGTGGCAAAAGCGTTCGATAAGGTCTGGCACTTGGGACTTAAATATAAAATAACCAATCAAGAACTCCCTAACAACTTGACCTCTCTACTGTGTAATTTCCTGGACAATAGAGAAGCACACATTATAATAGGCAATCACAAAGGCCCGAGCTTCAGACTTTATAGTGGAGTACCACAAGGAAGTAACTTATCCCCAACTCTTTATACAATCTACACTTCAGACATGCCGCCACCAATTCACGGTGAATACATCGCATATGCTGATGATGTCACCCAAATCATCCACCATCCAGGCAAGGCCAAACAGATGATGGCATTAAAAACAGCTCGCGCCATAATACAAATATATAATTACGAGAAGAAATGGAAAATATAAACTAATACACAGAAACTAAAAATCATACACATTTCAAGGATAAACCCAGCACCAATCACAGTAAACAACGAAGAAATACAATACTCAAACGAAGGAAAAATGCTGGGGCTAACAATAACAAGAACCGGAATAAATAAACACATAACAGAGCGCAATAGACTAGCCCAAATACAGCTTACCAAATTAAGAAGATTCGGCAAAATGGAAGAGAAAATACAACTACACCTATTTAAAGCCACTTGACCGCCCCCATCTTGAATACCCGCCAATACCATTAAACACGATCAGCCTTACCAACCAATTAAAACTTCAGGCAACACAGAACAAAGCCATCCGCAGAGCCTCCAAACAACGTCCCCCATACACGACCAAAATTAAAGAGCTTCACGAAAACTACAATATTTTACCACTGAACATAAGAACATACAGCCAAGCACAGGCAGTATGGCACAAACTAGAAGTAATGGAAGACGAAATATACCATCGACTAAAAACAGAGGACACCAGAAGATCACACAGCTGGTGGCCAAAAAGCCTTCTCCATAACCCTCAAGAGCCAGAACTATTGTACACTACACAGTACACAGAAGATGAGAGTATTCTACTAGTTACACAAGGACCTAGCAGACCTCTCCAACTTACACAATTATACACCACAGCATAAATAACTCCTTGACGCCAATAAGATAAAAGATGAGAGTTTTCTACTAGTTACACAAGGACCTAGTAGACCTCTCCAACTAACACAATAACAAACAACCCCTTGCTCGCTAGCTTAGCCTCCTCCCCTCCCCCCCTGTTCCCTTGAGCTCAGGCGACCTCTTAGTGCGGCCTTCACCACAGCCAATCAAATCGTCTCTGCTAGGTGGATAGCCCACCTGCTCTTATTCTCTACTACTTTACTTCCCGTTTCATAACTTTCCTTCTACCTTGCCTCTTCTCTCCCTTCCCATGGCAAGCCATTGCCATTTTATCTCCATTATCATCATCATCATAATCATCGGGAGACCATTCTACACTCGGCTACCGGCCCAGCAACATCTCTCACAGCTCCTCACCACCCAGCTTCCTCAGAAACCTCCTCGCCCTACAGGACCTCTGAGCAAGCTTCTCCTCACCTAGTCACTCCTAAGCACTGCACTGTACAACAATATATATACAGAAAGCGCATTGTGAGTTTCCTTCCTCCATCCCATCCTGAGTGTGAACACAAACACAAATTATACCCCACAAGAGTTGTCGAATTACCACTGGTAGTCTCGCGAGCCTCCGGGGGTCCGACTAATTACCCAAATGTAGCCGCAATGAAGTCAAATAATGGTCCTACATGAATAAATCGGACTGCCAACCACTTCTCGACTAGTATTTGGTGTCACAAAGTAAAAAAAAATTGGAAAACTTAATTTAATCTGAGTTAATAAATCGAGTGCATGTACCTAACCTAACACAACACAACTCAGATTAAATTAAGTTTACCAATTTTTTGTGATTTTATGACACCAAATAATAATCGAGAAGTGATTCACAGCCAGATTTACACTTGTAGGACCATCATTTGACTTCATTGCGACTACATTTGGGTAATTACTCGCTCCCTTGGTACAAGCATACGATTTATTAAATCAGTTTAAATTAAGTTTTCCAATTTTTTGTGACTTTGTGACACCAAATACTAGTCGAGAAGTGGTTGGCAGTCCGATTTATTCATGTAGAACCATTATTTAACTTCATTGCGGCTACATTTGGGAAATTAGTCGGACCGGCCTCCGGTAACTTCCCTGGTTGCACGCAATAGGTCGAGGGTTCGAGTCCTGGCTGGTGAGGCCGTTGATATATATATATATGGATTAAATTAGGTTTGGTGTTATCATAGACCTTTTGTAGACCGCACGCTATGATAGCACTAATAACAATAATTGTAATTATACCTTTTTGAGCAAATACACTTTATAATTCTTGACACGGTAGGTCTTAAGCTAGTAGCACCATTAACTACACTCTGGAAACTACTACGTATTTGTGAAAAACCTCAAAGCAATTAACACAGACGCATGTGTTGGGAGTCATGGGACCGCATGGGACGCCTTGTCACTCGACCAGTATTTAGCCAAAGTATATCCCTACGAGGAAATCAAATACCAAAGCAGTAGGTGGTCAGCAATTTGCCGAGGGTCCAAAGGATCACTAGACACCCTTTCCCTCCGGAGAGCAATCATTAGTTCCGTCTTAAGTTCTTCTCTAGTGAGGCTTGAAGTATGTCTGGCAGTACTGTGTTATGGTAGGTAGATACCAGGTGGCGTCACTCCCATAGGGTCTACGCTAATGAAAATAAAAATGAAATTTTTATTTACGTATTTTTGAAGGCTTATGGTGATATTAAAAGTTGTACAATAAATGTATGGAGTGGAGATTTTTTGTTTTATTTTTATTGAAGCCACTGATTAAATGTATAAAATAAATATAAATATCTTACTTGCGACCCCTGGATTCCATCCAACGTCGCTGACTGGCTAGCGATGACATCACTTATTAAGCTCGCCCACTTAACTAGATCAAACAGTAGAAGCGGGACATTTAAAATGAGAGGAAATGTATTGAATATTTTACAATTCAACCAGAGTTCCCGTTTTATTGTAAATTTCGTCAAACATTTTCTTATTGTATAATTTACATGGCAATATACACTGTAGATTACATATTATTAAATATATATCTGATTAATAACATTTTATGCTAGTATGAAGTGGCAAAAGGGGCGTGGCTTAGCGATCTTGAGAGCAGAGTTGCCAATTAGTGATTTCCTGAGGGCTGCGTGAGGCTGCCTGTGTCTCCATCCCTTGCACCGTACAGTAGAGAAAACGGGAGTTACGTCACCTTATTTTCGCCTTGCAAAAGCTTACGAGACCTCCGGAGCCACCGTATGTTAAGAAGAAAAGTTAGCCTTTTTAAATCGTGTTGTGGGTTTCATAACTTTTCAGTGCATCACCACCGCAGGGGATAATGTGAACTCCTAAATCGCTTACGAGGTTCGTAACCCGTTAATGAATCTCGAAGTTACGACCTTAGATACAATGTGACGTCACAAGATGGCGGATGTTTTGTTTTGAGTATCTGTACAGAAAGACTTAAACCTCGACTCGACTTCCAGATTATACGGCCTATGATTATATAGCGCAACACAAGACAAACTGAAAGAGTTGACTTACCTGCAGGACTGAAAAACTTTCAACTTCTATGAAGGGTTTACAGAGGCTGGAAAAACGGAAACAAAGAGCATACCCGTCCTAATCAACAGCTGGTCACACTGACCCACTTGATTCAACACAACAATTCATCCAAGAGTTCCCACAGCCAGTGGCGGCTCGTGAAAAATAAAATGGAGGGACTGCAAGCCTCACACAACAGTAGGATACACAAATTTGACCTACCTCAGGTATGAGTTGTAGCTGATGTCAGCTGGGAAAAGTTGATGTTTTGCAAATACTTCACTCGATTTTCCATCGTCAAAGGGTAATTAAAGAAAGCACGATTTAACCACACGTTGTACGAGACTGAGCTGCTTCAAGTGCAGCGGCGGCGGCGCCAATTAATAACAGACATACATCGTACAGCATTGACAGCAACTATGAAAGTAACTTAAATTTTGGTCTGATTTTAATGAAAATTCACTTAGAAACGTATTGAAAATAATTAAATAACATATAAAATGATATATTTGTTGGTAGTGTATTATTCAGCTGTCTCTCTAAAGGAATCATACGCCTGGCAGTGAGTGTCTGGGGGGACTGCAGCCCTATGCACGAGCCGCCACTGCCCACATCAACTTCAATGGGTGAACGTTGTCACCACCCAAAGTGGCGCCCCCACGCGGCCGAGAGTAAACTAAACCGGCGAGAAATAAAGGGAGAAAGACGAAAATTCAGGCAAAATCGCGATTTTCTTTTGTTTTGTGTATTTCATTATAGCACCTCTAATGGGGCCCCGGTACTGTGCAACTATTAATTGCTGTAACAACTCCTTAAGGATCAGAAACCTTTATTTTGATTTATGAAAAATAAAGAGGCGAGTCGTACACCACACTCAATGTTGACTGTTCATTGGTTTATTTTGTGAGAGCTAACTTCATTTATTGCATGTCCCACTTTAGACTTGTTGGTTAACATCATAGTACCATTAGTATAAATAAGATGAACAGGATACTGTTGTATTCTCGAAAATATAGTGTGGAACTGAGAAATTTGAGCCATTATTAGAATCATTGAATCAACATACAGTAGTAACTTATATAATTGAATAATTTTAAGTACTTGATAATAACACTATAAATTTTAATTTTAAATTATCTTCATCACGTACAATAACCATCCTTTCACACGGTGTAGTGAACGTGTGGAGCAACTTACCTCAGTACCGGACGTGGTCGCGACCCCATCCTTCAAGAGACGATGGAGAAACAATGGGCAGATCAAGCTGTCGGTTATGGTTGTTAGTTCATGCTAAGATTCTCTCAGCTCTCCTGTGCAGTATGTCAGTGATAATAAACTAATTTATAAAGATTACCTTACTCATTTATAGTGTCAGAGTAGTGAAGTATGGTGAGGGTTTACCTTGCTTATACTGTATACAGCGTCAGAGTAGTGAAGTACTGTATGGTGAGAGGTTTACTTTGCGTATATACAGTGTCAGAGGTAGAGTAGTGAAGTATGGTGAGGTTTACTTTGCTTATATAGTGTCAGAGGCAGAGTAGTGAAGTATGGTGAAGTGTACCTTGCTTATATGCACTGTCAGATGCAGAGTGGTGAAGTATGGTGAGAGGTTTACCTTGCTTATTATATACAGTGTCAGGGGCAGAGTGGTGATGTATGGCGAGACATTTGCTTCATATGTTTGTTTTAGACATTTCACTTGGCAATGTTTGAGCTGTTTTTTAGGTACGCTTAAATTAGGTTTAATGGTACATAAACATAGTTAATACCAGTGAATGTTTGGTTATACAATACTGCTCTTATTATAAATAACAAAAAAATCTAGTCAAGGAAATCTAACATCGTGTGAAATAGGGTTGGGGAAGGGGGAGACAACTGTATATGCCTGTTTTCATCACTGTAAAGTCAGATACCAGAATGGCTCAAATATCACCATTCATTATTAACGTCCAGTGTTATATTATAAACTTTATCGTGGTAAATGTGTATAAGACCTTGAGTGTGGACTGTAGAGGAAGATTACTAGTGAGGTGGTTAAAGTCTCAAAATGAGGGGTATCGAGATGTGACCCCCTGTATGTGTCAAGGACTGGTTAACAATATTGGTGTAAAAGAAGACAATTACTCCTCAGTTCCACATTAAGGCGGCAACTTCAATATGCTATCACTACCTATAAATTAATATACCTGTACTATTATCTATTCCTAAACATCTATTGTACATGCAAATAAAACACTCAACTAGTGTATATGGTTTTAGGTGATAAGAGTAGGAGCCTTGTACTCTCCCACGGCAGCATTACTATTGATGAGAAACTAGATGTTCTTTTATTTGCCAGAGTAATCTTTGTTTATATCACTAAATACCCTGTTCTGTCTTGCTAAAATTTTTATCTTTTTATTAAGTCTCATATTTCTGTTCTTTGTTTTTCATTCTTCCTGTATAAATTTCTCTGTTATCTTTTTACTACTTTCCCTTTCATTGTTTTTTTTGACTTACTATTTATCATTATTTTTATGTCTGTACTGTCAGGTATGGTAACTACTATACAGTCCCCTTCACTAGTGCATTTACAGGGCCTCCTCAGATTTTGTGCAGTGTGGCACCGCTGTGTTTGTTTACATTCAACAAAAGGAAACTACCAATCGTAAATATACTATCGAATCAAATAGAATCAATATTAAAATAAATACGTCAATGATAATGATTTGTGGAATGTTTATGTGACGAGTCCCTGTAAATGCACTAGTGAAGGGGACTGTACATGGTTTGTATTCCTTCACTGAGATTTGTTGAATATACTGTATGGTGCTAAATAAATATACTGTACATCTATCTTTTTACTTGTACGTAACTACCATACATAAGTACAACTGGTCTCCTCACCATAAACTACCATACATAATTACAACTGGTCTCACCACAACTCCCATACATAATTACTACTGGTCTCCTCACCATAAACTACCATACATAATTACTACTGGTCTCCTCACCATAAACTACCATACATAATTAAAACTGGTCTTATCACAACTCCCATACATAATTACAACTGGTCTCACCATAAACTCCCATACATAGTTACAACTGGTGTCACCTTAACTACCATACATAATTATAACTGGTGTCACCTTAACTACCATACATAATTACAACTGGTCTCCTCACCATAAACTACCATACACCACCAGATTCTGTGTCTCCTCGCCATCATTCCATCAACACCAGTACAGTGAGGCTCTCTTGCCAACACTAGAACAATTCTTAGGTGCACCAACATCCATCCCCTCTAGAAGGAGCTACCCACTACCTTTTGCATATCAGCGCCAGTCTGACCTACCTGCATCATAGTGGGAAGAGGCTTGTTTGTATATAATAAATGACAAAAATTATATGCAATTATAGGGAGTACAGAACATTATATATATTAGACGATGTACTAGACAAATTTAAATATTCAATAAATATACGATGAAAATAAATGTAAATATACACTATGCATTGGTATACACATTTACAGCCATCATTTCACAATAAATTATTGGAGAAGCTGAAGTAAAAACAGCATAAAACAATTCATTTTTTAAAGACTGAATGCTTCTCTGTCCATAAATATGACTGACATCTGTGTGGCATAACTTAACTGATGTCAACTTTTCTGAAATTGTCCAAGATCACTAACAAGTTAATTTCTTCAAATTATATATTCTGCTTGGTTTCTTTTTATAATGGCTGATGATCCTTGACCCATATAACTGTAGTATACTGTACTGTACATTCTTTTATGGTATTATTAGGCAATATTCTTTAGTTTTCTCACTCATACACCTCTCTTCCACACCATCTTCTGTGTATGGCTTTGTTTCCAGTCATATTCAATTTGTATTCTTTGTCTTGCATAGTAAATGGTAATTCTTCTTTCATGATTAGTAATAGAGCAGAAGTATGTGTATCTGGTAGGGGAAGCACAGTGTAGTTTACTGTAGGCTGGGTTATGGGAGTTACAAGAGTGATTGGATGACATGAAGTTTATGGTCTGCCCACACTATTCTACTGTCCTATGCACTAAAAGTCTTACAAGTGTTAGAGAATGAGATTACTTGTACCATTATAGTTTCAACTTGTTTAATTCATCTTTACCTCCAAAGGAACATAAAAAACAAGTTCAATTTGATGATTTATTTAAACTCAAACAATACTTGTGTCAGACAAGACACATATGCACAATCAATAAAAAATCATTAACTGCTTACATCCTTGAAATATTTATTGCCATAACATTAAAATTGTGAAACACTTTTCCTCAGTAAAGATGGCGAACATGTCAGGGAGCCGTTCAGGGCGGGTGTTTGTTGGCCGGGCGTGTGAGGTCCACCATCCTCTTATTGTACTAGCGTTCTCCCCGGGTTCGCAGCTGCCGCTAAGCAGCCGCTGCTTGTGGAGTTCGGCTCCGCCAGTTATGTGACGGTCCGCCTCCAACACCGTGGGTAGGTAACACTGGGGGCACAGCGGTAACCCCACACCCTGGCCAACCGTGAGCCTCTCACACTCCCACACTGTGGGCGTATATAACTGTGAGTGGCCTGAGTGTCACTGTGCCCTGCCCGGCTGCCTGTCACTTGTGGCCCGGCCTTCCCAAGCATGGACAAACTAACGCACCCAGCATCAGTGATGCTGCAAGATTTGGCATTAAGTTGGCACTAGGTTAACATTTTATAATTGGCACTTAAGTAATACTGTCCGTTTCCATGTCGGGGTAAGGACGGGCCACATGTACAACTAGTAACTACACGCGAACATAGTGACACGTGAAGAACAATGATATGTAAATCTGTGCCTAATACACAATCCCCCTGTAAAGTACGAGTAACCTCTCCTGCACTGACTAGCTGTAATGCTAACGCTGAAGATTCACCGAGATGATGAGGCGGCCCACAAGCTTGTGTCTGCAGGCGGCACTGCCGGGCCAACCCCGTTACTCCGAGCGCTTCACCGCCGGTCGCCCGTGCAGCGTCATTCACCTGCACGGGGACTGGCCTGCTAATGTGCTTCACCTCAGCCTCCGACATTAACTACAAAGACTAATGAATACCGATCAGCAGACCAGTAAGAGAGAAGTGTAAGCGTCGGCGGCGTCTCCGGCCTGGCGCCCCATCCGGCTCCCAGTACAGTGGCACGTCAGCCTAGGAGATCAAGGGTGTGGGAGCCAGAGGGCAGCAGGCGGGAGACCACACGAGGTCAGTGCTCAGTGCCGCCTGCATTTCACCTCACTGCTGCGTGGACACACGAGTTCAGGCGTCAGAAGTAGATACCGTACAAGAAAACAGTATAAAACAACGCCGCCGTTTAGCTGAAAACAGTACTGAAAGACATATGATATTAAGTGTACACATTTCTATTGTAATACACTGCTCGACCCTGTTCAGTTTCATATAAGGCAAATACTGAGAGCAAGAGGGATGTAGTGAGCTGCAGGTCAGGTCAGGGCAGGTCAGGTGATGGGTCGGGTGTTAGGTCGAAGCGGCGGCGGTGGTGGTGCCTCGGGGTGAGGTGGCGGAGCCGGCCAGAGAGGAAGGCAAGACGTGAGTATACCCGCCCTGAATGATTCAATCGCGCAGTATCTGCTTCGCCTGTATTCTTCTCGTAGGGAGCAGTACAGACCGCTAGCGACCTTAAGTGTACATCGTCCGTGGTCTAGGGAGGACTCCTCTCTGGTCAGCGCCTACCACCCGCACCCTCACGTGTCCCCCGCCGTCCAGGTTATCCCGCTATTCCACGAATGGGCCTAATACAAGGAGTAACCGAAGCTAAAACAAAACAGATTTGGTTATATGCCCTGAGATTTTTATATATATTTTTTTTTAGTTTTTGCAAATCATATGTAGAAAGCAACAAACACATGAAGTGAGTGAGGATTATCTGCCAGGTTTAGCATAATTAAGGTGAGCACTATCGCTAGTAAGCCAAGGCCCTAGTACTGCATCAGTGCACGTCAGGCATCACAGGAGCCGCTGCTCGGTGGCATCACCGCCCCCGTCCGCGCCGCTCGGCCTGACGGCAACTTATGACCTAACCATCTGTATATAACAAATTAACAATAAGACACGTGCGCAACAGAAAGACTCATTACACCGATTCATATGCATATACAAATTAGTTGGATATTGCTATATCAACCGTCCACAGCCCTAGCAAAAATCATAAAAAAGCATATGCAATGCATGGCTACTCTGTATCAAATATTTGCTATAGTGAACAGCGAGTATATGTTCTTGGTAGAGCCCACCGTGGTTACCGGCTGGGCTACTAGATGCCTTTACTCGCCCGAGAGTGTGAGCAGTGGGCGGAGGCTCCTTGTTGGGCACGGCTCTGTATACCCGGGTAATGGGCAGGCGTGGGCAGGGTGGGGGTGCGAGAAGACCCGCGACCCCCACCCTGGCCTACGTGCCTGACTCCCTAGACTGGCACAGGAACCTTGGAAGGCCACACC
The DNA here is from genome assembly GCA_958450375.1 of Homarus gammarus. Lineage (NCBI taxonomy): Eukaryota > Metazoa > Arthropoda > Malacostraca > Decapoda > Nephropidae > Homarus > Homarus gammarus. Next base: position 201,621 of record CAUDMG010003162.1, on the reverse strand, counting down.
CACCGCGCACACAAGAATTGCGACACCAAAACCTTGGTTTTTGTTAATTGTTGTTTCTTGGTACAATTTTTTTTCTACTGCGTCACGCTCAGTGAGTTAGATACTAATTTAGGTTACATAACTGAGCAATGTAAAATTCACAGCTCCTTGATTATAATTTCTTGAAGGTATTAATTAAAAGATAGATGAGAGGGTACGCTGCGCCGTGCACCGGGCTTGGCTGCAGCACGCGCCAGTCTCACATGGAATGGCTGAGGCAGCGGCTGTACGCTGCACTCACGAAAGTGCCCCGGCACTTGTCGTGACTCTAGAGGGTTCTAGAGGTGTCCTAGAGGGTCCTGGTGCAGCTAGTGAGACTACTGGGGGAGGGGCTGGACTCGCCCCGCCACGGTTCTCCAGAGCCACTCTTCCCTAGCCCATCACCACCCATCTTGTGCACCTCACTGACTTCTTCACTCCTGTCCACCCTACATACTAATCCTTAAGTCATAATTGTTCATAATTACCCTTTTCCATGAACTATAAGTGTATCAGTTGATAACATTGGGAGTTAAATTATAGGTCAATGTCATAAATACATAAAACAAAACAAAACTGTTAAAGATGTGAATAAAAGATGTGTGGACAGGTGTTGGGTGTGGCGGTGCTCGGGTCCGGGGATGGGCAGAGGGTGGAGCGGCTGGGTGTATGCTGCTCCTTACGGCGAGGTCTGGCGGGGACCTCCGCCGATCTGAGGCAGACAAGAGGTGTGTGCAGCGCGGTCGAGTGGCGGAACACACTAACAGTTGGTCGACTTCTGGTATGGGGGGGTTGGGGGGAGGGGGTCAGGGACTCGTAGAAACTTTACGTTGTCTAAGACTATACATTGTGGCAATACCTTAAAGAGTAATTTAAAACGTGTTTTATCACCATATACTACAATATGATTAAAAATCAATGACATGCCATGTGAAAACAATAAATAAATGCTTGGCACACATTCGACTAGACTTGAAGCCTTACCAGCCTCTCACAACTAGACAGTACATGGGACTAAAATGTAAACGCTTACAAAGCCCTACTGACGTATGGTAATATGTCTTTTACAAAACCCTGTGGAAGCCAATGACAGCTTCAGTTCATGAAGGTCAGAAGGAAGCATAAGAAAATACTTTCAATTCTAGGAAACATCTAAAGCTTCGAGATAGAAATATTAAATATTTACCGACATTTACTATCTGATGCATCCAAGAACTTGTAGATAAGATTATAAAATTCAGAGTGTATCTACAGAACAACACCTCTATGTATACATAGCAGTAGATAACTATTTCTTTGTTATTACAGTATTCTAAAACTAGAGATAAGCTCAACTATATGATTGATCAGTCATATACTGAAGGTGGAGTTTTCATAAAAATATCATTTTCAGTTAATCGACTAAAATATCAAGCCTTTTCCACGTGTTAGCCTCTATATCAAGTGATCCAGTCAAAGAGTATAAAATGGTACGCATGTATACAATACTTCAGTTATCACAGTCACATTTCTGGTTCCAGCTGGAGCATTCCGATGGTAACGATGCTTGAGCAAACGAGGTTGGCGCAGGGGGTCAGGCAAGGTGGGGAGTAGCGGCCGCCCTGGGGGATTAACTGAAAATGTTGTACACTGAGCTACACAACTGGGCAGGGACCGGCCCACAGCACTACCAGCTGGCTGCTGGCCGGGCCCCGCTGACACCGAGAGTATAAAGTGGTAATTGTGGTAACATGTGTCACTGAGGCGCCTCCCAGCCACGCCCACCGTGGCCGACCCGCCCCTCCACCGCTCGTCTCCAGTGTGCCGGCACCACCACCACCCACTGCCACGCTTGCGCCTCCTACCTCGCCACCAACACCGAGGCATTCTTGACCACAACCGCCAACTAGACTTGTACCACAGCAATTTATACTTAAATAATGACTTTTTCTTCTAATATCTGTGCAGAAATACATGCTCAATAAATTCAGAGAAGAGGTGTTGGCAGGAGTGGTAGAGGTAGGTGGTGGTGAAGTGGTGGTGAGGGGGCGCGGCGAGCTGGTGGTGTTACTGCATGCCTGGCCAGACACCCGGTGTTGTGTGGGAAGCTGGGGTGACGGTGGCCAGCTGCATTATGGGCCGCTCCTGAGGCAGGGTTTTGGCTGGGTCCAACAACACTAGAGGCTGCTCGCATCAGTGGATAGGGGCTCGCACGATGTGGTTGGGTGCAATGTATTGGTAGCCCACGCCCGCCATACCCAGTCCTGCTGTCTCCATCGCTATCCTGCAACACACACCCGCATCACCCATCACCAATACTCAGACTTTAAACACCATTTTCATTATTAACTCTCCACATAACCAAGTGTTTCACTTAAGTAACTAAAATATTTTACTTCAGGAACATTAAGTTATGTACAGTATAATGAATTCTTAATGGTAAGGAAGTTAGTCATTTGTATTCATAGTCACATCCCAGAGGCCTCCTGTATTATGCAAGTCTGTCGTTTATACTGTATGTGACGTGGGCCATTTATCTGGTCATCAAGTTTTCTTCCATCAAATATAAACACAAAAATATTCATCAAGGTGTAAGTGTCCACTTTGCTCCGCTCGAGTCAGATAGAGTGTAACACCCTATTACTGTACTGTATCATTAATATTCTTGATGACTGCCTTCACTCAGTCTGTCAACCTTGTTCCTCTGTAACAATCTCATACATTAATATTAACACTTCATGAAATAGTCTTCATACCTGCACTTTCACTCTTCCTGTAATTGTTAACATAAATTAGTAAACAAGATCTTTGGCCAGCTGGTGGATTTAACAGGTATGTTGGGGCTTGAGTGAGGTACAGGGAACAGGTAGAGACTGTTTAGTTTGCTTGGCAGGATGATATATGACAAGGTACTTCAACACTTGTTGTTCCCAGTGTGACAACTTACCTGCTGGGGGATGAGGTGTCTCGGTAGCGTTGGATTGACACAATCGCCGCATCGGCTTTATGGCCAGGCAAGTGTCCCCATAGTGTTACGTCAGTCCAAGGTTACGTGGTGGCTCCCTTCTACACGCATCCACGTTAACAATGACAAGTGCAGGACTGAGGCATTAACTGAGAGAACTTTATTGAGTGTTAGTGTGTTGCAGAAGGGAGCCAGCCATCCAGAGGGTGTTGAGGTGCCGGGCGGCGGCGCGTGGTGGCGGTAGTGGTGGTAATGGTGATGGTGGTAGTGGTGGTGGGAAGGTGGGGTCACCACGGGGCAGGTCAGGATAGGATTGTAATGAAAGGCTTAATCTTCCTCAAACTTTACACTTGTTTAATGTCTAGTGGAAGAAACATTCACATATTGAGCTTACGATTGAACACCAGTACTTCTAAGGAGACAATTAACTTATTGCAAAACTGTACATTCCATACATTATGATGAAAAAGGAAAACAGCTGAGTTTTGTACCCACATGTACTTTCTCAAGGAATTACACATTAAGTATGTAATATTTAATGCCATATCCTAAAGTGACTAAACCGAGCAACTACGGCACACGTGCTCAGCGCTGCAATGCTAAAATATGAGAGGCGGTGATCTGGTCACAGTGCCCAGCTTCCTATCTTATGCCTGGTGCCGTTTGACGGTAGGGCACCCAGCAGCTGCTCACCGACCACATCCTATGTCGACACTAACTCTTACAAGCTTGGTACTTACATCTGTTGGTTCATTAGAAAATTTTCAGATACTTGACACAAATTGCAATGAGAATAGTATGAATCTGAGACTGTCACCAGATGAACCATTACTGACAAACAAGAGTATCATGCACAACGCTTACAAGAAAACTCTATGAAATTGTGACAATGCAATATGCTTTCAGCTTCTGCTTGATGCCATTATAAAAAACAACAGGAAACAAAGAATCAATTGTCCTAACTGATATGTTTAGTTGAGAGGTGGCAGGCCGTCTGGGCTGGAGTGAGCCAGCAAAGACCACCGTGTATAACAAGCAGCTGCTGACCTAGTGATACTGACCATCTGACACCAACACGCATGTACCCAGTGCATACACACCGTAACTCTAAGTCAGAGAGTACACAGCTTCCTGCTACCAGATAGTACTTCCTTACTCTAGTCGGTGGCATGCAGCTGGGAATATTCCTACTCAGATCTGAGATGTATGACATGCCCCAGCCCTGCTGGGATCTGTATAGGGGCCACCAAAGCCACTCTTAGCAGTAGATGGGTCGGGCGGCCCCAGGCCAGCAGGGCGGAGGCGTGCCTGTAAACAGGAAAAGCTGGCCCCCTGGTTGGTGGAGCGCCACGAGGTTCATCAGGAGTGGAGGATGAGGACGCTCTGCGTCCGGAGAGGACCGGGGCCCCGTGGGAGAGGATGAGGTCTAGTAGGGTGCGAACTTGCTGCGCTTGTTCTCCTTGGGGGAGCCATTAGTGGGCTGATGGACAGAGGCTTGGGCGCGCAGCTTGGGTTGATAGGCCTTGTTGTGCCTGTTAGCAGCCGCAATACCAGCCAGGCCCTGGGAGGAGTCGGGGGCGAGCAGGGAGGTGAGGGAGGACAGGCCCTGCAGGCCGGTCAGGGAGGACAAGGCGTTCAGGGCTTGCGGGTTCTTGAGCAGCTGGGCCAGGGGGATGGCACTGGGGCTCAGCCCTCCCGACCCGGTCGACCCGGACCCGCCCTTACTTACTTCAAGCTGCGCCTTGTGCAGTTCCATGCTGGGGGAGACAAGGGGCCGCAACGTTATCACTGGCACACTACGCCGCGCCACCGCCCACATGCCCACACTTGAACACTCCTCGCCACATTTACAGGATGATTTGTCTACTAATTTATAACTAATCTAAGCATTAATATTCATCAAACTGATATTCCAATTAATTTTGCACATCTATCTTTGTGTGGTTGTCGAGAACTGTCAAATGTGGGGAGGGTGAGAGTGGGCATGATGGGCTGTGGGGGAGGTGCGCGGCTGGCCCAAAGGATAAGGATCAGATAGGCCACGTTATCAGCTGATGGATGTACGAGGCTCCACACTGGATTATCTTTTGGATTTTGGAATAATGGATAAGGACGTCGCCTGACAGGTTGTGGAAGCTACTACAATATAAAGAAGGGAGGATATTGGTGTGAAGCTGTGACAGAGAACTGAACACAACCTGACAATGTGACGCCCAGAAAGGATAGTTGACACTTATCAGGTTATGACTAGGTATGAAAGAATGAGAAAAAGCTTTCAGATTTTTGAATACATAGATTTGGATATTCTTGTGTTGGATAATTGTGCTATATTTAGCTATGTTGGAAAATTGCAGATATTTAATAAAATTAGAACATAAAAATACAATTGTGTTGAAAACTAGTGTTACTTTAACAGCTGTAAAGAAGAGTGAGAAGCAGAATCCATTGTTAAAGTAACAGTCCAGACCAGAATGAGGTAGAAATGCATAACAGAATAACATTACATGATAGAAGGCTATTTAGCGGGATGCTTCTTAAGGACAAGAGATTTAGGTGAAAGAGTTAGTCTGATCTGCTCACACTCTGGAAGAACTTAAATAAGCAAAACTTGAAACACAGGCAGAGAGTTACGGGAAGTTGGGACCAAGATCCATTCCCTGTCCACTTACTTTACTATGTTAATTTAAACAGAGCCAAGGTTAAGGCTGGCATGTTGTTGGTCCCTTGATCATTGGAGCAGTGACCAATGGACACCAGAGCCAATTCATAAAGTGGGTCCCATCAACCACAGAAGGAAGTGTTTAGTGCTCCTTGCAGGAGAACCACATGCTGAAGATGGGGTAGGGAGAATGGCAACAACAGCCAGCAGAGACAGCCATGACAAGGGAGGCCCAGAATATGGGCGGGGAGTGGAAGTATGACTTACCAAGAGGGTTGAGGCCAGGGCTGCCTCCGGGAGAAATGGCACGTACCCACCAACACCAGCTACTGTACCGTAGCTGGGGGCAGGCACAGCGGTCATCACACGCCCACAACCACCACACAAAATGCCCAGACATAGGTACAAAAGCAACACTCATCATGGGGTAACTAGTGTTGTTTCAAGTTCAAGAGCCATTGTGTTGGCATGTAGATGTAAGAACTGAGGGTAGAGCAGGAGCTGAGAGATGGTTGGTAGTGTGTGGGGTTGAGGGCAGTGTGTACCGCCAGGATCAGGACTTTCAAGGATAACAGGTAAAGGACAAAGGACTTACCACGCGCGAATGGAACTGCACTTAGGGCATCAATAAAATTTAAGGTACAAAAATGGCAAGACCTGAAGCCAGTCGTTAAGGTAAGGAATACTGAGGTTTTGGTCAGATTGGATTTTATTAGGATCGCTTGAATGTGGAGAGAGCAGAGGCATGCAAGCCCCTGCCCGTAGCTTGTGTACAATAACGACGTAAACGTGTACATACCTTCAGTCCTTACGAGCGCTGGGACCTCACAGTACTGTGGAAATAGACCCACACACGTCAACACAATTACCAGTGGGCGGTTGTGCCACTAAGCTCCCCATGAACCAATCATTATCAAACAGTAAAATGAACACAAAACATTTATGCTATAGTAAATGTTTCTACTGAACATGTTCCACTCAGAGTAAGTATGGGAAAAGCACAACCCTCCACTTGGCTTATAAAGTTAGCCTAGTTCTCTGGATGAGTGTTACAAAGACAGAGTTAACTCGGGCAAGAGATGTATGGGTAAAGTGGAGTGACGCGAGGGCTGAGGAGGGTTGAGGGTTGAGGCTGCAGTTTACCTGGTGTTGATGAGGTACTGCGCGAGGGCAACCTGGTCCGCGTTACCCTTGATACTGATAGTCCTGTCTTGCTTGCTTGCCTCTTCTGACCCATCATCATACTTGCTGATGGTGATCATTGCCCCTGTGATTTGCCTGGAAAAAGAAGAGCAGGGGTGACTTCAAGTCACAAGTAGTGTGTCAATAATTTTTTCTGTTGGTTGAAGAAAAATTCACCCAGTGAAACTGTAATAAGCATTACACTTCCAGTAGTTTCATAAGGGTTAATATTTTGAGGGACTTACCTGATTTCAGCAATCTTGGTGCCACCCTTGCCAATGATGCAACCTATGAGCTCATTGGGCACGGTCATCTCATGAGTCTGTGTACCAGGGCCAGAGCCAGCGGGGGTCCTCAGTTGTGACCCAGCCAGGGCTGCTAGTGCTGAATGGGAAAACAATTTCTGTACCATCACAACTAACTCAAAATATTTCATCATCACTCTTTATACACACTTTAACTTTAACACACACAATATTTTATATCTACATGAACCTCTTCCTTAATGTATGACCAGATCAACATAGGATGATAGTACAGTAGAAATGGTTATACTGTACAGTATAGAAATATATACAACTTATGGTAAGGATCAGACAAAACTTAATCACATTTTCTTGACTTCAAGTAAATTTTGTACAGTATTGCTGACTACCAAGCCAGTGTATTCGGTCGTTGGAGGGGATACGGTTAGAACACCAACTCCTCTATGGCAGTAAACAAACAGCTGGGTCACACAAGACAGGTTTATCAATGTGTACTGTGAGTGTAATAAGATGCAGTTAGTGCTGAGGGTTTCCATGGCAGGTGTAATTCCATGACAGGTGATTCTTGGTGAAATATTCCAAAACTACATAGCTGTTTTTAAAATAATAACATCCAATTTATATCATGCACACTCTCACCAAAAAACCCCCTAATGCTATAAGCACTACACTGTACAATCTGAAAAATGAACAAAGAATCTGAAACCATTCCTAGATGACAAGCCCCATTCTGCCCATTCTCACATCCACCGTGCCCAGGTGTTGGAGAAGTTTTTGTCGAGTGTACATGCAACCTCAAGAGGAGCAGCTAAACCTTGTGATGACATGTACAGTATCGGTCGTGTATACAGTGTGGTGTTGTGACCTACAGACCAACACTACTAGACCACACCACATCACCATCACAATAATTAAGTCAACATAAAACTCCAAGATGCAACAATTTATACAGGGACAAAGGAGGCCCCTGGACTTAATATTGATACGAGAAATTAGGACAATGTTGGGTTTTTTTCCTCGAATTAATGAAATATAATTCAGTAATGCAGAGAGTTATGGCAAATACCCGTCGTTTACTTCCCTTGAGGGCGAAGCAAGGAATAATACCGAATGAAACAACGTGATAATCTGAGTACACTCGGACGTTGATATGTTACAGCTTAACAATTACTCCCGAGATGTTTTTAACTACAGTACGTCCAAAATAATCTACCAAGTCATGGGTAAATAAATACAATCTTCTCTTTCGGTGTATTGTAAAGGTCAATATGTTTTGATTTAGCACCAGAGTATAAACGTTACAACTCCTACATATCTTTTTTTTTTTTTTTTGGGTACCAAGATGTGAAAAAGCAACACATTCTGTCCCTCTTTTCCTGTCTGTTGTTCAACTTGTGGCTTTAATAGGTGTAAAATTTACTTAAAATATCCTAAATAGTATTGTAATAAATAAATAAATAAAACCTGGGGTGGAGTGGGGTGTTAGCAAGAAGTATATGGGGGGGGGGGGGGTTTAGCAAGTACTGTAGTGAGGTGTGAGAGAGAAAAAGGAAGGGGGTGGGAGGAGGTTAGCAAGATGCGAGGGGGAGAGAGACCAGGAAGCTGTGAGAGTTGCCAGAGAAAAGAATTGTTACTGATCAAATGGGTCCCAAGTCCTCATAGACCCCAACTTAACCTAACCCAACACTAATGGTTTTATCAAAGAAAGTCGGGACTTATTAAGACCTAAGACGGGGGGGGGGGGGGGGGGCATTTGAACAGTCACTAAAAAGGAATAATCTCTTTCCTCTTAAAGACACAAACACTAACAATAAAATACACACAAAACAACAACAAAAGGTCGGCTAGTGTCACATTTACTCTGGTGGCTCACACATTTAAGTTGCCCAAACATTAACTTCTGTGTAAATGATCGAAAAAAAGAACTATCCCAAAGACTTATAACTAGGGGAATTATGTTCTTTTAAATAATATCTTAAATGTTTTGAAGGATTTAATGAGTAATAATTAACTACCACTGGCAAGACACGACACCTTTGACAACTGATCTCAAGGAATAGATTTTAAAATTTCTCACACTAATTCTTTGAAAATAAAATATACAGTATTTACACTTTAATGAAATGTCTAAAATATTTATACCTCCAGTAATTTCCAGTAACTGTAAAACTTGAAACAAATGAGTCACATTACTGTACACACGTCTACTACCTCGCCATAATGTGTGTGTAAAGTTTCAAAGCCTTTCATGGAAGACATTAGGAGGGGATGATATTACAGTGACCGGCCCAGTGTGAGGCGGGAGGGATGGATGGATGGCCAAGACTAAAGATGAAATGTGATGACAAGAACAAAGCTAAAGTGTTGTGTTGTACGATGCACCAGACAGTCAAACGTAATAGTAAGTGTGTGGCTGTGAGGGAAAGGCTGATGAGACAAGATATAATGTAATATAGAAGTACAAAGAGAAATGCGGTACATAATTAAGAGAATGCCCCAAGACAGGTCGACGGGAGTGTTATGACGTAGACGGGAATAAAGTGGCGGCTTGTTTGTGTGTTCCTTTCCTCTGAGAACCTTCTACTGGGATTACTCTGATCTACATGGCAGGACTGGCAGACTGAACAGGGACACAAAACCAAAGAGGAAGAAAACTAAAAGTGCAAGTGCAGTATTAGTTAACATACCATCAGCTGTGTTGCCGGCGTGAGGGTTGACGCCACCACCTGGGTTGGCACCGGCTAGGCTGCCCAGACCCAACAGTCCTGCTAGCGGGGAGTTGTTGCCCAACTTGCTCATCTGAACATAAACAGATACAACGGTTGTTAGGTGACGATCGTCTATCCATTTTGTTTGTGAGAAAATTATTGTACAACTTTATGACACATTATAAGATGTGAAGTCCTTGTTCTAAAGACAAAATAAATACCAATTATAATACATTAACAACAAACCTAACTACAGTACTTGCCCTGAAACTATTTTTCAGGGCAGTTTAAAACTATTTCATGACAAATGTGACATGACTGACTGACAACTGTGCAGTATTGGCAAAAACAAAGAAATAATTCTATGTACATAAATAATGTCGAGGAAGAATTAGCTCTAACTAAAGTAATATCTTTGAAGTACTAAAGATATTATTTAGAGATTATATTCATGTGGTGTCAAATAATTAAAACATTATCAAGGCCTGAAAGAGGATTTCATTACTGGTGTGTGAATAGATAAGAGCAGTACATCATCTTAATCTAGCACAGATATAATCCCCAAGCCACCTCTGGGGGGCCCCTCCAGGTTGGAGTGTGCGGCACAGGCCGGGCGGGACTGAGAGAGAGACAGAGAGAGCACTCGGGCAGCGCTGACTGGGTGTTGGGGGGCGCGGGCCAGTCCTCTTCTTCACACCTTTCAGGATTCTTCTTTTGCAAGTCAATTTTTCTGTGGATGTGTAGTGGGTCACCGCCTGATGGTGGTCAAGGGAGGATGGGCAAAGCACAGGTGGTAGTAGTGCCTCTCCTGACACTGGCTAGTTATGGTGATGTTTCCTCTCCTTCAGTAGCCGTGTCAGGAAAGGCTTCCAGGGTGACAGTGGTCGTCAGTAGGGTGCACCAACATTGAGGAAGTGTCGTATGTTAGTGAGGGAAGCTGGGCGTGGGTTGAGGAGGGAGCAGAGGACAGGTTGCTAATAGTTGAGGAATAATTGTGTTGCACCTTTGAAAACTAACCAAATTAGCCAGCGAAAAGAAAACATTTATTAATTCATAACTGAAGTGAAGAAAGAATGATCCAGGACAGTCTGTGGGGGGTGGTGAGTGAGCGTCGACCGGCTCGTGACAATCTCCTAAAACATTTTCTAATCTGGGGTGGCTGTTGGTAATGGTTTCCTCGAACATCAATAACATTCAAAAACAAAATTCTCAGCAATATAATGACAAGGAAAGTTGGCTATTCTTAGCCGATTATCAATTATTTCACTGTAAACTGAAGTCTCCGTCTCCTCTCACATTAGAGAGCTGGGTTCAGGAGCACAACTATTTAATTATATATTTTTTCACTTTTAACAGGAATATACCGTATACTGTATGCGTCTCCATCAAGTGTCAAAATCATATGTTGGTGCTGGAAATATGTGTCAAGACTAAAAACAAGAAATAGGGTCAATGAATCACTTAGTATCTGATCAAACCTTACACCTGCACCTTGACAAAAGCACCTCACTTCTGTATCTCACTGTGTGTTGCCTAACTTTATAATGCTCTTAAATCCCATATCTTCCCCATTGTTTTTTTTATCTCATACAATTTCCTGTTAATGGTTCAGGTCTCTATACTGTACTCATGTTCCTAACATGTGTTGTCATAGTCTCTGAGTGGAAGTAAAGGGTTTTGAGGGAAACACTAAAATCAAAAGGCTAAGACGATCATGCAACAGGGACAATACTGGAGTGTTGAGCCGGGAGCGTCAAGCGTCAAGCGTAGGGTCGGGGGAGACCAGAAATTGTCCAGCACACCAAGGTAGGTCGCAAGGCCACAGTAAATTAATAGCCATTTTGTTAACACTAACATAAGGACTATAACGCATTTACATTTAATCTGGACCAATACAAGTTATCCTTCTCTGATCAACTTATCGTCAAGTTCAACTGTTCACCTCAGTGTTACTTTATATAAGATCTTAATTAAGGATTGTAATAAAATCAATGACAGTTTACATTTATATAAATAACTTATCCAATGATAAACTACATAACAAGTGACTCTAATCTTACTGAATGAATTAAATGTTTTCTGATCAGAGTTTAGTTGTTAGAGAAACATTGAGTCAAGCTTTCCAATTTGTAAGTTTGAAGGGTAAAGGTTGAGTCCCCCTATGAGGGAGACAGTCAGTGGTACAGAGAGAGAAAGAGAGAAGGGGTGTTAGGGCCTTCGTCAGGAGGTGTGGGTTGGTGTTGGCGGCGCAAAGGAATGAAGAGGCGTCAGCATGGTAGGGACGAGTGAGGAAGCCCCGCGCCCCACGACCCGCCAGCAGGAGCTGCTGTGCACCTGGGAGATGTACCACCAGGTGTCACCACCTAGCCCTGGCCACGCTCTCACTTACATTTCCAAGAGTAATGCTATACCGAATATATCTAAATTTTACTGTAACACTACACGAATAGCCACGTACATGCAGGATGGCAGGCGGGTATCTAAGGGCAGGTCCTGAGTTAAAGGTTTGGCTGTTGGGTTAGGGCAGAGGTTATGGGGGTGCAACATGCAGGGTGTGATCAGGAAGCACATTGGGCAACACTAATCAGGTCTGGTCGGGTATGGAACACGTCCGGATCGGGTCGGGTCGGGTCGGATGGGCGGCGAGGAGCCACGGAGAGGGTCCAACTGGGCATGGGTCACACGGGCACTCGGGCGGGACACGGCGGTGTGACTTACATCCTGCATGTGGTGGAGATACGGGTGTGGCATTATGCCAATTTGGCCGTTCTTCAAGTGTTCGGGTGGGTGGCCTGGCGGGTGGCCTGGCGGATGGCCCGGCGGATGGCACTGGGTCGTGATCTGCAAGTGCCCCGCATGGCATGGGTGATGGCCCGCAGGCGTTATGATGGCGCCATGGTGTGGGGGGCCCGGGGAAGGCGCTGTGGAGACGGGACATGGGGGCAGGAGGGGGCTGAGGGGGGCCTGCATGAAGGGGCCGTGGGGCCCCCCAATTGGTGGTGGGGGAACAAAGGGAACGGTACTTACATCGGGCGCTGAGGGAACAGCGTAATTACCCTGGATAGTATAGGCCTGGCCGCCGGCTAGGATCACCGGCCCACCGGCGACCTGGGGTTTGGGGCGGTAAGGGATCGTGGCGCCTTTGGGAGGGGACTGAAAGAAAAAAATAAATATATAAATATAAAATATATAATACAAAACACACGACGATCTTACTAAACACAATAATATAAATTTATTATCCAGACAGTATCCACAGCAGCAATTTACTTAACATAAACCTGAACTTAGTAAATTCACAAGACAATAGTGTGTCAAGTGTGCAACATCACGCGTTTGTCCCGGCAGTGACGTACTGACCTCAAGCATGACGCAGCAGATGTTGTAGATACACTGGGTTATGGCCTCGGAGGTGCCGGACACGGTGACCGCACGCTCCGTAGAGTTGGGCAGCATCTCGGACGCCACCTGGATGGACGCTCCGGTTACCTCGCGAATTTCCTTAATCTTGGATCCGGCCTTGCCGATGAGTGAGCCACACTGGGAGGCGGGGACGATCAGCCGCAGGGTGATGGGTGGCCGCTGCTGTCCTCCTCCGCCGCCGCCACCTGCGCTCCCGTTATTCTGGTACATCTGACCCAGGAACTGAAACAACACATTCACTTACTTAAATATCAGAATAATATATTTTCATACAACTAATAATGCACAATGAATAAAATCTGAACAAATATAGAAATAAAAGTGAAGACATTTTAATATAATATTGTGGTAATTTCCATGTTGTGGCTGCTATCTCATTTACTGTACTCTTAAAATGCTCAGTACAGTCTCACCCAAAAGTTGGTTAACTCTCCCAGCCAGCTATTGCTGCACTGTCTGCTTCAGATGTATGAACTTGAGTCTGTTACTTTGAACCTTTAGATTCATTCGTATCAGTTTCATGTTCTGGTTGGTACCGAGACAGTTTCAAACATCTGAAGCAGGCAGTGCAGCAATAGCTGGCTGGGAGAGTTAACGAACTTTTGGGTGAGACTGTACCAACGAAACCCAACCTAACTTAACCAACCAACCAAGATAAATCATCCTACCTAACTTAACCAACCAACCTATATAACTTAACCAAGATACCTAAAGCAACCAACCTAAACCAGCCCATAAATCTTAATCATCCTATCAACCTAAACCAACCAACCTAAACCAACCAACCATAAACATCATTACATTAGGACACAGCTGGTTGTTTACTTTTGACTGTGTTTAATAGAAGACTTTTGATTATTTAGCACAAATAAAAGTAAGCAAATCCACAGGTTTAAGATGGATGGATGAAAGAAAGAAAGAAAGAAAAAGAAGGAAAGAAAGAACAAGATGACAGAAATAAGACAGAAAGAAAGAAGAAGCCAAATACTGTACCTAAACATTAACCCCATAAGTGCCCTAATTACATACCAACACTACTATTATCGTCGGCAGTATTCAAGTTAATTTAAAATAGTTACCCCTCCACCCAAAATAATAATAACAAATTGAATAAAAAATTATTTATGAAAAGTATCAGGATTCAATTTCTGATTAAGTGTATTTAAGACGGGACAAATATAAAGCCAGGATGGAACAGGTTCAAGAACATGGAAACTGTAGCTCCCTCTTTCCTTCTGAACTGTATTGGTAATTACTGTATTCTGGTGTGTGTGTGTGTGAGGATTATGTATTTGCAGATGAGGAAAGTGCAATACAGTAATATGTATAATCTAACAACGGGAACTGCTGTAATTATATATGTGCCAGATGCAATAATTATATTTTCTTGAAGTTACGTCGAAATTGAGGCGAGTATAATTTGAAACTGGTAATTAATTATTCTTAAAGCGAGAATATTAAATCATTAACGTACGGTACATTACAGTAAATGGAAAGTGTAATATCAGAAATAATTTGAGACTGTTACAAGGCATAACTTAACCTAGACTTATGTTAAGGCATCCTAGTATCATCCAAATATCCTAACAAAACATAATGACTGATTGATAGTGAACGATTTAACTCTTAATTCCCATCACTATAAAATATACACTACTGTGTTAAATATTTGAAAGACTTGATGTTAGGATAATGTCGATTTTAACATGAATTATTATGCACCAGGGTAATGATCACTTCCCCGCTAATAAGAAAATACTGAGACCAAGAATTGACTTTATACCAAAATATACAGTATAGTATAAGTTTTTATTGTGAAATTTTGTGAATGGTTAAGTTAGGATCTAGAAACAAAATGTAGGTTCTGTGTTGTGATGTGTTGTGGGTGTGGTGTGATGTGGTGTCATGTGATGTGTTGTGGTGTGTTGTGGTGTGTTGTGCTGTGTTATGCTGTGATGTGTTGTGGTGTGATGTGTTGTGCTGTGTTGTGTTTCTGCTGTGGTGTGTTGTGGTGTGGTGTGTTGTGGTGTCATGTTATGCTGTGATGTGTTGTGGTGTCATGTTATGCTGTGATGTGTTGTGGTGTCATGTTATGCTGTGATGTGTTGTGGTGTCATGTTATGCTGTGTTGTGATGTGGTGTCATGCTATGCTGTGTTGTGTTTTGTGGTGCTGTGTTGTGATGTGTGGTGCTGTGTTGTGATGTGTGGTATTCAACATCCAAAAGAAACATAACTTACATTAAAAATACAACAACAACACGAGTTATGCATTTTACTATACCCTGTACATTACAAAGGGTATCTACGGTCGTGTGTATACTGAACACACACTGAAAACATGGTCGGAATAATCAATGTATTGGAAAGTGTATCATAACACAAGATACAGGATATTGTAAATGACCTTAATCCCTCCTCATGGGCTGGTGATGATCAAGTGTTACTGCACTGGAAAACTTGTAGGGAATATCATCATTTACTCTCCACGAGACAGTGCTCTTCCTTTACTGACTGACTGACACACACACACACACAGGTAGAGTGGTCATTTATCATTTGGAAGTTTATACTCGTTTTATAATTCACGAGATAACATTCCATACAGCTTCCACTAATGCATGTGTATCCCTAAAGCACACAGGCCAGCCATTCAATACAAGTACAATGACCTACACTAATATCTGACACAGTGGCTGGTGTAAGGTGTGGCAACTCTGTCAACAATGCTTATCTCGCATCCCTAGTTGTTTTATTGTGGTGTAAACAAACACAGTTGCCATATCTCACAAAATGCACCAACCTTTGTACCAGGTAAAAGTGAAGGCAACTGTACCTTTACTCAACCCCTCCTCCATGACCCCCCAACACCACCTCCACCATTACCATCAAGAAGCAAGCCCTTAAGAAGACTGGTGTTGAAGGACCTCCCTCTTAGGCATACACACCAAGTCATACCAACATAATACACAATGTAGAGAAGTGAGAATAATGCTGAGAAGGGAATGACTGGCAAGAACACAGCCAGCCAGCCGCCAAGAAGATTTACGCCCGCACAATAAAGCCCAAGCCGGTCTTTCATCAAGTGGAAGCGCGGGTAAACAGAACGTGCGCTAGTGACGAGTACCTCAAAATTACACACTCTCTCTCTCTCTCTCTCTCTCTCTCTCTCTTTGTTTGTTTGTTTCACCCAATTTAAAATTCATGGGCAGCCAGACCAGCTTCCAGGGAAGCCTTATAAGCTACCTGACAAGTGGTTCCCTCACTAGTGCAGATGGTGGAGCAGTATTAATCCACCAACGCCAGGTAATGTTGCCATATACTGTAGGATGTATCATCCAGTAAACACATGGCCACACTGCTCGGTATACCATGGCCACATCGCACAGTATAACACAAACCTGACAACACAGTATGTCAACATTACAACACAGTATGATAACATGGCAACACTATGATAACACATCTGACACAAACTTCCCAGAGGTGCCACCCTAGCGTGTTATGAACTACACACACCAGTATGAAGGTAAATTTAACCACACCAGTATGAAGGTAAATTTAACCACACCAGTATGAAGATAAATTTAACCACACCAGTATGAAGGTAAATTTAACGACACGATATCAAGTTACCATATCAAGACACAGGAAGGTCTGATAACAGTGGCTCATACAGCATAAAAGTTCATGATATCAACTAAAATTCCAGATATGATTACTCAATATATGTTGGTGCTGTGACCTGGTAGTAGGGCCAGACCTGGTGCTGTGACCTGGTAGTAGGGCCAGACCTGGTGCTGTGACCTGGTTGTAGGGCCAGACCTGGTGCTGTGACCTGGTTGTAGGGCCAGTCCTGGTGCTGTGACCTGGTAGTAGGGCCAGACCTGGTGCTGTGACCTGGTAGTAGGGCCAGACCTGGTGCTGTGACCTGGTAGTAGGGGCAGACCTGGTGCTGTGACCTGGTAGTAGGGTCAGACCTGGTGCTGTGACCCGGTAGTAGGGCCAGACCTGGTGCTGTGACCTGGTAGTAGGGGCAGACATGGTGCTGTGACCTGGTAGTACGGGCAGAGACCGGGAGCAGTGACCTGGTAGTAGGGGGTCAGAGACCCGGAGCTGTGACCTGGTAGTAGGGGCAGAGACCTGGAGCTGTGACCTGGTAGTAGGGGCAGAGGCCCGGAGCTGTGACCAGGTAAGGGGGGGGGGGTAGAGACCAAAGACTCGATGCTGTGACCAGGTAGGAGGGGTCAGAGACCTGGTGCTGTGACCTGGTAGCAGGAGAGAGACTAGAAGATACCAGAAGTTTGTGTTTGGTTATCTTACATAAATAATGTGGCCCTCACTACCCCATCCCTCACCCCCCCCCCCCCACCAGGGCAGGAGAGCTGTCCGTAATAAACACCGGACGACTAAATCCAAAGTGGGAGCAGCAGAGTTATTATGGAAAGTTTCAGTGGTAGTGGAGGCCGGAATGGTGGTGGTGGCCGGAATGGTGGTGGTGGCCGGAATGGTGGTGGAGGCCGGAATGGTGGTGGTGGCCGGAATGGTGGTGGTGGCCGGAATGGTGGTGGTGGCCGGAATGGTGGTGGTGGTGGCCGGAATGGTGGTGGTGGTGGTGGCCGGAATGGTGGTGGTGGCCGGAATGGTGGTGGTGGTGGCCGGAATGGTGGTGGTGGTGGTGGCCGGAATGGTGGTGGTGGTGGTGGCCGGAATGATGGTGGTGGCCGGAATGGTGGTGGTGGCCGGAATGGTGGTGGTGCCGCCTTTGAGTGACTGGCTGCTTCAACCTCCATTGTAGGTAATTAGTATAGGGAGGGAGGGAGGGAGGGAGGGAGGTTAATATTACAGTGATGCTATTTAGGACACATTCTCTCGAAAAGAGAGAGAGAGAGAGAGAGAGAGAGAGAGAGAGAGAGAGAGAGAGAGAGAGAGATGTTGGTATTCATAAAAAGAGGGGCGGAAAGGCAGGGAGATCTCACAGCAGCAGCAGCAGCCTACACACACACACACAATGTTTACACTCTGTCAATTGGTAATGAGTTCTGCATCGGCCCGCACACACTCACACTCGACGGCTGCAGAGGCTGAGTGCTGAAGAGGAAAACCCTGGATAGAAAAATAGAAAAGAAAAATGAGAAAGTACAAACGGGTAAAAAAATATGAAGAACATTTTTCTGGAGGTAGTGGCGGCGGTGATGATGATGAGGAGGAGGGATGAAAGAGGTACAAGGAAGGAGAGGTAGGAGGAGGGTTGGAGGAGGTACGAGAAAGGAGAGGTAGGAGGAGGAGAAGGAGGTACAAGGAAGGAGAGGTAGGAGGAGGAGAAGGAGGGTTGGAGGAGGTACAAGAAAGGAGAGGTAGGAGAAGGAGGTTGGAGGAGGTACAAGGAAGGAAGGAGAGGTAGGAGGAGGAGGAGAAGGAGGGTTGGAGGAGGTACAAGGAAGGAAGGAGAGGTAGCAGGAAGAGAAGGAGGTTGGAGGAGGTACAAGGAAGGAGAGACAAGAGGAAGGAAAGAGGAGTAGCAGGAAGAGGAGGACGAGGCAGGATAGAAAAATATAAAGAAAACAGACAGACTGTTAGGTTAGGTTGGGTTAGGTTAGGTTGGGTTGGGTTGGGTTAGGTTAGGTTGGGTTGGGTTTCGTTGGGTTAGGTTGGGTTGGGTTAGGTTGGGTTGGGTTAGGTTAGCTTAATTCAGGTTAGGTTAGGTTAGGTTGGGTTGGGTTAGCTTAATTCATGTTAGGTTAGGTTATGTAGGCAACCTTCTAAACGATTACCTGAATTTAAAACGCAGGAAAACAATACATACACCTGTACTATAACGCCACCTCCCCGTCCCCTCCCCACGACGGAGCCAATAACAACTCCGCAAATGAATACTGTCAGGTCGCGCTAACCAATTACAACGCCGGGAGAAAAAAAGACCCGAGATAAATTGAGCTGAACTGCAGGAAACAACAACAACAAAACCTTATTGTATCCTTGTTGATTATCTAACTACCATCATCGCGTTGTTTACCTTACCTTACCTAACCCTGCCTGACCTAACCCTGCCTGACCTTACCTAACCCTGCCTGACCTAACCTCACCCTGCCTGACCTAACCTAACCCTGCCTGACCTAACCTAACCCTGCCTGACCTAACCGAACATGAATTAACCTACTCTAACCTGTATTAACCTAACCTAAACTAACCTGTATTAACCTAATTTAAACTAACCTGTATTAACCTAACCTAAACTAACCTGTATTAACCTAACCTAAACTAACCTGTATTAACCTAACCTAAACTAACCTGTATTAACCTAACCTAACCTGTATTAACCTAATCTAAACTAACCTGTATTAACCTAACCTAACCTGTATTAACCTAATCTAAACTAACCTGTATTAACCCAACCTAAACTAACCTGTATTAACCTAACCTAAACTAACCTGTATTAACCTAACCTAAACTAACCTGTATTAACCCAACCTAAACTAACCTGTATTAACCTAACCTAACCTAACCTGTATTAACCTAACCTAAACTAACCTATATTAACCTAACCTAAACTAACCTGTATTAACCTAACCTAAACTAACCTGTATTAACCTAACCTAAACTAACCTGTATTAACCTAACCTAAACTAACCTGTATTAACCTAACCTAAACTAACCTGTATTAACCTAACCTAACCTAACCTGTATTAACCTAACCTAAACTAACCTATATTAACCTAACCTAAACTAACCTGTATTAACCTAACCTAAACTAACCTGTATTAACCTAACCTAAACTAACCTATATTAACCTAACCTAAACTAACCTGTATTAACCTAACCTAACCTGTATTAACCTAACCTAAACTAACCTGTATTAACCTAACCTAAACTAACCTGTATTAACCTAACCTAAACTAACCTGTATTAACCTAACCTAAACTAACCTGTATTAACCTAACCTAAACTAACCTGTATTAACCTAACCTAACCTGTATTAACCTAACCTAAACTAACCTATATTAACCTAACCTAAACTAACCTATATTAACCTAACCTAACCTATATTAACCTAACCTAAACTAACCTATATTAACCTAACCTATATTAACCTAACCCCACCACTTCGTTAAAGAACAGAATGGTGACTTTCTAAACGGTGTTGAGAGAGAGAGAGAGAGAGAGAGAGAGAGAGAGAGAGAGAGAGAGAGAGAGAGAGAGAGAGAGAGAGAGAGAGAGAGAGAGAGCATCGACTTAGCCTTTACCTTTTACGTATGTATGTACTGGCAGGGTGAAACTATAGGCAAGTTTCGTTACGCCATCTGCCTCTGTCTACTTGGCAGTAATTGGGAACCTGGATGTTAATCGTGTTCCGGGGTAATGGTTAGCCAGTGCAGTTGGCGAGTTGTCCGGTTTTCTCGGACTATTACTTGGCACTGGGTTATGCAGCTCGTTAACTCAGGGTGTGGTTGTTGTGTTGGCGACAGCTTCTACACCTTAAACACTGGGTCATGCAGCTCGTTAACTCAGGGTGTGGTTGTTGTGTTGGCGACAGCTTCTACACTTTAAACAAAGTCACGTCTAGGTGGCCCTTGGGTCGGCCATCCTCGTTACACAAGGGGCAACTATATATGTACGTATCCATCTATCAACGTACACATGGCACCAATTTAAACTTATAATATTTTTTTTTACCAAATATTCCCATCTGTCACTGTCCCCGGGCCGTGATTGTCCATAAACTGTTGTTGTCAGCTGACAAGTTGGGAAAACTGGCGTGTTGTTCCCCCCCCCCCCCCCATCCAAGGGTCGCCGTGTGTATTGGGGGACAGTTTACTTGACGATTTACTCCAGGAATCAAGATGGCTGGCTGTCAAACGTTACGGAAAATAACTTTAAATTCTCTCTTTTTCTCTCTCTCTCTATAACTCTTGGTCGGTTTTGATGGGAGATGTTTTGTAGGTATTTGTGTATCTGTTTTTAATGGAATTCTGTAGTCAATTTATTTTCATATTTCATCAGTTAACTTTATTTAATACGAGTAAATTCTATATTTTTCAAGATATATTTCATTACATGTTTCTATAAAGATATTTTCAACAGTATAGATCAGAGGTCAGTCTACCTTTACACACTAGTCAGCTCAGGTTCTCAACTGGCTCAGCCATGTTAATAGTGTTATTATTATCCACTCTGTATCTGTGTTTTTCTGGCTAAATAAACTGTTACAATTCAATTCAAGTAATCAGCGATCGGCCGCAGGTGTACTTAGCCAACATACGCCACCACTGTTCCACAAAACTGAATGTAAAATCATAAATGCTGCACTAGGTTTTATTGTCAGAAATTTTTTATAAATAACACCGATATTTATAACTAAACAAAGCTTCAATTTTCACCATATACATTATTCTGTACTGAAATAATTGCACTAGTCAAGTTAAATAATATGTTTTATAAAATATGAACATTTCTTGGAGCAGTACAACATAACGGTTTAATAACAGATTCTCTCCCACAATACAAGCATACAGGGAAAATTGTTTTATAAAGTAGTATAATGATATCCTGCAGTACACAGTACAATATGATCCATCAAATAATGATATTATAAATGACAAAAAATGTTCTCCGTGTGTTATATTCAAGTCAAATTACTTTATACACAGGATAATAAGAGCTTCAGTTACAAATAACGCCACCAGAACTAACGTGAGGGCTGAGCCGGGATGTGATCTACAATTTCAGAAAAAGTTAGATCAAAGGGTGAGAGCAGCAGCCTTCACAAGGTGTGTGGTGTGACTGCTGAGAACGGTACTTGGTCTTCAAAGGTAAACACTGACGCCCGTATTATTAAATAACATCTTCCCTTAAGAGGGTCGTCGTGTTTCAACCCGGGTTTAAAACACCAGTATGTTGATTTCACTGCTCTTTATTTTAACCCAAATTATAAGGAATAAGAATAATTTTACCAGCCACTTAGCCCGAAATTTAGACGTCACTCAACCGGCAGCATACGTACCACTTTCCGGTAGTATAATGGGGTTTGTGGACCCCTGCTCTAGATGTCCTAAGTTACGACAATTTAATACAAATGTTTTAAGAAATTTAGCCATAATAAACACGCCAGCGGAAGCCATTTTGAAAACCTCCTCACTACGAACCTAAACAATATTAACCTCTTCATAAGTAAATAATATAAAATAAATACAAAACATACACATAAGTTAAGCATTTGAGGGATTCGAAACTTTAATGATGAAATTTAACCACTAAAATGTTTATCTGTTTCAATGGTTGTCGGTCACGGGAAGCAAAACCCCCCCAAGAGATTTTTAATATCTTTCCCAAATATTAAATTTACTCCTAAAACCGTAAAAAAAAATAATAAAAATCTAAAATATTTAAAATTACTAAGTGGATAATTTGCCTTGGGTGAAAATTATTAACATTTACGCTGAGATAATTGACAAGGTAAGTAATCCCGGGTAATTCATTTAACATTAAACATAACACTACCTTAACATCAACAAAATAAATTGTAGACATCATCACGCCAGAGTGTAAAACTGCGCCAAATATCACACATTATGAAGGGAAACTGCGCCAAAAGCAACTAATTTGGGGCTATACTGCGCCTGCCACTTACCGCTGCTGCAAGTCTTTCTCTGTGTGTGTGTGTGTGTGTCGTTACTGTTGTTGTTGCTATTGGTTAGTTTAGATGATAACTTCTTAATATCCTCCCCTAACCTAACCTAGTGTCACTACCTCCTAACCTAACCTACTCATAACCGAACATAGTATCACCTAACCTAACCTAGTGTCACCTGCCCCTAATAAGCTCAGCTCACCTGGGACTGTAGGTCAAGTAACGCTCTACAGGTAACACGAGAATAGTGGGGTAAGGCGCATGCGCTCTGGGTGGAAGCTTTCGCTTGAGGAGGAGGAGGAGGGAGGAAGGGGGGAGGAGGAGGGAGGAAGGGGGGAGGAGGAGAGAGGAAGGGGGGAGGAGGAGAGAGGAAGGGGGAGGAGGAGAGAGGAAGGGGGGAGGAGGAGAGAGGAAGGGGGGAGGAGGAGGGAGGAAGGGGGGAGGAGGAGGGAGGAAGGGGGGAGGAGGAGGGAGGAAGGGGGGAGGAGGAGGGAGGAAGGGGGGAGGAGGAGGGAGGAAGGGGGGAGGAGGAGGGAGGAAGGGGGGAGGAGGAGGGGGGAGGAGGAGGGAGGAGGAGGAGGGAGGAGGAGGAGGAGGGAGGAGGAGGAGGGAGGAGGAGGAGGGAGGAAGGGGGGAGGAGGAGGGAGGAAGGGGGGAGGAGGAGGAAAGGGGGAGGAGGAAGGGGGGAGGAGGAGGAAAGGGGGAGGAGGAAGGGGGAGGAGGAGGGGGGGAGGAGGAGGGGGGGAGGAGGAAAGGGGGAGGAGGGGAAGGGGGAGGAAGGGGAGGGAGGAGAAGGGGGTAGGAGGTGGGGGTGAAAGGGGAAGAAGGGGAGGGGGAAAATAATGAGAGAGGAGGAAGAAGAGATAGAGGAGCAAGGGAGGAAGGGGAGAAGAAGAAAAGGAGGAGGAAGAGAAGGAGTTGTTTACCGTTAAGACAGGATGAACTGTTTAGCCCAGCTCGTCCCGAGGCTGTCATTTCCGCTGTTAATGTGTGCGTGTGTGTGTGTGTGTGTCTCTCTAACAGTCAAGAAGTCCTTCCTCTTCTCCGTCACCAACAGGTCCAATTGCATATAATAACGGGTCTGTTTGGTTACCAGTTGCTTCAAAGTGTTTAATAACGGGTCTGTTAACGTGCCGCCGCAGCTGTTAACAAGTGCCGCCGCTGTTAACGTGTGCCGCCGCAGCTGTTAACAAGTGCCGCCGGTGCCACATACACCAGTTCCCACCCCCCTCCGTGTTTTACTGCAGTTAACTTTATCATCTTTGTGTTTACTGTAAAAAAATAAAATATTTTATTTATCAAAACTATGTTTTCCTTGCGTTGTGCGTCAGGTGTATCTTATTAGCACAACAGTTTCCAGACTTCACGGTTTACACATTTTCCTGCGCGAGTTGTTACGGTTTTCTCCCGCGCGATTTGTTAATGCTTTTTTTTCCCGCGCTATTCGTTATTGTTTTGATTTCCCGCGCGATTTGTGTTTTTTTTTTCCCCCCCACGTGATCAGTTACTGATTTTTCCACAACGATTCGATTCAATCTAGTTTCCCCGCGCGGTTGGGTGTAAACTGCTGGGCTACCCAGTATACTAGACCAACAGGCCCCCGCTGCACCAGTTTCCCCCATTCTTATGATTCGTTATTATTTTGTCAATGCGCTTCAGTGTCTATACTGCACTTGTTTTTTCCGCGCGTTTCGCGAGTATTTTTCCAGATCGATTTGTTAGTTTTTCTACTTCCTTTCCCTCTGCGCGTTTACTTAAGGCGCAGGTCCAGTACAAGCGTTGTTTGCGCACTTTTTTCCTCACTTGTTTATGATCAACACACACAGTGCACACTAAAGAGGTCTTCATTTTTCTTCGATACCTGGATCAGCGTGTACTCTGAGCCTTACCTGGATCAGCGTGTACTCTGAGCCTTACCTGGATCAGCGTGTACTCTGAGCCTATCTACATATTGCAGGTAGGGTAGTGTGTGGGTAGGCCAGTGGGTGTACCAGTTGGTTGGTGGATGGGTGGGTGGTGTGGGTGCGCGTGGTGTGTGTGTGTGTGGTGGGTGAGTAGGTGGGTGGGTGAGTAGGTGGGTGGGTGGTAGGTGGGTGGGTGGGTGGGTGGTAGGTGGGTGGGTGAGTAGGTAGGTGGGTGTGTGGTGTGTGGGTGTGTGGTGTGTGGGTGGGTGAGGTGGGTGGGTGAGGTGGGTGAGGTGGGTGGGTGAGTGAAGTGGGTGGGTGGGTGGGTATGTGGGTGAGTGAAGTGGGTGGGTGGGTATGTGGGTGGGTGGGTGGGTGGGTGGGTGGGTATGTGGGTGGGTGGGTGGGTGAGTATGTGGGTGGGTGGGTGGGTGAGTGTGTGGGTGAGTAGGTGGGTGTGTGGTGTGTGGGTGAGTAGGTGGGTGTGTGGTGTGTGGGTGAGTAGGTGGGTGTGTGGTGTGTGGGTGAGTAGGTGGGTGTGTGGGTGAGTAGGTGGGTGAGGGGGGTGGGTGGGTGAGTAGGTGGGTGTGTGGGTGAGTAGGTGGGTGTGTGGGTGTGTGGTGGGTGTGTGGGTGTGTGGTGGGTGTGTGGGTGTGTTGGTGGGTGTGTGGGTGGGTGGGTGGGTGGGTGTGTGGGTGGGTGGGTGGGTGGGTGGTGTGTGGGTGAGTAGGTGGGTGGTGTGTGGGTGGTGTGTGTGGGGTGAGTAGGTGGGTGGTGTGTGGGGGGTGAGTAGGTGGGTGGTGTGTGGGGGGTGAGTAGGTGGGTGGTGTGTGGGGGGTGAGTAGGTGGGTGGTGTGTGGGGGGTGAGTAGGTGGGTGGTGTGTGGGGGGTGAGTAGGTGGGTGGTGTGTGGGGGGTGAGTAGGTGGGTGGTGTGTGGGGGTGAGTAGGTGGGTGGTGTGTGGGGGGTGAGTAGGTGGGTGGTGTGTGGGGGGTGAGTAGGTGGGTGGTGTGTGGGGGGTGAGTAGGTGGGTGGTGTGTGGGGGGTGAGTAGGTGTGTGGGGGGTGAGTAGGTGTGTGGGGGGTGAGTAGGTGGGTGGGGGGTGAGTAGGTGGGTGGGGGGTGAGTGGGTGGTGGGTGGGGGGTGAGTGGGTGGTGGGTGGGGGGTGAGTAGGTGGGTGGGGGGTGAGTGGGTGGTGGGTGGGGGGTGAGTAGGTGGGTGGGGGTGGTGGGGTGGGTGGGGGGTGGTGGGGGTGGGGGGTGAGTGGGTGGTGTGTGGGGGGTGAGGGGGTGGTGTGGGGGGTGAGTGGGTGGTGTGTGGGGGGTGAGTAAGTGGGTGGGGGGTGAGTAGGTGGGTGGTGTGTGGGGGGGTGAGTAGGTGGGGGTGAGTAGGTGGGGGGTGTGTGGGGGGTGAGTAGGTGGGTGGTGTGTGGGGGGTGAGTAGGTGGGTGGTGTGTGGGGGGTGAGTAGGTGGGTGGTGTGTGGGGGGTGAGTAGGTGGGTGGTGTGTGGGGGGTGAGTAGGTGGGTGGTGTGTGGGGGGTGAGTAGGTGGGTGGTGTGTGGGGGGTGAGTAGGTGGGTGGTGTGTGGGGGGGTGAGTAGGTGGGTGGTGTGTGGGGTGTGTGTGGGGGGTGAGTAGGTGGGTGGTGTGTGGGGGGTGAGTAGGTGGGTGGTGTGTGGGGGGTGAGTAGGTGGGTGGTGTGTGGGGGGTGAGTAGGTGGGTGGTGTGTGGGGGGTGAGTAGGTGGGTGGTGTGTGGGGGGTGAGTAGGTGGGTGGTGTGTGGGGGGTGAGTAGGTGGGTGGTGTGTGGGGGGTGAGTAGGTGGGTGGTGTGTGGGGGGTGAGTAGGTGGGTGGTGTGTGGGGGGTGAGTAGGTGGGTGGTGTGTGGGGGGTGAGTAGGTGGGTGGTGTGTGGGGGGTGAGTAGGTGGGTGGTGTGTGGGGGGTGAGTAGGTGGGTGGTGTGTGGGGGGTGAGTAGGTGGGTGGTGTGTGGGGGGTGAGTAGGTGGGTGGTGTGTGGGGGGTGAGTAGGTGGGTGGTGTGTGGGGGGTGAGTAGGTGGGTGGTGTGTGGGGGGTGAGTAGGTGGGTGGTGTGTGGGGGGTGAGTAGGTGGGTGGTGTGTGGGGGGTGAGTAGGTGGGTGGTGTGTGGGGGGTGAGTAATAATAATAAATAATAATAATAATTAACGGTTTATTGAAAGAGCTTGGCAGCCAGAAGGCTGAAAATATACAGTTACATATTTGGGGAATGGGTTACGAATTACAAATAATATACAAGTAACATAAGTGACACAAATAAGACATATAATAACTTAGATGGGGAAAAGCTCAAACTACAGTTCAATTCAACATAGTGACAGTGTTACAGTATTACAAGTTATTGATAATTTTTACAATGGTTGGGACTGGGCTGTTCTTATAGCGATCAGTTCGTGCACGTATGGGCTGGATGCGGTTGTGGTGTCGAACAGCAATTCTCGGACAAGGGACCTCGGGTGGTAGTAGGAGCCGGTGTCGGGGATGGTGTAGAAGCTTCTTACCAAATTTGCAGATGAGGTCGTGGTGATGGTCAGTGAGAGTCGAAAGGGTCAGTGTGTTGAGCGCTTCTTGATATGTGGAGTAGGAGGAGGAGAGAATAATCTTGCATGCCCTCTTTTGCACTTTTTCTAGGTGTTTACGTTGTGTGGCATTTAGGGAGGAAGACCAGGTGGGGGAGGCATAGGTGAGCTTGGGAAGTATGAATGTTGTGTAAACACTGAGGAGCTCGTGTGCAGGAACTCCGAGGGACTTGAGTCGGCGGAGGAGGTGGAGACGGAAACTGGAGGATTTGACAACTTCATTGACGTGTGGTTTCCAATTTAGTTTGTTGTCTATGGTGACGCCGAGGAGCTTCGTGGAATCTACGACCTGGAGTGTGTTCGGACCTAGAGTAATGGAAGGAGGTGGGACAATGTCGGAGGAGAGGTTGATGTGCATAACCATGGTCTTGGTATGGTTGATGGTGACATGGTTGTTGGTAGCCCAGTTTTGGAGACTGTTCAATAAATCCTGAAGGGCGGTATAGTTGGGAGCAGAATTGTTGACGCTGATCCCAATGGTGGAGTCGTCGACATATTTCCAGCGAGCAGGGGTTTCTCTTAGGGCATCATTGATGAGCATAAGGAAGCAGAGTGGTCCCATCTTGGTGCCTTGGGGGACGCCACAGGTGAGTGACTGAAAGGTGGAGACAGCCCCTCGGAAGCGTACAGCTTGGCGTCGGTCACTGAGGAAGTCTGTAAGCCATGGTATGAGGCTTCTTCGAAGCCCGAGGTCAATAGCTTTGTTGATGATTATATTGTGGTCGACTAGGTCGAACGCTTTAGTGAAATCAATGAAGGCGACAGCTACAGACGTTTTTCGTTTCTCGAGATGGCGGTATATGTAATCGAGAAAGCTGACAAGACAGTGAGTGGTGGAGGAAGTTTTCATGTTGCCAAATTGCTGAGGGTCTACGACTCCTGCAATATCAGCATAAGCCCAGTCGAACACAAAACTTTCACAGATTAGGCTGGGTATTGGGGTGATTGCAATAGGTCGTAGCTGATTTAAGGATTGTGGGCTGGTTGACTTGGGCACTGGTGATACATAAGAGGTCTTCCAGTCAGCTGGGCATCTGGCTTGACTGAGAGAAGCATTGATGATGGAGCAGAGGGGTTTAGCAAGCTCCGGGGGGTGAGTAGGTGGGTGGTGTGTGGGGGGTGAGTAGGTGGGTGGTGTGTGGGGGGTGAGTAGGTGGGTGGTGTGTGGGTGAGTAGGTGGGTGGTGTGTGGGTGAGTAGGTGGGTGGTGTGTGGGTGAGTAGGTGGGTGGTGTGTGGGTGAGTAGGTGGGTGGTGTGTGGGTGAGTAGGTGGGTGGTGTGTGGGTTGGTGAGGTGGGTGGGTGTGTGGGTTGGTGAGGTGGGTGGGTGGGTGAGGTAGGTGGGTGAGGTGGGTGGGTGGGTGAGGTAGGTGGGTGAGGTGGGTGGGTGGGTGAGGTAGGTGGGTGAGGTGGGTGGGTGGGTGAGGTAGGTGGGTGGGTGAGTAGGTGGGTGTGTGGTGTGTGGGTGGGTGGCGATGCAGGTTATACTTAACATGGGTGGCATCGAATCCAATAACATCAAGGGATGGGTGGGTGGGGGGTCTCCGAAAACCGATCGCTCGACGCCTTATTTACCCGCGTCACTATAAATTAAGGAGCGGTAAACCTCGCAGTGAAATATATCGCCTGGGGGTTACCCCGAGTCCGACTTTTGCGCATTAGCACTCTCTTCCCTCCCTCCCCCACCCCCTTACCACTGCCCCAACACACAAACTCACCCCCAAAGTCCCCTTCCCAAATACCCTCCTCCTCCTCCCTAACACACACAGACAGATCCCTCGTCCGTGAATTGCTGCTCGACACTACAACCGCATCCAGCCCATACGAACACGTACTGATCGCTATAAGAACAGCCCAGTCCCAACCATTGTAAAAATTATCAACAACTCGTAATCAACCAGTGTATTCACTCCCAGTAAATCTTACCTTTTTGCACTGTCACTATGTTGAAATGCCCTGAAGTATGACCTAGTTATTATATATCATATTTGTATCACTTATGTTACTTGTATATTATTTGTCACCCAAGTAACCCATTCCCCAATTATGTAACTGTATATTTTCAGCCTTCCGTCTGCCATGCTCTTTTAATAAACCGTTTATTATTATTATTATTATTATTATTATTTTACACCCAACACCCCCCCTCCCCCCCCCCCTCACACAGCGCCACCACCACCTATTTTACGACACCAAACGTGATTTTCCAGACACTTGCTTCATCTTCAGAGTTTTTTTTTAGAAGCAAAGGCAGATTTATACGAACCTTCAGTGGCGTTTAATTATACTTTACCGTGATGGCATGTTAGGGCGGGGAGGGGGGAGGGGGTGGTCGCGTCCACAGCGGGCTATTTTGGAGTTGATTTTCATTTGTTTTATGACGGGGCGGTGGGGGAAGGGGGGGGGGGGGTAATGGAGGATGGGTGAGAGAGGAGGGAGGCGGGGACGTGGGGGGTGAAGGAGGAAGGATGAGGAAGAGAGAGGGGGAGAGGAAGAGGAAGAGAAAGAGAGAGAGAGAGAGGAAGAGAGAGGGGGAGAGGAAGAGAAAGAGAGAGAGAGAGAGAGGGGGAGAGGAAGAGAAAGAGAGAGAGAGAGAGGAAGAGAGAGGGGGAGAGGAAGAGAGAAGAGATAATGAGAAGGTCAACATGTATGGTTTTAACCTCGAGAACAGTAAATATCAAAGCCAACGTCCAGTGGTGTGGTTAGGTTAAGTGAATGCGTCTAGTTAAGGGAGTCTCAGTGTTACTTTTGTCTGCTAACTGGTGTTACGGGAACGTATCTAGTTAAGGTAGTAGTAGTAGTAGTAGTCTCAGTATGTAGTTAAGGTGGTAGTAGTAGTCTCAGTATGTGGTTAAGGTAGTGGTAGTGGTGGTGGTGGTAGTAGTAGTAGTCTCAGTATGTGGTTAAGGTAGTGGTGGTGGTGGTAGTAGTAGTAGTCTCAGTATGTGGTTAAGGTAGTGGTGGTGGTGGTAGTAGTAGTAGTCTCAGTATGTGGTTAAGGTAGTGGTGGTGGTGGTAGTAGTAGTAGTCTCAGTATGTGGTTAAGGTGGTGGTGGTGGTGGTGGTAGTAGTAGTAGTAGTAGTAGTCTCAGTATGTGGTTAAGGTAGTGGTGGTGGTGGTGGTGGTAGTAGTAGTAGTAGTCTCAGTATGTGGTTAAGGTAGTGGTGGTGGTGGTAGTAGTAGTAGTCTCAGTATGTGGTTAAGGTAGTGGTGGTGGTGGTAGTAGTAGTAGTCTCAGTATGTGGTTAAGGTAGTAGTGGTGGTGGTAGTAGTAGTAGTCTCAGTATGTGGTTAAGGTAGTAGTGGTGGTGGTGGTAGTAGTAGTAGTCTCAGTATGTGGTTAAGGTAGTAGAGTCAAGGGACCTCTCCACACTTCACCCTCGAGTTCTCAATCAGATTTATAAGAAGTGTGGGGCTATTTACGAAGCGTTATTCTGGGGGTTGTGGCAGTTGACATTAAATACGTTCTAACTGGCTGGCTGACTGACTGACTGACTGACTGACTGGCTGGCTGGCTGGCTGGCTGGCTGGCTGTTTTGGTGGGGGTGAGAAAAATTACGAGGTTTCTTCATCATAGCTACACCTTTTGTTAGACCCGACAGCTGCTGGGGGTATTTCTGTAGCCTTGTTTTGTTTATGCGAGGGATACTGACGTAGTTACTTATGAAACTACCATCACCAGCGTTCTCCGTCACTATCACCATCTTTCTGCTTCACTACCATTATCACCACCATTCTTCATCATCACCACTTTTTTGGTCTAGGTAAACGCACCATTTTCTTTTATTTAATGACTTTTGTTGTTTTGAAAGGTGTTTTGAAAGTTGTTTTTCTACTTAAAATAAAAACAAAAGTACTACATAAATTATAATAGGAATGTATTGAAAAAGTTTAGGTTCCTATATTAATGTTTTTTCAAATATAATAGACTTCTAAATCGCTCCAGTAGGATCCTATAATTTGCTATATTCGTCCATTTCCTAATACCCCACCTTGTGTCAATATATAAAACACATACAATAATTATATATCATACAAGCCCATATATAATGCCCCTATATATGTTTCTAACCATTTGCTTATATAGTTCACTCTCAGATTGTTGATGAGAGACTTAGCTGGAGACACAAACCACATACAAGCCATTCACAGTAATCTATAAACAGTGCGGTATCATGTATCACACTCGCCAGTCACTCACTCTCACAGCAATGAAAGAAATATATCATGACCTTGTTTACCAACACCTGATTCACTGTCACACACTATGGGGGGCCTCTGGCTCTTCAAAAACACAATCCCTGGTTACTGCACAAAAGACAGTTGTATGGACAATGACCTACTTGAAAAAAATTATCATACAAACGAACAATTTGCTAAATTGAAATGTTAAAATTCGAGGATATTAACACCTACTGCTGTGGCCTATTTGTTTACAAATCTGTCAATCGCTTGTCTTGACAATAATTATTTCCAGTTCCGGAATCATCAGAGATGCAACTTAAGGCACCCAGAGCCACTAAGACCACCCCCATGCGCTCCTCTCAGTCCCAGACCTCCATAAAATATCACGGTGTGGAGGTGTGGAACAACTTACCCCCACCCATCCCAGCAAAGACTACCTTCCTTCCTTTAAAATCATCTCAAAAAATATCTGTTGTTTAAGTATTAATATTCTTGTAATACCTACTTTATATTCCTCCTTACATTGTACCACCAAAACCATTAGATCATAAATTGTCATGTAGATGGAGAGAAATTACCATTGCAATAAACATATTTGCCAACTAGACATAACCCTGACAGCTCTGTCCTCTTGTTCCACCTTAATACAACCCATGTTGTACGGCTTCCCTCCCTTATCGTATTTATGTAAAATACTTATATAAATGTAAAATAAATTAAAATATCTACATAACGAAGTGATAACCGTGGTAACATTCTGACATGTTCTTATCACCACCAGGCTATTGTACTATTCCAGATGTTACTAAATGTTACATAATACTTCCTGAGATAAATGTACAGTATATATCAGGTGCCTCAAAGAGAGCTCAGGCTCTCAACTGGCTCAGCCATGTTAATAGTTATTATTACCCACTCCGTTGTGTTCTTCTGGCTAAATAAACTTTTAATTATCAATACCCAGGGCACTAGTAGCCATACCCCTGGGCACTAGTAGCCATACCCTGGGCACTAGTAGCCATACCCCTGGGTACTAGTAGCCATACCCCTGGGTACTCACCTCCTCAAACTTGGCACAGATGAGCTTGAAGGCGGTGAAGATACTGTCGGTGTTGCCAGTGACGGTGACAATCCTTTCAGGACACGAGCCATCGCTGATGTTGATCTTCGCCCCAGACTGTAAACAACAACAGTTATTATTATCAATATTACTACTATTATTATTACTACTACGTGTCACTGTTACACACACACACACACACACTCTGTGAGGGAATTACTACACCACGTCAAGCCCCTCATAACACCACCTGTGAGGGAATTACTACACCACGTGATGCCCCTCATAACACCACCTGTGAGGGAACCAGTACTCCACGTGATGCCCCTCATAACGCCATCTGTGAGGGAACCAGTACTCCACGTGATGCCCCTCATAACGCCATCTGTGAGGGAACTAGTACACCACGTGATGCCCCTCATAACACCATCTGTGAGGGAGTTACTACACTACGTGTCTGCTGTTCAACACCTCAGCTCACATGATCTACGTGTGTAAACATTAATCAGTATGTTCACTGTATGTTCCTTCACCTTTCTCTAATGAAGGCTTTTGTTAAACCACCAATGTATGTAATAAGTCATTTATGTCCAAAGTATATTTTTAGCCTTCGGGCTGCAAACTTTTTCAATAAACCGTTAATTATTATTATTATTATTATTATTATTATTATTATCACACACACACACACAAACACACACACACAATTCCTACGCCTTAAGACACTCCCATTATGGGTCACCTGGTTAACTGAAGGTGAGACAGGTGTAAATGCACAGGTGTAACGTACCCTTCCCCCCTCCAGACATACCCAGCGGAGGAGGAAGAGGGTGAGGAGGGGGGAAGAGGGTGCGGAGGGGGGGAGAGGGGGAAGAGGGTTAAGATGGGGGAAGAGGGTGAGGATGGGGGAAGAGGGTGAGGAGGGGAAGAGGGTGAGGAGAGGGAGAAGACGGTTAAGATGGGGGAAGAGGGTGAGGAGGGTGAGGAGGGGGGAAGAGGGTGAGGAGGGGGAAGAGGGTGAGGAGGGTTAAGATGGGGGAAGAGGGTGATACTTAACATACAAGCTTAAGTAAGTGTAAAGTAACATAAACATCACTTTAACACACCAATGTTAAAAAGAAAGTGTCCAGTAGACACACCACACTTAAAACACTACATAACACACCAGGTTATCCTACACCAATTACTTTATAAAATGTTAAGTAAATACCTCACTACCACCACCAACTACCACGTTACCCTCACACCAGATTTTATCTAATTTGGCTAAGTTAACGATCTACAAGAGCTGAAATTGCCTAGTACCACGCATAACCACCCCCCCCCATCTACAATATCCGCCATTACCCCCTCATCCTACTTACACCCCCCCACCACCCACACCTTACCTGGGCACCCCTACCCCATCACCCAACCCCCACCCCATCACCTACAATTACCCCCTCCTACACCCCCCCCCCCGACACACCTGGAGACAGTTTACAAGCAGATATCAGTGACTGGGGGAAGTGGTGTGGACAGTGGCGTGGTAAGTGGTATGGTTAGTGGTGTGGGTAATGGTGTGATAAGAAGTGGTGTGAGTAGTGGTGTAGAAGTGGTGTGGGAGAAGTGGTGTGGGTAGTGGTGTGGTAAGTGGTGTGGGTAGTGGTGTGGGTAGTGGTGTGGTAAGTAGAGTGGTGTGGGAGGGTGGTAAGGGTAGGGTAGTGGTGTGGGAGAAGTGGTGTGGGTAGCGGTGTGGTAAGTGGTGTGGGTAGCGGTGTGGTAAGTGGTGTGGGTAGCGGTGTGGTAAGTGGTGTGGGTAGCGGTGTGGTAAGTGGTGTGGGTAGCGGTGTGGTAAGTGGTGTGGGTAGCGGTGTGGTAAGTGGTGTGGCTCCAGGGCAGACACACACAGTACCAGACAGCCATTATAAGCGGAGGAGGTAGCCGGGAGGATCAGGAACCGGCCTGAGAGAGCGAGGCCCTCCGGCATGATCACCAGAGTCCTGTTACAACACCCTGACCTGACCTGACCTGACCTAACCTAACAAGACCTGAGAACATTAGAACGCCATCCACCCTATGTTTGAAGCTATCCAGCGTGTTCCAGTTAATGATGATGTTTGGTAACTTGTTCCACTCATCCACTACTCTATTTCCAAACCAATGTTTACCTATCTCGCGCCTAAATCTAAATTTGTCTTATTTAAAACCATTGCTACGAGTTCGCTTCTGGTTGGATAGTTTGAGTACCTTTGTTATATGACTTTTGTTTAGCCCTGACTTCCATTTATACACCTCTATCATGTCGCCCCTCACTCTACGTCTCTCGAGGGAGTGCAAATTAAGATGCTTTAACCTGTCTCTGTACTCAAGGTTCCTAATGCCCGGGATTAGTCTTGTCATTCTCCTCTGAATTCTTTCTAGGGATTCTATATCCATTCTGTAGTACGGTGACCAGAACTGAACCGTGTAATCCAGGTGAGGTCCCACAAGGGCAAGATATAGTTTTTGGATAACCTCGCTAGTCTTGTAGCTAACACTCCTTTGTGTGAACCCAAGTCTTTTGTTCACCTTGTTTCGAGCAAATACACATTGTTGTGTTGGTTTATGATTCCTATTTATCATTACTCTTAAATCTTCCTCAGTCGGATTTCTCTATAACAACGTTGTTCATCTGATACCTGGTTTCTGTTTACATCTCCTAGACCTAACATAACCTGACCTGGTCTAACCTAACCTGACCTTCCTGTTACAATCTCACACACTCTTACTCGACCTTCACACCTCACTCTCTCAGTACACAAACTATCACCGCCTCACCCCCCTCTACAACAAGTGAGGGGGAGGGGGGGCATGGTATTTCAGTAACAAGACTTGATACACGATACTAATACCACTTTGGTGTGTGTGTGTGTGTGTGTGTACAGGATCTCGTCCTAACAACAGTACACATCACCAGAAAACCCGACACCTCCCACCTCCCCCACACACGCACACCTGTACAATACTCCAGCTACCACCCCCCCCCCCCCCCACCCTTCCCGGGACAAATACTACGCCTTACTGTCAGCTGGCGCCAATGTAAACAAACAAATCATTTACGTCTCCATCACCCCCCCCCCCCTTGTGTCAACTCTCTGACCTAACTGAATGGTAGAGTCTTGACGGTATTTAGTCGCCATTTTTAATATTTTTTTAAGCGTCTCCCCCCCCCCCCCCTCCCCTTCCTGCTCTAACTGGTGCTAAGTGAAGGTATCTAGTTAAGGTAGAGTCTTGACAATTCTTATGGTACTTTTATTCTTGTAATTTTGACCCACAGAAGTTCATTAATATCTATCGTTACTTTTAATTAATTAGACATGAACTAAAACACATAATATACTTACAAAATTAATTAGACATTGTGGTTAAGTTGTAATTAGTTTAGATTATATACAGTAACAATTTAATACCATTTCCTCTCATATGAATTATCGTAAATCAATCTACCGTCAACTCGAAATATTTAATACAATAATAACACCTAAGTTATTTTTATTAAGTTATCATTCAAATATAGTGTTAAGTAATTTATCAATAAACTTGTATATAAACCAACTGACCTCCATATATCTACTTCCTGTCTCTTAACTAATTTATTTGTGTTCTTAATCTCACATAACTTATCTTGGAGATACACTTCACCGGTCTAGGCAGCTACCAAACAGGGAGGTACTACCGCCTGAGAAGAGATTGGAAGCATAATGTGTCGTCAATAGTAAGAGAAACTATTGAGATCCTACAATTGTGTGTAAATGAGGCAGAAATTCAGATCATCAACCTGGGACTTGGTCACATATGGCAGCAGGGTCTACCATCAGTCAACACATTATGTTTCCAATATCTTCCCAGGCAGTAGTACCTCCCTGTTTGGTAGCTGCCTACTACCTGAGTTAATAGCAGTAACTTGTACAACACATGACAACTTCTTATACCCTTGAGAGGACTACACTCCACTCCTCTACCTCATCCTAATACTCCTTCTCTCACCTCCCTCACTCTCTCTCGCCTGCCTTCCTTCCTTCCCTCACCACGTATTTTCACCTCCATTCTTCCTTCTCTCCTTCCTTCCGCCCCTCCATCTTCCTCCATCCCAAGGGGCCATAACTGTGTACCACAACGCCACAACAAAGTCCAAGGGGCCATAACTGTGTACCACAACGCCACAACAAAGTCCAAGGGGCCATAACTGTGTACCACAACGCCACAACAAAGACCAAGAGGCCATAACTGTGCACCACAACGCCACAACAGAGTTCAAGGGGCCGAAACTGTGCACCACAACGCCACAACAGAGTCCAAGGGGCCATAACTGTGCACCACAACGCCACAACAGAGTCCAAGGGGCCATAACTGTGTACCACAACGCCACAACAAGTCCAGGGGCCGAAACTGTGCACCACAACGCCACAACAGAGTCCAAGGGGCCATAACTGTGAACTACAACGCCACAACAAAGTCCAAGGGGCCGAAACTGTGCACCACAACGCCACAACAGAGTCCAAGGGGCCATAACTGTGAACTACAACGCCACAACAAAGTCCAAGGGGCCGAAACTGTGCACCACAACGCCACAACAGAGTCCAAGGGGCCATAACTGTGCACCACAACGCCACAACAGAGTCCAAGGGGCCATAACTGTGTACCACAACGCCACAACAAAGTCCAAGGGGCCGAAACTGTGCACCACAACGCCACAACAGAGTCCAAGGGGCCATAACTGTGAACTACAACGCCACAACAAAGTCCAAGGGGCCGAAACTGTGCACCACAACGCCACAACAGAGTCCAAGGGGCCATAACTGTGAACTACAACGCCACAACAAAGTCCAAGGGGCCGAAACTGTGCACCACAACGCCACAACAGAGTCCAAGGGGCCATAACTGTGAACTACAACGCCACAGCAAAGTCCAAGAGGCCGTAACTGTGTACCACAACGCCACAGCAAAGTCCAAGAGGCCGTAACTGTGTACCACAACGCCACAACAAAGTCCAAGGGGCCATAACTGTGTACCACAACGCCACAACAAAGTCCAAGGGGCCATAACTGTGTACCACAACGCCACAACAAAGTCCAAGGGGCCATAACTGTGTACCACAACGCCACAACAAAGTCCAAGGGGCCATAACTGTGCACCACAACGCCACAGCAAAGTCCAAGGGGCCATAACTGTGCACCACAACGCCACAACAAAGTCCAAGGGGCCATAACTGTGTACCACAACGCCACAACAAAGTCCAAGGGGCCATAACTGTGTACCACAACGCCACAACAAAGTCCAAGGGGCCATAACTGTGTACCACAACGCCACAACAAAGTCCAAGGGGCCATAACTGTGCACCACAACGCCACACAACACTCATTATCAAACTGGTGTCAGATGTTGTTGTAATATATCAACACATCAAGTTTGGTTAAAATACTTTAAAGTTTTCGTGTGGACAACTAACGGACGGACGGACATCCTTCCTGTGGCAAGTAAGGGCAACTAATTGGAATGGTTGTAGGGGAGAGGTGAGGGGCAAGGAAAATAGGGGAGAGGGAAAAAGGGAGGGGAAGAGGTGAGGAGCAAGGGGAGAAGGGAAGGGGGAAAGGGGTGAGGGACAAGAGGAGAAAGGAAGGGGTGAAGTGAGAGTGGAGAGGATAAAGGGGTGAGGGTAAATGAAGTAGGTGATGGGGAAGACCACTAAGGTAAGTTAGGTGAGGGGAGGTGAGGGGTAGTTGATGGGGAGGACGACAGGTGCAGGCGTGGTGGGTGAGATACGAGGGGACAAAAAGAGGGGAACAAAATGGAAATGTGGAGGTTGTGGTAAATTGGAGGGAGGGGGGATGGGGGGAGGGGATGGAGGGAGCGTGGGGATGGGGGTAGGAGAGGGGATGGGGTAGGGGAGGGGATGGGGGAAGGAGAAGGGATGGGGGAGGGGATGGGGGAAGGGAGGGGAGGGGATGGAGGAAGGGAGGGGATGGAGGAAGGGAGGGGAGGGGATGGAGGGGAGGGGAGGGGATGGAGGAAGGGAGGGGAGGGGATGGGGTAGGAGAGGGGATGGGGGAAGGGAGGGGAGGGGATGGAGGAAGGGAGGGATGGGGTAGGGGAGGGGATGGAGGAAGGGAGGGGAGGGGATGGAGGAAGGGAGGGGAGGGGATGGAGGAAGGGAGGGAGGAATGGGGAGAGGAGGGGAGGGAGGGATGGGGAGAGGAGGGGAGGTTACCAGTGATTGTTGTTCATACATACCACAAGCACACACAATACCTACATATATATATACACACACTATGTACACAAGACACACATGTACGCAAAATATACACATACACACACAGGTACAAACATCATATGGCCAACAACAATATAAGTTTATGATATCTGTATAAAAGTTGAAGTAATGGTTTAAATCAGACCGCCATATCAATCTTAATTACAAACTAACTTCAGCTAATATGTGTGTTGCCGAAATATTAAACAAAAACTATACCAATCCTTTACTACAAGTATTAGAAAAGGATATATTGTCACCTCGCCTAACCTAACCTCGAGTTGTTGTTTGAGTACTAGCGAGAAAAAGAACACCTACTCGGTAATTCAAAATATGACCGGACGGATTTTCTATAACCCCTATTATATAAATTTACGTTATGATATTATTATTAATTATTAAAAAAAAATTCTAAGCATAAAATACGTTAAACTTCTGTCTATTTGATTATTTATTTACTATTTTTTTCAGACGTAAGAGTTGGCTTGTAAACGCTTCCCTCCCTCCCTCCCTCCCCCCCCCCCCCCCCCAAAATGGCGGCGGCTGTTGACACTCCGAGTATAGTAAATTTTCCTTACCTCTAAACCCACTTAATTCTTCCTAAATACTCTACTCCTCCTCCCCACAGCTGCTGATACTACGACTACTACTACTACTACTATTTTCCACCATAACATACAATAACTTAACACTAAAACCAAACTTAGATCAATAGAGTAACCATGCAGGGTGTCTTCTGTTAACACCGCCGACATACATTAGGTGTTTTAGTGTTAGTTTCAGCAATTCTCTCCGCATGCCTAAACCATCTCAGTCTGCCTCTACGTAAGGCTTCAATAATCCCAATACCCAGCCGCTCTCTTACCTCTGAACAGGGATTCTTATCTTTCACTGTCATATTACACATTCACCTCACCATTATCATAACAGCTCACGCAAGTCTACTTACGTCACCCTACCCATGTTTCACTCTTATAACCGGTAGTAGGCAGCTACCAAACAGGGAGGTACTACCGCCAGGGAAGATATTGGAAGAATAATGTGTTGTCTAATGGTAGACTCAGCTGCCTTTGTGACCAAGTCCCAGGTTGATGATCTGACTTTCTGCCTCATTTACACACAATTGCAGGGTCTCAATTGTTTCTCTTACTGTGACAACAATGTGTTCTTAAACCAAGTCAACAATGTGTATTTGCTCGAAACAAGGCTAACAAAGTACTTGGGTTCATACAAAGGAGTGTTAGTTACAAGACTAGCGAGGTTATCATACAAAGGAGTGTTAGTTACAAGACTAGCGAGGTCATCATAAAACTATATCTTGCCCTTGTGAGACCTCACTTGGATTACACGGTTCAGTTCTGGTCACCGTACTACAGAATGGATATAGAATCCCTAGAAAGAATTCAGAGGAGAATGACAAGACTAATCCCGGGCATTAGGAACCTTGAGTACAGAGACAGGTTAAAGCATCTTAATTTGCACTCCCTCGAGAGACGTAGAGTGAGGGGCGATATGATCGAGGTGTATAAATGGAAGTCAGGGCTAAACAAAGGTGACATAACAAAGGTACTCACACTATCCAACCAGGAGCGAACTCGTAGCAATGGTTTTAAATTAGACAAATTTAGATTTAGGCGCGAGATAGGTAAACACTGGTTTGGAAATAGAGTAGTGGACGAGTGGAACAAGTTACCAAACATCATCATTAACTGGAACACGCTGGATAACTTCACACATAGGGTGGATGAGCGATAGGGGTTGGGTGTAAACGGGACTGCCCAGTATGGACCAATAGTTACTGCTTCCTCCAGTCTTAAGTTCATACATACATATATAGTTTCTCACTTTTTTCGTATTAAATTATAGCATTATTATTAATATTAAAATTAATTATAATTTTTAATTTCATTAATTATTATTATTATTATATTTTCGTCCCCCAGCCACGATGTGGGTCAGTGACCCTTTGCCCGGGTGCCCCCTCCCCCCAAAAAAATATAATAAATAAATAAAAAATAAAAAAATCTCACTTCTCACACCGCCCACTGCCAACACCTTTCTCACACCCACCACCACAGGTCCCTCACCCACACCTCTACACAGCACATTTATTAAGTACTGTTTATAAAACCTGATCCACAACAAAAACCTATTTCAACAAACACAATGAACCGTTATTCATTATACATCTCACTCTACAGCCACTAATACCACAAGTCAAAAACAACCACAACAGAAAAACTCCCCCACAATACATGAAGCCTGGCCGGTGTGTCCCTGAGTCGACCATTTGTGATCTGCCCCCCTAAAAATGAGTATTGTAAAGGGCTTGTTATTATGGTCGCTGTGCGGTATTGTATGAAACACTGCCACAACCTGTTGACAAAATAATTATTGTCTGTGTGATGAATGGTGATGGAAAACTAACATACAGACACGCACATACAGACACACGGAGGCACGCACATACAGACACGGAGACACGCACATAAAGACACACACGAAGACACGCGCATAGACACACGCACAAACAGACACACGCACACATACGGAGACACGCACATACAGACACGGAGACACGCACATAAAGACACACACGAACAAGCGCATACAGACACGGAGACACGCACAAACAGACACACGGAGACACGCATATACACACACACGAAGACACGCGCATACAGACACGCACAAACAGACACACGCACATACAGACACACACGGAAACACGCACAAACAGACACGCGGAGACGCACATACACACATGGAGACACACGGAGACACGCACATACAGACACACGGAGAAACGCACATACACACACGCACATAAACACACATGGAGACACGCACATACAGACACACACGAGACACACACAGACACACGGAGACACGCACATACAGACACACGGAGACACGCACATACAGACACGCGGAGACACGCACATAGACGCGCATACAGACACACGGAGACACGCGCATACAGACACACGGAGACACGCACATACAGACACACGCACATACGGAAACCCGCACATGCAGACATACGGAAACCCGCACATCCAGACACAAGGAAACACACACGGAGACGCGCACATACCGACACACGGAGACACGCACATACAGACACACGGAGACACACACATAGGCACACGGAGACACGCACATACAGACACACGGAGACACGCGGAGACACGGACACGCACATACACACACGGAGACACGCACATACACACGGAAACACGCACATACACGGAAACACGCACATACACCCACGGAGACACGCACATACAGACACACGGAGACACGCACATACAGACACACGGAGACACGCACATACACCCACGGAGACACGCACAAAGACACGGAGACACGCACAGACACGGACACGCACATACACACACGGAGACACGCACATACACACTGTGACACGCACAAAGACACGGAGACACGCACATACACCCACGGAGACACGCACATCCAGACACAAGGAAACACACACGGAGACGCGCACATACCGACACACGGAGACACGCACATACAGACACACGGAGACACGCACATATAGGCACACGGAGACACGCACATACAGACACACGGAGACACGCACAGACACACACGGAAACACGCACATACACGGACACGCACATACACCCACGGAGACACGCACATAGACACACGGAGACACGCACATACAGACACACGGAGACACGCACATACAGAGACACGCACATACAGACACACGCACATACCGACACACGGAGACACGCACATACCGACACACGGAGACACACGGAGACACGCACATACCGACACACGGAGACACGCACATACCGACACACGGAGACACGCACATACAGACACACGGAGACACGCACATGCAGACATACGGAGACACGCACATCCAGACACAAGGAAACACACACGGAGACGCGCACATACCGACACACGGAGACACGCACATACAGACACGGAGACACAGACACGGAGACACGCACATACAGACACACGGAGACACGCACATACAGACACACGGAGACACGCACAGACACACGGAGACACGCACATACACACGGAAACACGCACATACACGGACACGCACATACACGGACACGGAGACACCATCATAGACACACGGAGACACGCACATAGACACACGGACACGCACACACACACACGGAGACACGCACATACAGACACACGGAGACATGCACATACACACGGAAACACGCACATACACACGGAAACACGCACATACACACACAGACACGCACATACAGACACGGAGACACGCACATACACACACAGACACGCACATACAGACACGGAGACACGCACATACAGACACAAGGAGACACGCACACACACACACAGGAGACACGCACATACACGGACACGCACATACACGGAGACACGCACATACACGGACACGCACATACACACACGGAGACACGCACATACAGACACACGGAGACACGCACATACACACGGAAACACGCACATACACACACAGACACGCACATATAGACACGGAGACGCACATACAGACACGGAGACACACGCACATACATACACGGAGACACACACATACAGACACACGCACATACATACACGGAGACACGCACATACAGACACACACACAGACAATATCAAAATGAATAACAAGACAACGACTAAAGGCTAACCTAACCAAGACATGTTCAACACTCACCTTACCCGTAACACAACACATTCATGCCTCCTCACTCTGTACACACGTCACCAGTCAAGTCAGGTCAGGCGGACAAGACGAATAAACGGATCGAGATTAATGGAATGAATAACTGTGGTACACCTGACCTGACCCGTGTACTACTGGTGTTAGGACTGTGGTACACCTGACCTGTGTACTACTGGGGTTAGGACTGTGGTACACCTAACCTGTGTACTGCAAGTGTCAGGACTGTGGTACACCTGACCTGTATACTACAAGTGTCAGGCCTATGGTATACCTGACCTGACCTGTGTACTACAAGTGTTAGGACTGTGGTACACCTGACCTGTGTACTACTGGGGTTAGGACTGTGGTACACCTGACCTGTGTACTACAAGTGTTAGGACTGTGGTACACCTAACCTGTGTACTGCAAGTGTCAGGACTGTGGTACACCTGACCTGTGTACTACAAGTGTCAGGCCTATGGTATACCTGACCTGACCTGTGTACTACAAGTGTTAGGACTGTGGTACACCTGACCTGTGTACTACAAGTGTCAGGACTGTGGTACACCTGACCCGTATACTACAAGTGTCAGGACTGTGGTACACCTGACCTGTGTACTACAAGTGTCAGGCCTATGGTATACCTGACCTGTGTACTACAAGTGTTAGGACTGTGGTACACCTGACCTGTGTACTACAAGTGTTAGGACTGTGGTACACCTGACCTGTGTACTACAAGTGTTAGGACTGTGGTACACCTGACCCGTGTACTACTGGTGTTAAGACTGTGGTACACCTGACCCGTATACTACAAGTGTCAGGACTGTGGTACACCTGACCCGTATACTACAAGTGTCAGGACTGTGGTACACCTGACCTGTGTACTACAAGTGTCAGGCCTATGGTATACCTGACCTGACCTGTGTACTACAAGTGTTAGGACTGTGGTACACCTGACCTGTGTACTACAAGTGTTAGGACTGTGGTACACCTGACCTGTGTACTACAAGTGTTAGGACTGTGGTACACCTGACCCGTGTACTACTGGTGTTAAGACTGTGGTACACCTGACCCGTGTACTACTGGTGTTAGGACTGTGGTACACCTGACCCGTGTACTACTGGTGTTAGGACTGTGGTACACCTGACCCGTGTACTACTGGTGTCAGGACTGTGGTACACCTGACCCGTGTACTACAAGTGTCAGGACTGTGGTACACCTGACCTGTGTACTACAAGTGTCAGGCCTATGGTATACCTGACCTGACCTGTGTACTACA
Source organism: Homarus gammarus (assembly GCA_958450375.1). NCBI lineage: Eukaryota > Metazoa > Arthropoda > Malacostraca > Decapoda > Nephropidae > Homarus > Homarus gammarus. The sequence continues at coordinate 156,785 of CAUDMG010003162.1, read as the reverse complement.
AGTGTCAGGACTGTGGTACACCTGACCTGTGTACTGCAAGTGTTAGGACTGTGGTACACCTGACCCGTGTACTACAAGTGTTAGGACTGTGGTACACCTGACCTGTGTACTACAAGTGTTAGGACTGTGGTACACCTGACCCGTGTACTACAAGTGTTAGGACTGTGGTACACCTGACCTGTGTACTACAAGTGTTAGGACTGTGGTACACCTGACCTGACCTGTGTACTACAAGTGTTAGGACTGTGGTACACCTGACCTGACCTGTGTACTACAAGTGTTAGGACTGTGGTACACCTGACCTGACCTGTGTACTACAAGTGTCAGGACTGTGGTACACCTGACCTGTGTACTACAAGTGCTAGGACTGTGGTACACCTGACCTGTGTACTACAAGTGCTAGGACTGTGGTACACCTGACCTGACCTGTGTACTACAAGTGTCAGGACTGTGGTACACCTGACCTGTGTACTACAAGTGTTAGGACTGTGGTACACCTGACCTGTGTACTACAAGTGTTAGGACTGTGGTACACCTGACCTGTGTACTACAAGTGTTAGGACTGTGGTACACCTGACCTGTGTACTACAAGTGTTAGGACTGTGGTACACCTGACCTGTGTACTGCAAGTGTTAGGACTGTGGTACACCTGACCTGACCTGTGTACTACAAGTGTCAGGACTGTGGTACACCTGACCTGTGTACTACAAGTGTCAGGACTGTGGTACACCTGACCTGTGTACTACAAGTGTTAGGACTGTGGTACACCTGACCTGTGTACTACAAGTGTTAGGACTGTGGTACACCTGACCTGTGTACTACAAGTGTTAGGACTGTGGTACACCTGACCTGTGTACTGCAAGTGTTAGGACTGTGGTACACCTGACCTGTGTACTACAAGTGTTAGGACTGTGGTACACCTGACCTGTGTACTACAAGTGTTAGGACTGTGGTACACCTGACCTGTGTACTACAAGTGTTAGGACTGTGGTACACCTGACCTGTGTACTACAAGTGTTAGGACTGTGGTACACCTGACCTGTGTACTACAAGTGTTAGGACTGTGGTACACCTGACCTGTGTACTACAAGTGTTAGGACTGTGGTACACCTGACCTGTGTACTACAAGTGTTAGGACTGTGGTACACCTGACCTGTGTACTGCAAGTGTTAGGACTGTGGTACACCTAACCTGTGTACTACAAGTGTTAGGACTGTGGTACACCTAACCTGTGTACTGCAAGTGTTAGGACTGTGGTACACCTAACCTGTGTACTGCAAGTGTTAGGACTGTGGTACACCTAACCTGTGTATTACAGGTGTTAGGACTGTGGTACACCTGACCTGTGTATTACAGGTGTTAGGACTGTGGTACACCTAACCTGTGTATTACAGGTGTTAGGACTGTGGTACACCTGACCTGTGTACTGCAAGTGTTAGGACTGTGGTACACCTAACCTGTGTACTACAAGTGTTAGGACTGTGGTACACCTGACCTGTGTACTACAAGTGTTAGGACTGTGGTACACCTGACCTGTGTACTACAAGTGTTAGGACTGTGGTACACCTGACCTGTGTACTACAAGTGTCAGGACTGTGGTACACCTAACCTGTGTACTGCAAGTGTTAGGACTGTGGTACACCTAACCTGTGTACTGCAAGTGTTAGGACTGTGGTACACCTGACCTGTGTACTACAAGTGTTAGGACTGTGGTATACCTGACCTGTGTATTACAGGTGTTAGGACTGTGGTACACCTGACCTGTGTATTGCAAGTGTTAGGACTGTGGTATACCTGACCTGTGTATTGCAGGTGTTAGGACTGTGGTACACCTGACCTGTGTACTGCAGGTGTTAGGACTGTCGTACACCTGACCTGTGTATTACAAGTGTTAGGACTGTGGTACACCTGACCTGTGTACTGCAAGTGTTAGGACTGTGGTATACCTGACCTGTGTACTACAAGTGTCAGGACTGTGGTACACCTTACCTGTGTACTACAAGTGTTAGGACTGTCGTACACCTAACCTGTGTACTACAAGTGTTAGGACTGTGGTACACCTAACCTGTGTACTGCAAGTGTTAGGACTGTCGTACACCTGACCTGTGTATTACAAGTGTTAGGACTATGCCACAGATGACCTGACCTGTGTTTTACCAGGACTGCCACACCTCGCCTAACCTGTGTACTACTAGGACTGTGCCACACCTGACCTGACTACTTCCAGGACTGTGCCACACCTGACCTGACTACTTCCAGGACTGTGCCACACCTGACCTCTGTAGTACTAGGACTGTGCCACACCTGACCTGGCTACTTCCAGAACTGTGTCACACATGACCTGACTACTTCCAGGACTGTGGCACACCTGACCTCTGTACTACTAGGACTGTGGCACACCTGACCTCTGTACTACTAGGACTGTGGCACACCTGACCTCTGTACTACTAGGACTGTGGCACACCTGACCTGACCATACACGTGTTGAGAGATACTCACCTCTTCTCTGAATCTCTTAACAATTTCTCCCTTCTTGCCGATAATGCTGCCCACTTCCTGTAAACAAAGAGAAGAGACATGACTTAGTAACGAGACAAGGAGATACACACACACACGTCCAACTGAGGGGGTTCATTAGGTAAAGTTGGCCAGTATGGATGCAGCCATGTAATATAATGTACACTCGCACCAAAAAGTATCGGTGCAGGGTGAGATCGACGACTTCCGAAACGATACGTATACACTGTGATGTGTCGGGAAGGTTGGTAAGTGTATCCTCATAACCCCCTCCTCCACTAGGTGTTGCCATATGGCTGACAATCAGTGAGTTTGTTTCCTCTTTTCGGATTGTTGCTTTGTGTCGACTGAATGATGAGCGAGGGTTCGGTCTCGGTGAACGTGGGTATAAAACAGAGGCAATATGAAGCAGCAGAGATCTACACATGCCAGACGACATAGAAACCTCAGAGGGAACACGAAGAGCTATTATTGCCCTTCATAACGAAGGGTTCGGCGTCACAGATATTAGCCAGCGGGTTGGAGTCCACAGGAACACCTCTGCACGATGGATTCGGCCATACCTCGAAATTGGTGCTACAGACGACAGGTCTCGGAGCGGCCGTCCACGCTGCACCACCCCTCAGGACGACCAGGTTGAGTGGTTTATTTGGTAGCATAAATTAATGTGGCAATATTCACAAGTATCACAAATAATTTTGTTAAGAGGGAGCTCCTCATATTTCATACTGTCTATTTATCACTTCCCGACCTTATTTATAACGGTTTGTTTCACTTGACCGGGGCTGCCAACATACGGCTGGAACAACTCCCCTTACCCCATACCTATCGTCACTGGTCTCATTGTTCACACTACAGTATGCACCGATACTTTTTGTTGCGAGTGTACATCCTTGGCCAAAATATCTATTGTCTAAGTATTAATATTTCTTGTAACACTTACTATATTTACAGTACCTGCTTTTATTGTACCACCAAAACCGTTTTATCGGAAATTGTAATTACCATTGCAATAAACATAATTGCCAACTAGACATAATCTGACAACTCTGTCCTCTTGTTCAACCTTATTACTGTACAGCCCATATATGTTGTACTGCTCCCCCATTATACTTATGTTTTTCAATTCCACTGTAATTTATGTATATACTTATAATATAAATAAAAAAATAAACTTAAAAAATAAAATAAAATAAAATTAATAAATATTGAAGTGATAACCGCGGTAACACTATGAGATGTTCTTATCACCACCAGGCTATTGTACTATTCCAGATGTTACTAAATGTTACATAATACTTCCTTGAGATAAATGTATAGTATATATCAGGTGCCTCAAAGAGAGCTCAGGTTCTCAACTGGCTCAGCCATGTTAATATTGTTATTATTATCCACTCTGTATCTGTGTTCTTCTGGCTAAATAAACTGTTTCAATTCAATTCAAGTAAATGTATGTGAAGTTTTTTATTTATTTTTTAATTGAGGTCATATATAGGGTGGGGAGGGAAGGTGAGACAGGGAGGGGAGGGAAGGTGAGACAGGGAGGGGAGGGGGGGGAAGGTGAGACAGGGAGGGGAGGGGGGGAAGGTGAGACAGGGAGGGAGGGGGGGAAGGTGAGACAGGGAGGGGAGGGGGGGAAGGTGAGACAGGGAGGGGAGGGGGGGAAGGTGAGACAGGGAGGGGAGGGGGGGAAGGTGAGACAGGGAGGGGAGGGGGGGAAGGTGAGACAGGGAGGGGAGGGGGGGAAGGTGAGACAGGGAGGGGAGGGGGGGGGAAGGTGAGACAGGGAGGAGGGGGGGGAAGGTGAGACAGGGAGGAGGGGGGGACGGTGAGACAGGGAGGAGGGGGGGGAAGGTGAGACAGGGAGGGGGCGGGGGGTCGTGACTTTTAGGTGGGGGTCGTCCGCTAAGCTTCGTCAGTATTCTAGAGGTTAGACACAATACATACAAGTATACAAAACATCAGCTGTCTTTATATATATATATATATATATATATATATATATATATATATATATATATAATATATATATATCTCGGCCGAGGCAAAAAAAAACGGTAAAAATAGAGGTTTGCAATGAGGCGTTCCAACCTGTGGCGAAAGGAGGGGGGGGGGGAGAGACGAAGCCCCCCCCCCCCCCCCACTCGTAGATACATACGTGTGTCCAGATACGTGTCTTTATTACAGTAGCTGTGACATAGTGAACAGACAGACAAACAAACACTCAATTTCTGTATTTTTTTTTGCCTCCCTATTTCACCTGTTACCTGGCTGCCTCTCTCTCTCCTCCATCGTCCTCACATAACATTTACTCTCTCTGTTGCTCCTCTCTCGCTCTCTCCTGCGACCCACCCCTCGTCTTCCTCCTCCACTTGCACCTCCCCTCCCCCACCTCCTCTTGCTCCACCTCCCCTCCCTCACCTCCTCTTGCTCCACCTCCCCTCCCCACCCCACCTCCCCACCCCACCTCCTCTTGCTCCACCTCCCCTCCCCACCCCACCTCCTCTTGCTCCACCTCCCCTCCCCCCACCTCCCCTCCCTCACCAGCCTTTCAGGAGGAGACAAGTCCCCGCCCTCACTAGCCCCTCACCCCAACAAAAGACGACACAACCCGGTACTATTACACAGATGCAACATTCTACCTCTCCCAATATATCCGGGTAGTGTTGTTGTTGTTGTTCTCTCTCTCTTTCTTTCTCACTTCCCCTTAACCTCTCCCAATATAACCGGGTGTTGTTGTTGTGCTCTCTCTCTCTCTCTCTCTCTGTATCTCTAATCCTATCTATCTTTCTTACCCTCTATCTCTCTATATTTCAACCACTGTCTGTGTCTGTCTGTCTGTCTGTCTATCTATATCTGTCTATTTCAACCTCCCTGTCACCCACCGTCATTTATCCCCGTCAGGAGAAGCTCAGGTCCTCCTCCAATAACAAGGGTTCAGGTGTATGTATAGTGGAAGCTTTACTCACACACACACACACTATATCCTCCCCACCCCAAGCTTCCCCCATTATATCCTCCCCTCCTCCGCAAACCTCACCCTCTCTTTTCTCTCCCCACATACACCCCAAACCCTCGTCACTTCCTCCCCTCTTTTCCCTCCACCAAGCCTCGCCATCTCCCTTCCTCCCCAAATACACCCCAAGCCTACCCACTATATCCTCCCCGTCCTCAACTCTGCCCACAAGCCTCGCCATCTTCTCTCCCCAAATACACCCCAAACCCTGGTCACTTTCTCCCACAGGCCTAGTCACCACCTCCCCTAGCCTCCCCCAGCGGTGTCATTACCTCCACACAATCTATCACCCCGTCACCCAAATCCCTCCCCCATTTTATCTCTCTCAAGACGCCCCTCCCACACTTGTCTTCAATTTCCCTCCTGCCGACACTACTAGTGGGGGGGGGGGGGCTAGGGGGGGGGCTAGGGGGGGGAGGTGTGGTGGGAAGACGGTGTGTGGATATTAGGTGGGGTGGATAGACGGTATGGGGAGGGATGGGGAGATGGTGTGTGTGGGTACTGAATTGAAACAGTTTATTTAGTTCGAAAAACACAGATACAGAGTGGATAATAATAACCATATTAACATGGCTGAGCCAGTTGAGAACCTGAGCTCTCTTGTAGGTACCTGATAATTATATACTGTACATTTATCTCAAGGTTTAGGCCGTATTCAAGAACAGTCATGGGGTGTAACGACGCCATTTACGATGACCTTCTTGCCCTGACCTTGTTTCAGGAATACCACATTTTTGAAGCTCTGGAGAGATCTCGAAGCTTCGATATTTCGAGTACAGTACTAGCTAATAATTCCCACCAGGAAACTTGCTTCGAGACTCCTCCAAGGCTTCAAAGAGTGCAGAGTTCCATGTGTAAAAGGCGATATTGCTGAAAAAAGATCAGGGAAAGAAGGTCATCGTAAATTGCGTCGTACACCCCATAACCGTTCTGGAATAGTACACATAGCATGGTGGCAGTAAGAACGTATCAAAATGTTACCACGGCATAGGGGAGGGCGTAGTGTGGAACAAGTGTAGCGTGGCATGGGACAGCTGATTTTTTTGCCGCTTGCAGCGGCTACTTTATTGTGCACCCCACACTCATCCTGTGAGCGGTAGCGCAAAAGGATTACAGAGTAGGGTTTACAAAGGGTCATAATAATTAACCCCGGTTGTCAGGATATTATGGCACTGAAAGTTACACAGTATTTCATTTACATTATTTGTTTAGTTCTATACATAAAGGGTAACTTATTCACAAATGCGTGAGTACAGGCGTGTGAGGCAGTATGTCTGGCCTCACACTTTGTTATTCACATTTACGTGGGAGGTATTCAAGCACATTGCGTATTTGGTTCTGTACATGAGAACTGATATAGTTACTAAGTGCAAAAAAGTGGATACAATCTTACTATGTGACAGCGTGACGTGGGCATGGCGTGAAACATGGGTGACGTGGGTATGGCGTGAGACATGGGTGGGTGGGATAAGGGCAGCGTGGAACACAGGAATAGCGTGGTGCAGGGGTTGCTTGGCGTGGGACTGGTAGTGTGGCCCAGCGTTGAGAATTATTTAAATACTTTTGAATAATAAACAAAAAAATTACCCTTCTTTAGAGTGTGTGTGTGTGCGTTTACCAGAGCGCGTCACGACTCCTTTTTTTTGGGGGGGGCACCCACCTACATCCTCTGTACGGTGAAGCGCAGAAGCGTTTACAGCGCCCAACAGGGAAGCATGCTAAGTTCATGCTTGCCTTTATGTCTCAAGAGTTAAGGGCGTAGAAGCCTGAAGGGTCATAGGTTTTTTTTTCTTTGTCAAGGGTGTAGAAGCCTGAAGAGTCAAGGGTGTAGAAGCCTGAAGAGTCAAGGGTGTAGAAGCCTGAAGAGTCAATGGTTTATGTCATCAACAACTTTCCCTGAATACGAATTCGCAACTTTCGATTTACAACAGGTACTTACATTGCTGCTAAGTGAACAGTGACCAATGAGGGCTAGGAAGCATGTCCAAACAACTTTTCCACTGGCCCGGGAATCGAACCCGTGATATCTAGCTTGCGAGGCAAGAGCGGTACCGCTCTACCACCTGCGCCCCTCACGATTCCTTATTTAGTCAATATTTGGGTGAATTAGGTAAACACATACACAAACCCTTCACTAATCACCCCCATACACACACACATAAACACGCCCGTACACACATAAACACACACGTGCACAGGAGGTACTCACCCCGATCGACACAAACACACACACACACAAAACCCTTTCTTAAACAAACACGACTGACAGATCACTTACTTAATGTACATAAACAAGCGGACAGTTCATTTTACACACACACACACACACACACACAGTATCGTAAGTGTCTACATAAACCATGAACTTGGCGGCTCAAAATATCGTGACAAGTGTACAGAGAGAACCGCAACTGATTGATGGTTCCTCTCTAACCTCAAGGTGGGGGGGGAAGGGGGGGGGGGGGAAATGGATGCCTAGAATCTGTTATTACGATAAAGTCGGACATATGATCCATCCCTGAACGATTACCCCCCCCCCCCACACCAGAAACGCTTGAAAATGACAATAAACATCTTTTTTTTTTCTTAACCAACAAAAAATAAAGTGTTGGGTCAGGTGAAGACGACACGTGTTGCAGTCGTAACTATTAACACCCCCCCCCCCCCCCCCAACGGCCAGAGATCGGTGATGTGGTGGTACGGTGTGATGGTAGGTGGTCGTGGTGGGTGGTAGTGGTCATGGGTAGTGGTGGGTGGTAATAGTAGTAGTGGGGATAGTGGTAGTAGTGGTGGGTGGTAGTAGTAGTAGTGGGGATAGTGGTAGTAGTGGGGATAGTGGTGGTAGTAGTGGGGATAGTGGTAGTAGTAGTGGGGATAGTGGTAGTAGTGGGGATAGTGGTAGTAGTGGGAATAATGGTAGTAGTGGTGGGTGGTGGTAGTAGTAGTAGTGGGGATAGTGGTAGTAGTGGGGATAGTGGTAGTAGTAGTGGGGATAGTGGTAGTGAGTGGTTATGTGCGGTGTTATGAGTGTGTGTTAAACTGTTGGTGGTGCTAAATGACTCGAGTTACAACACTATACCATAAGAACTTCCACACAGTGTTAGTACAGACAGACAGACAGACAGACTTGGGACATAATATGGTACAAGTCATTCTAGAGGAGTTTACAATATATACTATAGGTTAGGTTAGGTGGCACTATGACTCCCCTATGTGGCACCATCACAGCTATGCCAAGTGTCCAAACCTGTGGCACTTGGATCGTGTGCGTGCGTGCGTGCGTGTGTGTGTGTGTGTGCGTGTGTTTTTCCCTTCTACTATGTATTCTACTCTTTCAACTCTCCCTTTCTGTCTAAAGTTGGATGTGATATTAAAAGGAATGTGATAACTACCAATGAGAACAACTCTCGTATCGAATTTGTGTGGATTCCGTCCCATGTTAGAATCAGGCATCATGACCGTGCTGATAGACTGGCCAATGAGGCATGTAAGAAGGAAAATGTTGACCGTGACCTTGGTCTGTCCAATGCTGTAATTAAAAACATTCAAGTCAGAATCATGAACTCTGATCTAGAAGAAGTGAGAAATGCAGAGAGACCTGACAGTTGTAGCGTTAGTAAATATGACAAATTTTGTGACGAGAGGTACCGGTATGGCCAGCATAAGGACAGAACCAGACAATGTGATGTAGTCGTGGCCAGAATTAGGCTAGGATACAGACACATCTGGCAAGTTAGTAACGCTGTACCCATACCGGAACACTCAGCATGTAAACTTTGTGATAAACCTTTAAAGCATACACTTGAACACTATATTATTGAATGTGACACTGTCAAAGACTTCAGGCCACCTGACTTATTGTATCATGAACTTTGTAATTACTAAATTGAGTCGAGGGTACTTGGGGACATTCTTGCTGTTTATCCCAATTTGCTGCTGGCCCACACTGATTAGTCCTCAATTAGAATATGAAGTCCAATGTATATGAACCTCTGTCCTGCATGACAGTGAACAGTGACATTACCCACATGACTGCCCTATATATACTGTTAATGAATATGATGTATTTCTCTGTGTATGAACCTCTGTCCTGCATGGCAGTGAACAGTGACATCACCCGCATATGACTGACCTATATATGCTGTTAATGAATATGATGTATTTCTTTATGTATGAACCTCTGTCCTGCGTGGCAGTGAACAGTGACATTACCCACATGACTGACCTATATATACTGTTAATGAATATGATGTATTTCTTTATGTATGAACCTCTGTCCTGCGTGGCAGTGAGAAGTGATACCACCCTCAGTGTCAAGACCCGATTGAATTTCAATAAATTTGTTAAACTAAATTAACTCCCTTTCTCTTCCACTCCCTTCATCCCTTTCTCCAACCTCCCTCATTCTCACCCTTCCCTCTCTCCCTCGTTGCCTCACCTCCCTCCTTTTTTAACTCTTCGTCACCACCCCACACTCTTCCTCTTCCCTCCCCTTGTCTCATGTTGCCGGGTCTTCCTCTCCTCTTGTGATCCGCTTCCTTCTCCCCCCCCCCCCCCTCGCTCCTCCCCGGAATCAGAGAGAGAGAGAGAGAGAGAGAGAGAGAGAGAGAGAGGACTATGAAAGGAAAGAGGAGGTGAGGTAAGGGAATATTTCAATAGCCCCATCTCTCCCTCTCAAGGCCCCCCCCCCCTCTCTCTCTCTCTCTCTCCCCCCAGCCCCTCACCTCTCAAGCCCCTTCATCCCTCCTTCCTCTTCTCCACTCCTACCTCACCTCCCTCTCCAAAAGCAAGAGGGGGCTCGGAGACTCGAAAGGGGGTCGGAGGGGGGTTGAGAGAGGGGTCGGAGGGGGTTGAGAGAGGGGTCGGAGGGTGGCTGGAAGGGGTCGGAGGGTGGCTGGAAGGGGTTGAAAGGGGGGGGTCGGAAGGGGTTGAGAGGGGGGTCGGAGGGGGTTGAGCGGGGGTGGGTGGGGGTTGGAGGGGGTCGGGAGAGGGTCGAAGGGTCCCTGACAGAACTCCCGTAAGATAAAATCCTAATTTCAACAGTTCTTTGGGTCGATATTACACAAGAGCGAAGAGTGGCCAGGTCGATAGCCTCTTCGATTTCGTGGCAGTGTCGCTGGTGTACAGGGTGTGTCAAAAGACGTGCACCATACTGTACTGACGATGCACGACCTTGAGACACCCCGCATATGCGTGCACGAATCATGAGACACCCCGTATATGCGTGCACGACCTATGAGACACCCCGTGTATGTATAGCGCATCGATTAACACAAAATATGAGAGAGAGAGAGAGAGAGAGAGAGAGAGAGAGAGAGAGAGAGAGAGAGAGAGAGAGAGAGAGAGAGAGAGAGAGACTGACTTTGTAACACGAGGCTAAAAATACTGCTCCAAGTGAGAGGGAGGGAGGGAGTGGGTAGAAGGAAGAGAGAGGGGTAGGTAAGAAGAGGAGGGGGGAGTAAGATGGAGGTAGATGAGGAAGAGGGGAGGAGAAAGAAGAGGTGGAGAGGGAACGAGGTGGTGGAGGAGGAGATGGAGAAGAAATGAGAAAAGGGAGATGGAGAGGGAAGGAGGAGGATGATGGAGGAGGACGAAGGAGAGATGGAGAGGGAAGGAAGTGGAGGAGGAGGATGGAGAGAGGGAAGGAAGCGGAGGAGGAGGAGGAGGAGGGAGCCGACCATTGTGGTGGCATATCTCACATTTCTGTCAGCGTGGAGGCAGCCAGCAGGGACCGGCAGACACACACACCTCACTCTCCCTCACTCACTCCATCTCCCTCCACCCTCACTCACTCCATCCCCACCCCTCCATCCACACACTCACCCCCCCACACTCTCCTCCTCCACTCTCACCCCTCCCCTCCCTCCCCCTCCACTCTCACCCCTCCCCTCCCTCCCCTCCTTTCCCTCCCCCCCTCCACTCTCACCCCTCCTCTCCCTCCCCCCTCAACCCTCCCCCCTCCACTCTCACCCCTCCCTCCTTTCCCCCGCCACTCTCACCCCTCAACTCTCACCCCTCCCCTCCCTCCCCCCTCACTACATTAACTAACCTGCTACAGTATTTGTTCTTCCCCGCAAGAACTTCATCAACTAATGAATATTCTCAACATGAACCTCTGATAACGTTGTGTGTGTGTGTGTGTAATACTCCCTCCTCCCTCACAGTCTTGCTACAACATCATCGTCTACATCATCATCACCATCATCATCATCGTCTACATCATCATCGTCTACATCATCATCAACATCAAACTAATCATGACACTCACTCCTCCCAAGAGGCGACATGAAACAGCTGATTACTGTCAACACACACCAGCTGTTTGTTAGGTAAAGGTGTGTCTGCCGTGACGTCACTTCACACCTGATGATGACTCGCTAATTGAAACCTCCTTCGGGTATTAACGTGTGAAAATGTAAGTCATACCTAATCACACCTGTCGACCCGGAATATACTCTATACATGCTTCAGCCTTCAGGTGTGTACTTGAACTATACACCTGAACTCGTGATTGCGACAGAATAACACTCTCCTGCTTGGTTTTTTTTACATACATATTCGTGATTGCAATAACACAAAACGACTCCCTGTAATTTACCCCTAAAATACGTGATTGCGATATTTCAAGAGAGAGAGAGAGAGAGAGAGAGAGAGAGAGAGAGAGAGAGAATTATACATAACGACCATTACTACTACTACCCCTGTACGACCTAGTAATAAAGAGGGTCGTGTAGTAACCTAAAAATACCCTACGACCACAAACGTTCACCTATGACGACTTCTGAAGGTTCGAAAGATGTTTAGGATTCACTTAAAACTGTTTGGCTTAAAGGTTACGACACGGTGGTGGTGGTGGTGGTGGTGGTAGTGGTGGGTGGTAGTGGTAGGTGGTAGTGGTGGGTGGTAGTGGTAGGTGGTGGTGGTAGTGGTAGGTGGTAGTGGTAGGTGGTGGTGGTGGTGGTAGGTGGTGGTAGGTGGTGGTAGTGGTGGTAGGTGGTAGTGGTGTTGGTAGGTGGTACTGGTAGGTAATGGTGGTGTTAGGTAGTGGCTGGTAGTGGTACTAGATAATGGTAGGTGACGGTGGTTGTTAGGTAGATAGTGGTAGTAGGTAGGAAGCAAGGTAGGTGAGAGAAGGGGGGGGGCTCAGGTGGCAGGGGAGGGGGGGGGGAGATTCAGGTGGTCATGTGGTCACCTAACCTAACTTCTGACAGCGAGGGATGACGTGTGAAGCCTTATGAACAACAGCCTAAGCCGGAGGGGGGGGGTGTGCCTGGTGGGGGGGGGGGTGCCTGGTGAGGGGGAGAGGGGGGGTTGGAGGGGTGGAGTGAAGCCTCGTATAGCAGGCAGTGAGGAAGCCCTACTTCACCCACACCTACCACCACTCGCCTACCACCACTCTCCTACCACCATTCACCTACCACCACCACTCTCCTACCACCACTCTCCTACCACCACCCACGTACAACCACTACCAGCGATCTTCCAACACTACCAGCCACAACAACAATCACCACTACCACCATCCCTAACTCCTCTTCCTCACTACAGACAACAGCAGCCCTTTCATCTACCACAACTACCACCCTCTTACGCCGACACTATACTCAACCACCTTCACTTCCTCAACTGTATAGTCAGGTGCACATTACACCTGGGTGGACTGGCGGTGTTACGGCAGCGAACAAAAGACCTCATAACCGGACACTAACTCATTCTACCTCATAACCGGACACTAACTCATTCTACCTCATAACCGGACACTAACTCATTCTTCCTCATAACCGGACACCTTCGCGAACTAATTGACTCCCAAGGCTGAGGACATTGTGTGTGTGTGTGTATGTGCGTGCGTGCGTGTGTGTGTTACATGATCACCCAAGCTGGCCGGTGAAGCACTAAGCACTAGAAGGAGGAAGGAGGGGGAAAGAGGGGGGAGAGAGGTGAGGGGGAGAGAGAAGCCCTGCGTGGTCTTCCGGGCAGGTCGGGCGGAAATGTCGGCATCTCCGCCCGACCTGCCGTCTCGGTGCTGGGGGGGGGGGGGGGGGGAATATCCTGCAAGATGAGGTTTAAAATATCCTACAAGCCATCCCACACACACACACAGATGAGAAGTATGTTACATCAATATTTTTTTTTTAATAATAATAAAAATAACACTGATAAGAATGAAGTCACTCTCCTTATCGTGTTATCATTATCAACATCACTTTAACATCGCAACACGTCACAGACACATCCCATGGCTGTCACCCCCCTGAGCCGTGATCGTCCTTGGCTGTGACCCTTTGAGCTGAGAACCACCCTTGACTGTGACCCCATGAGCTGAGAGTCCTATATTTCGGACCCCTGCGACGCTAAGGACCCATTTAACTAGGAAAAACCCTTTGTTAGCCCCCCCCCCTCTCTCCCTCCTGTAGGCGACGCAGCAGAAGGTTAACAAACACCCACGGAGATGAAGTCATTATAAACAGCTCTCGGGGTGGTGGTGGTGAGGGAGGAGGTGGTGGTAGTGGTGGTATTGAAGGTGAAGATAGTGGTGAGGGAGGTGGTGGTAGTGAGGGAGAAGGTGGTGGTAGTGAGGGAGGAGGTGGTGGTGGTATTGAAGGTGAAGATAGTGGTGAGGGAGGTGGTGGTAGTGAGGGAGGAGGTGGTGGTGGTGGTAGTGAGGGAGGAGATGAAGATAATGGTGGTGGTGGTGGTGGTGATAATGGTGGTGGTGGTAACAAGAGTGGGTAAAAAAAAAAAACACGACTGAATTTTTAGTGTTAAGTTACATGAGGTTTAATTAGATCAGATTAGGTGACGTCGTTAGGTTAGGGTTTAGGTTAGGTTAGATTAAGTCAGGTTAGGTTAGGTTAGATTAAGTCAGGTTCCATTATGTTTGGTTAGTTCAGGTTTAGGTCAGGTCAGGTTAATTTTGTCCATAGATAATGACGTACTTAACCCACCAGACGTCACCACTAACCATCTTCACTATGGCAGGGAGACGCAGCTTTTAATATTTCATTTGGTTAAAGCCAGACGACTATATCCAGTAGAAAAGGGGACCCCACATACCGAGTAGCTAAGACCATTTTACTAAGTCTTTTTACAGAGTCTTTAAACTAGATAATCATTCATACATACCCCCCTCCCCCCCAAAAAAAAAAATCAATCAGTAAGCATAACTCAGGTAAACAAAGACCAACAACACTAATTAACAAACTACACCTGCATATTACTAACACACACCTGTACACCAAGTTTCATTTAATTCCGTCAAGTATTTCTCAAGTTATCGTGCGGACACCATTTTGGACGGACGGACGGACGGCATGATGGACAGACGAACAACTAATAGCGTACGAGCGAGACCTGTATACTGAACACACATGATACTTTGGATAGGAGGAGAAACTGAAGGGGCAAGAGGAGGAGGACGAGGGGCAGGAGGAGGAGGACGAGGGGCAGGAGAAGGAGGGCGAGGGGCAGGAGGAGGGCGAGGGGCAGGAGAAGGAGGACGAGGGGCAGGAGGAGGAGGACGAGGGGCAGGAGGAGGAGGGCGAGGGGCAGGAGAAGGAGTACGAGGGGCAGGAGGAGGAGGACGAGGGGCAGGAGGAGGAGGACGAGGGGCAGGAGGAGGAGGACGAGGGGCAGGGGGAGGAGGACGAGGGGCAGGAGGAAGATGAGGGGCAGGAGTAGGAGGACGAGGGGCAGGAGTAGGAGGACGAGGGGCAGGAGGAGGAGGACGAGGGGCAGGAGGAGGAGGACGAGGGGCAGGAGGAGGAGGAGGGGCAGGAGGAGGAGGAGGACGAGGGGCAGGAGGAGGAGGAGGACGAGGGGCAGGAGGAGGAGGAGGACGAGGGGCAGGAGGAGGAGGAGGACGAGGGGCAGGAGGAGGAGGACGAGGGGCAGGAGGAGGAGGAGGACGAGGGGCAGGAGGAGGAGGAGGACGAGGGGCAGGAGGACAAGGGGGAGGAGGAGGAGAGGGCAGGGGGAGGAGGACGAGGGGCAGGAGGAAGATGAGGGGCAGGAGGAGGAGGACGAGGGGCAGGAGTAGGAGGACGAGGGGCAGGAGGAGGAGGACGAGGGGCAGGAGGAGGAGGACGAGGGGCAGGAGGAGGAGGAGGACGAGGGGCAGGAGGAGGAGGAGGACGAGGGGCAGGAGGAGGAGGAGGAGGACGAGGGGCAGGAGGAGGAGGAGGACGAGGGGCAGGAGGACAAGGGGCAGGAGGAGGAGGACGAGGGGCAGGAGGAGGACAAGGGGCAGGAGGAGGAGGAGGAGGACGAGGGGCAGGAGGAGGACGAGGGGCAGGAGAAGGAGGACGAGGGGCATGAGGAGGACGAGGGGCAGGAGGAGGAGGACGAGGGGCAGAAGGAGGACGAGGGGCAGGAGAAGGAGGACGAGGGGCAGGAGAAGGAGGACGAGGGGCAGGAGAAGGAGGACGAGGGGCAGGAGAAGGAGGACGAGGGGCAGGAGAAGGAGGACGAGGGGCAGGAGAAGGAGGACGAGGGGCAGGAGAAGGAGGACGAGGGGCAGGAGAAGGAGGACGAGGGGCAGGAGAAGGAGGACGAGGGGCAGAAGGAGGACGAGGGGCAGGAGAAGGAGGACGAGGGGCAGGAGAAGGAGGACGAGGGGCAGGAGAAGGAGGACGAGGGGCAGGAGAAGGTGCGCGTGTCTTGGAGTGTTTCACAAGCGGGGAGGAGCTGTCAGCGGGGTAGAAGACCTCTCCAGCGACAGACAGACACACACACATGGAGATTCATACACATACATAAAAGGAGACGTTCATACATACATGGAAACCTTCAACCACACACATACATGAAGACGTACACACACAGAATAAACGAGCACAAAGGCCACCTGAGAGCTACTAATGGAATGGCGACCATAAAGCAGGGAGGCCGCGAGGTACCTCCCTCAATGGCGGAGGTCGGCCTCACGGGGCCACCACCAGCTCTCCTCCTATGATGAAAAATGCCATTGAGAACAACCAAGACAAGAAGAAAGAGGAGGAGGGAGGGAAGGAGAGAGGGAAGGGGGAAGAGAGGGAGGGAGGGAAGGGGGAAGAGAGGGAGGTAATAATTAAAAAGCGAGGCGGAACTGGAGAAGAGGATGCCGGCTAGAGAGAAAGGGAAGGAGTGAAGGGAGAGGAGGAGGGTGAGGGGAGAGGAGGAGGGTGAGGGGAGAGGAGGAGAGGTGAGGTGAGGGGAGAGGAGGAGAGGTGAGGGGAGAGGAGGAGGGTGAGGGGAGAGGAGGAGGGTGAGGGGAGAGGAGGGTGAGGGGAGAGAAGGAGGGTGAGGGGAGAGAAGGAGGGTGAGGGGAGAGGAGGAGGGTGAGGGGAGAGGAGGAGGGTGAGGGGAGAGAAGGAGAGGTGAAAGGTGAAGGGCCGAGGGGTAAAGGGGTGAAGTGAGGGGAGGAACAGACGCGGGCCGGTGCGAGAGGTGAGACGCTACCTTACACGTGAAGGAGGAGAGGAAGAAGGAGGAGGAGGAGGAGAGGAAGGAAGGAAGGAGAGGAGGGAAGGAGAAAGAGGAGAGGAAGGAAGGGAGGAAAAGAGAAGAGGGAAGGAATGGAGGAAGAGGGAGAAGGAAGAGGGGGGATGAAGAGGTCAGAGGAGGTTAGCAGAAAGGAGGCGTCGAGGGAGAGGTAAGAAGAGGGGGAGAGGGAAGAGGGGGCGAGGGAAGAAGAGGGAAGAGGGGGGTATCGAGAGAGAGGGCGAGACGCTAGATGGAGTACCACTAGAGATATAGCAAAGGGTTACAAGAGAGAGAGAGAGAGAGAGAGAGAGAGAGAGAGAGAGAGAGAGAGAGAGAGAGAGAGAGAGAGAGAGGAAAATGAGAAATAATAATAACCAAAAAAGAGAGATGGAGATAAAACAAAAGATGCGAGAATGAGAAAGAAAGATAAAAGAAAGAGACGGAGATGCGAACGATACGAGACAGAGAGAGAACGAAGAATTACAAATATAAACTAGACAAGAGACATCATTCGACTCCCAGATAAGATGAATGAAGACGCCGGCGGGTACAGTAACCAAGGTGTGGTGGTGACAGAGAGAAAGGCTATCGTAAATTGAGAGTACAGAACCGATGAAAGGCTATCGTAAATCGAGAGGACAGAACCGATGAAAGGCTATCGTAAATTGAGAGGACAGAACCGATGAAAGGCTATCGTAAATCGGGAGTACAGAACCGATGAAAGGCTATCGTAAATCGAGAGTACAGAACCGATGAAAGGCTATCGTAAATCGAGAGCACAGAACCGATGAAAGGCTATCGTAAATCGAGAGCACAGAACCGATGAAAGGCTATCGTAAATCAAAGAGTACATAACCGATACAAAAAAAAAAGGTGTGTTTCAGAGTTACAGAAAGAGAAATAGGTTAATTACTAAACACAACTCAAGGTAAGGTACAGGTAAACTGACTCTCTCCCCTCAGCATCACCGGTAGTTCATTCATCACAGGTAGGTTGAGTGGCACGTTTGGAGGCAGTAGCGACAGAGCCATCCATAGTGCCAGCCTCTCTCTCTCTCTCCCCATCCCTCTCACAGACATCTCTAACAGCGAGAGAGAGAGAGAGAGAGAGAGAGAGAGAGAGAGAGAGAGAGTCTTTAAAGCTTAGCCAACAGTAAGAGCGGTAAAGAGGCAGACCAGCAGCAACCATCACCACCAACGTCTGGGTCCACACCACCACCTACCACCATCAACTACCACCATCCAGGGTCTAAACAGTACCTTCAACCACCACCACAACCAGCTAGATCCACCACTATTACTCGCTGGAGAACTATGTAGTGGTGATGACAACTTGGTGATTGATACAGCATTATGGTGGAAGGACGAGAGGAGTGAGGGCGGCGGCGATGAAAGCTGAGGGGGACAGTCTGAGGGGACGGATGGGTGGGTGGGCGGGTGGGCGGGCGGGTGAGAGGGCCGCCGGCAGCCGTACAAGAGACCTGGCGGAGGGGGGGGAACAACAATGGGCAGGAACAACCACTACAGCTGAAAACAAAAGATTCTCTCGGGCTCTTAAAATATTTGAAAGCCGTTAAGCGTAATGACAGATGTCCTTATGCCCATTATTGGGGGGGAGGGGGGGAGGGGGAGAGAAGGGGAGGGGGGGCGTGTTCGTCTGACTCTCATCGACCCCCTCTCTCCCCTTCTGTTCTCCATGCCTTCCTTCCTTCTTTCCCCCCTCCTTCCGTCCTGTTCTCCACCCCCCTCCTCTCCAAGCCTTCTCTCCCTCCATCACCCACCCCCCCCCCCCCCAAAGAAGTGTTGTGAGGAGAGGACACACCACAATAAGTAAAACCCTTCCAGAGACGAAATGTACACACACACACACACACACACACCGCAAGCGTCGGAAATAGTTATCGATTTAGTTAATTAAAGTGTAAATGAGTGATATTGTGCAAGCGAGGCGAGGCAAGGCGAGGGACGTCTATCATCAGGCGTGCACACATACAAAACACCTCCCCCCCCTCTTGTGATATCACCCGCCTGCCTGCCTACCTACCTACCCCTGCTGCCTGCCTGCCTATCTACCTATCCCTCCTACCCCCCCCCCCCCCTACCTGCTTTATATGGTAACTGACAGGGTAATTTGTTGGTGGCGGTTCGCTATCAGTGCTAACTTGTGGCTCGGGCGAACGGCAATGTGGTGGTGGCACCTAGACGCAGCGTGATGGTGGCACCTAGACGCAGCGTGATGGTGGCACCTAGACGCAGCCCCGGCACCCACCACCATCCTCTATCCTTACCTGTTTTCATCCCTTCGTTCATTCATTCCCAGGTGATGGAGGTGAAGGTCGAGAAGAAAAGAAAGGAGGGGGGAAAGACACAAGAAGAGGATGGGAAAGAAAGGAAGGAGAGAGTAAAGAAGGAGAGGGAGGAAGAAGAGAGTAGAGGGAATTGAAGCAGCGAGAGAAGAGAAGCAAGAGGAAGGAAGAACACAAAGAGAAAGTATAAAGAGAAGTGGGAGTAAAGCGAAAACAGAAGCACTGAGAGAGAGAGAGAGAGAGAGAGAGAGAGAGAGAGAGAGAGAGACCCCAGGGGAAAGAGGAGTGAGAACAAAGAGAATCTAGAGAGAGATAAAGGGGAAGTAAACACAGGATAATAATGAGAAGACCAAAGGAGGGGGAAGAGGGGGAGGGGGAGGGGGGAGGGGGAGGGGGAGAGGGGGAGAGGGGAAGAGGAGGGTTGTTTAATCACCTATACACTTCCATACAACATACAACCTTTAAACAACCCGACTCGACCCGACCCGACCCGACCCATCCCACCCCACAATGCCCCACCCCGACCCGAAATGCCCCTCCCAGCCCCACAATGCCCCTCCCAGCCCCACAATGCTCCACCCCGACCCGAAATGCCCCTCCCCGACCCACAATGCCCCACCCCGCCCCACAATGCTCCTCCCCGACCCGAAATGCCCCTCCCCGACCCACAATGCCCCTCCCCGCCCCACAATGCCCCGGCAAAAACAAAAGATACCTGAAAAAATATTATTACAAAGAAACCAACAAATAAATTAAAACAGACGAAGACAAAAAATAACAAAGAAAAATAATAACAATAATAATAAATTGTTTAATAAAGAGATGCAAATAAAAGGTCAATAAATATCGATAAAAACAGACAGATAATAAAGGAGGAACTAGAGAAAGACTAGAATAAATAATGTAAAATACAGGTAAATAAACACATATGAAGAAATACAGAATAACGAAGGAAATACCAAAACAATGTGTGAATCATGAGTAAGTAGGAGAATAAGGAGGAGGAGGAGGAGGAATGGGCGAGGAGGAGGAATGGAGGAGGAGGAGGAGGAATGGGCGAGGAGGAGGTGGAATAGGCGAGGAGGAAGAGGAATGGGCGAGGAGGAGGAGGAGGAATAGGCGAGGAGGAAGAGGAGGAAAGGTTAGGCAAGTTGGTGGAATGACAACAGGAGTGCAGCTTCAAGATGAGGGTGAGCATCTTGCTACCACCACCACCGCCGCTGCTGCCTCCTACCACCACTACCACCACCGCTGCCACCACTGCCGCTGCTGCCTCCTACCACCACTATCACCACCGCTGCCACCGCCACCTCCTACCACCACCGCCTCCTACCACCACCGCCTCCTACCACCACCGCCACCATCACCGCTGCCTCCTACCACCCCTACCACCACCGCTGCCTCCTACCACCCCTACCACCGCCACCACCACCGCTGCCTCCTACCACCACTACCACCACCACCGCTGCCTCCTACCACCCCTACCATCACCGCCGCCTGCCACCGCCACCGCTGCCTCCTACCACCGCTGCCTCCTACCACCCCTACCATCACCGCCGCCTCCTACCACCACCGCTGCCACCACCACCTCCTACCACCACCATCACCGCCGCCTCCCCTACAACCACTACCATCACCGCCGCCTCCCCTACAACCACTACCATCCCTACCACCACCATTAACAACTACTACCATCGCCGCCCCTACCACCACCACCACCCCCCCCCCTAAATAAAGAAGTGTAAATGAATTCACAACACGACCACCTGCCAGTATGAGAATGAGACCAATAACCACCCACTACCACAACATTAGCGGCGGCAGGTAGTAACCACAATCACCACCAAAGAACAAGACGCAGTGCTGCTTAATATAATGGAATTTGTAGACGAGTAACTTGGTAAAAACAACCACAATCACCACCATAGACACCAACCACAATTACCACCATAAACACCAACCATAATTAACCACCTCCCACAATCAACCACAATCGTTACCATCAAGAAAAGCAGCAGTTCAACTTTTTCATACACCACAATCCACTAACAACCACCATCAGCAGTTCAATTTCTTCACAAACAACCACAATCTACCAAGAATCACAAAACAACCATAATCCTCGCCGCCACCACCACCAGCAGTACACCTTCCTCATTAACCACAATTCATAAACTACCACAATCAACCACAATCGTCACCAGCAATAGTGACAGTTTTTCCATCATTAATAAAATCACACGTGTACAATAAGGTCACTCGTCGACTCAACAGGTGGCGCTGCTGTACACGGACACTGTACTAATTAAACCGTGTTATGTTACGTTATATTGAATTGATGTTATGCTCATGTTAGGTTATGGTGATTTTAGGTTATGTTAGGTTATGTTATGGTGATATTCTCATATTGTTATGTTATGTTCATGTTATATTGTGTTCTCAAACTACGACTTCAACTTTCACACGATAAATCACGTGTTAGTATAATTGAGATACAGCTTGACGTCACTGATACAGCTTGACGTCACTGATACAGCTTGATGTCACTGATACAGCTTGACGTCACTGATACAGCTTGACGTCACTGATACAGCATGACGTCACTGATACAGCATGACGTCATTGATACAGCTTGACGTCACTGATACAGCTTGACATCACTCATACAGCTTGACGTCACTCATACAGCTTGACGTCACAAAGATTCCAATTTACACCTATTGTAAAACTTGAATTACCACACCACACCAGGCTCCCCCCCCCCCTTACAAACCCTATTACAAAACCAACCACTTAGAGGGTCGCCAGGTCAAGGTCAGTCAGCATCCGGGGGGTAAATATGCAAACTAACTCAACATGGCCAAGTGGAGTGTGCTAACCTAACCTAAACCTAACCTAACCAAATCTAACCAAACCTAACCTAACCAAATCTAATCTAATCTAATCTAACCTAAACCTAACCTAACCAAACCTAACCATTTAAACACCACCAGGTCAGAGGTCAAGGTTACTGCTCTAAAACACACAGGCACCATTAAGGGAGGGGTGGAGAGGGTAGGTAGGGGGGAGGGGGAGGTGACGGTAGGGGGTGTGGGTGAGGGGTAAGGTGGGGTGTGGGGGGTGTGGGTGAGGGGTAAGGTGGGGTGGTGTGGGTGAGGGGTGAGGTGTGGGTGAGGGGTAAGGTGGGGTGTGGGGGGGTGTGGGTGAGGGGTAAGGTGGGGTGGGGGGGTGTGGGTGAGGGGTAAGGTGGGGGGTGTGGGTGAGGGGTGAGGTGGGGGGTGTGGGTGAGGGGTGAGGTGGGGGGTGGGGGTGAGGTGGGGGGTGGGGTGAGGGGTGTGGGTGGGGTGAGGTGGGGTGTGGGTGAGGGTGAGGTGGGGGTTGAGTGAGGGTGTGGGGTGTGGGGGGTGTGGTGTGGGTGAGGGGTAAGGTGGGGTGTGGGGGGTAAAGAAGGTGACGTGAGGAGAGGAGAAAAGAGGAGAGGGTCACACTTGGCACCAGGGTCGAATAGTGCCATTCTACAATAAATATATCGTGTAAATGTCTCAACATCTCAGAACCAACGTCTTTGGCCCCGACGATAAGAGAGAGAGAGAGAGAGAGAGAGAGAGAGAGAGAGAGAGAGAGAGAGAGAGAGAGAGAGAGAGAGAGAGAGAGAGAGGCGTCCTTCCAATATAAGAGGTGACGACAACAACAACGATGGATAAAACGATATTTAGGAGCACAAAAATACGTAGATGGATAATAAATAAAAGGAACAAAAACAAAACAAACGAAGATCGGGATGAGACTTATGTGGTGGAGGGGGAGGGGGAGGGGGGTGGTGGAGGAGGAGGTGGGGGGTGTGGTGGGGGGTGTGGTGGTGGAGGAGGAGGGGGGAGGTGGGGGGGTGGTGGAGGAAGAGGAAGTGGGGTGGGGGGGTGGGTGTGGTGGGGGGGTGTGGTGGAGGAGGAGGTGGGGTGGTGGGTGTGGTGGTGGTGGAGGAGGAGGGGGGAGGTGGGTGGAGGAGGAGGAGGGGAGGTGGGGGGTGGGTGGAGGAGGTGGGGTGGTGGAGGAGGTGGGGTGGTGGAGGAGGTGTGGGAGTGTGGTGGTGGGGGTGATGATCATAGTGCGGTAGTAATGTTGAGAGAGAGAGAGAGAGAGAGAGAGAGAGAGAGAGAGAGAGAGAGCACCACGCCATCCCCTCTCGCCCGACACAATCCCTCTCGACTCGTACCCCGCCCCCCTCTCCGACCTCCCCTCGTCTCCTCTCATTTTAAATTCTTCACATTTTTTGTTCCCCTCGCTGCCACGGCTTTGAGGAGGAGGAGGAGTGGGAGTAGAAGGGAGAGAAGAAGGAAAAGAAGGAAGAGAAGGGAGAGAAGGAGGAAGAGAAGGAAGAGAAGGAGGAAGAGAAGGGAGAGAAGGGAGAGGAGGAGGAAGAAAGGAGAGAAGAGAGAGGAGAAGAGGGGAGAGAGGAGAGAAGAGGAGAGAAGGGAGAGAAGGAGGAAGAGGAGGAGAGAGGAGAGAGAAGGAGAAGAAGGAAGAGGAAGAGAAGGGAGAGGAGGAAGAGAAGGAGGAAGAGGAGGAAGAGAAGGGAGAGAAGAAGGAAGAGAAGGGAGAGAAGAAGGAAGAGGAAGAGAAGGGAGAGTAGAAGGAAGAGAAGGGAGAGTAGAAGGAAGAGAAGGAGGGGCGATACCTTTAAAGACGCCTCCTAGTCCACCTCCTCATAGTTTTAACCCCCACCTTTAATAAACCCTCCTCCCCCTCCTCTTTACTCTTCCTTCCCTCCCCCCTTCTACTCTTCCCCCCCCCCGCCATGACCCATACGATGAAGAATTTAAAATACAACGAAAAAAAAAAGGAAAAATATAAAATAAATAAATAAAACCTCAATGGCTGCCACCCCCTCCCCCCCCCCCCCTCTCCCTTAAGGAGGGGAAGGGGCGTGATATTAAAACGTTGGAGAGAGGGGAGGGGGGTGTTAAGGTGTGGGGGGGGGGAAGGGAGTGATTCTGGGGGAGGTAAGAAGATGAGAGGGGAGAGGTTTAGGGGTGATAAGAAGAGGGGGAGGTTCAGGGGGAAGAGAGGGGGGAGGAGGTTCAGGGGGAAGAGAGGGGAGGGGGAGGAGGTTCAGGGGGAAGAGAGGGGAGGGGGAGGAGGAGGTTCAGGGGGAAGAAAGGGGGGAGGAGGTTCAGGGGGAAGAAAGGGGGGAGGAGGTTCAGGGGGAAGAGGAGGAAGAAGAGAGGGAGGTTCAAGGTATGCTCACAAAGAATGAAAAAAAAAGAATAAAACGAAAGAAAAACGAAAGTAAACAAAAGAAAGAAAAAGAAAGAAAACACTGGCAACAAATTCGAAAGTTCTCAAATGCTGTTCCTCTTATGTCCCGGGTCCTCCTCCTCCTCCTCGTATGTCCCGGGTCCTCCTCCTCCTCCTCGTATGTCCCGGGTCCTCCTCCTCCTCGTATGTCCCGGGTCCTCCTCCTCCTCCTCGTATGTCCCGGGTCCTCCTCCTCCTCCTCGTATGTCCCGGGTCCTCATCCTCCTCCTCTTATGTCCCGGGTCCTCCTCCTCCTCCTCGTATGTCCCGGGTCCTCCTCCTCCTCCTCGTATGTCCCGGGTCCTCCTCCTCCTCCTCGTATGTCCCGGGTCCTCCTCCTCCTCCTCGTATGTCCCGGGTCCTCCTCCTCCTCCTCGTATGTCCCGGGTCCTCCTCCTCCTCCTCGTATGTCCCGGGTCCTCCTCCTCCTCCTCGTATGTCCCGGGTCCTCCTCCTCCTATGTCCCGGGTCCTCCTCCTCCTCCTCGTATGTCCCGGGTCCTCCTCCTCCTCGTATGTCCGGGTCCTCCTCCTCCTCCTCGTATGTCCGGTCCTCCCTCCTCCGTATGTCCCGGGTCCTCCTCCTCCTCCTCGTATGTCCCGGGTCCTCCTCCTCCTCCTCGTATGTCCCGGGTCCTCCTCCTCCTCCTCGTATGTCCGGGTCCTCCTCCTCCTCTCGTATGTCCCGGGTCTCCTCCTCCTCGTATGTCCCGGGTCCTCCTCCTCCTCCTCGTATGTCCCGGGTCCTCCTCCTCCTCCTCGTATGTCCCGGGTCCTCCTCCTCCTCCTCGTATGTCCCGGGTCCTCCTCCTCTCCTCGTATGTCCGGGTCTCCTCCTCCTCCTCGTATGTCCCGGGTCTTCCTCCTCCTCGGATGTCCCGGGTCTTCCTCCTCCTCCTCGATGTCCCGGGTCTTCTCCTCCTCCTCGTATGTCCCGGGTCTTCCTCCTCCTCCTCGTATGTCCCGGGTCTTCCTCCTCCTCCTCGTATGTCCCGGGTCTTCCTCCTCCTCCTCGTATGTCCCGGGTCTTCCTCCTCCTCCTCGTATGTCCCGGGTCTTCCTCCTCCTCCTCGTATGTCCCGGGTCTTCCTCCTCCTCGTATGTCCCGGGTCTTCCTCCTCCTCGTATGTCCCGGGTCTTCCTCCTCCTCCTCGTATGTCCCTCGTCCTCCTCCTCCTCGTATGTCCCGCGTCCTCCTCCTCCTCCTCGTATGTCCCGGGTCTTCCTCCTCCTACTCGTATGTCCCGGGTCTTCCTCCTCCTCCTCGTATGTCCCGGGTCTTCCTCCTCCTCCTCGTATGTCCCGGGTCTTCCTCCTCCTCGTATGTCCCGGGTCTTCCTCCTCCTCCTCGTATGTCCCGGGTCTTCCTCCTCCTCCTCGTATGTCCCGGGTCTTCCTCCTCCTCCTCGTATGTCCGGGTCTTCCTCCTCCTCCTCGTATGTCCGGGTCTTCCTCCTCCTCCTCGTATGTCCCGGGTCTTCCTCCTCCTCCTCGTATGTCCCGGGTCTTCCTCCTCCTCCTCCCATGTCCCGGGTCCTCCTCCTCCTCCTCCCATGTCCCGGGTCCTCCTCCTCCTCCCATGTCCCGGGTCCTCCTCCTCCCATGTCCCGGGTCCTCCTTCCTCCCCCATGTCCCGGGTCCTCCTCCTCCTCCCATGTCCCGGGTCCTCCTCCTCCTCCCATGTCCCGGGTCTCCTCCTCCTCCCATGTCCCGGGTCCTCCTCCTCCTCCCATGTCCCGGGTCCTCCTCCTCCTCCCATGTCCCGGGTCCTCCTCCTCCTCCCATGTCCCGGGTCCTCCTCCTATGTCCCGGGTCTTCCTCCTCCTCCCATGTCCCGGGTCTTCCTCCTCCTCCCATGTCCCGGGTCTTCCTCCTCCTCCCATGTCCCGGGTCCTCCTCCTCCCATGTCCCGGGTCCTCCTCCTCCCATGTCCCGGGTCCTCCTCCTCCCATGTCCCGGGTCCTCCTCCTCCTCCATGTCCCGGGTCCTCCTCCTCCTCCTCCCATGTCCCGGGTCCTCCTCCTCCTCCTCCCATGTCCCGGGTCCTCCTCCTCCTCCTCCCATGTCCCGGGTCCTCCTCCTCCTCCTCGTATGTCCCGGGTCTTCCTCCTCCTCGTATGTCCCGGGTCTTCCTCCTCCTCCTCGTATGTCCCGGGTCTTCCTCCTCCTCCTCGTATGTCCCGGGTCTTCCTCCTCCTCCTCGTATGTCCCGGGTCTTCCTCCTCCTCCTCGTATGTCCGGGTCTTCCTCCTCCTCCTCGTATGTCCCGGGTCTTCCTCCTCCTCCTCGTATGTCCCGGGTCTTCCTCCTCCTCCTCGTATGTCCCGGGTCTTCCTCCTCCTCCTCGTATGTCCCGGGTCTTCCTCCTCCTCCTCGTATGTCCCGGGTCTTCCTCCTCCTCCTCGTATGTCCCGGGTCTTCCTCCTCCTCGTATGCCGGGTCTTCCTCTCCTCCTCGTATGTCCCGGGTCTTCCTCCTCCTCCTCGTATGTCCCGGGTCTTCCTCCTCCTCCTCGTATGTCCCGGGTCTTCCCTCCTCCTCGTATGTCCCGGGTCTTCCCTCCTCCTCGTATGTCCCGGGTCTTCCTCCTCTCCTCGTATGTCCCGGTCTCTCCTCCTCCTCGTATGTCCCGGGTCTTCCTCCTCCTCCTCGTATGTCCCGGGTCTTCCTCTCCTCCTCGTATGTCCGGGTCTTCCTCCTCCTCCTCGTATGTCCCGGGTCTTCCTCCTCCTCCTCGTATGTCCCGGGTCTTCCTCCTCCTCCCATGTCCCGGGTCTTCCTCCTCCTCCCATGTCCCGGGTCTTCCTCCTCCTCCCATGTCCCGGGTCTTCCTCCTCCTCCCATGTCCCGGTCTTCCTCCTCCTCCCATGTCCCGGGTCTTCCTCCTCCTCCCATGTCCCGGGTCTTCCTCCTCCTCCCATGTCCCGGGTCTTCCTCCTCCTCCAATGTCCCGGGTCTTCCTCCTCCTCCAATGTCCAGGGTCTTCCTCCTCCTCCTCGTATGTCCCGGGCTTCCCCTCCTCCCATGTCCCGGTCTTCCTCCTCCTCCTCCTATGTCCCGGGTCTTCCTCCTCCTCCCATGTCCCGGGTCTTCCTCCTCCTCCTCGTATGTCCCGGGTCTTCCTCCTCCTCCTCGTATGTCCCGGGTCTTCCTCCTCCTCCTCGTATGTCCCGGGTCTCCTCCTCCTCCTCGTATGTCCCGGGTCTTCCTCCTCCTCCTATGTCCCGGGTCTTCCTCCTCCTCGTATGTCCCGGGTCTTCCTCCTCCTCGTATGTCCCGGGTCTTCCTCCTCCTCGTATGTCCCGGGTCTTCCTCCTCCTCCTCGTATGTCCCGGGTCTTCCTCCTCCTCCTCGTATGTCCCGGGTCTTCCTCCTCCTCCCATGTCCCGGTCTCCTCCTCCTCCTCGATGTCCCGGGTCTTCCTCCTCCTCTCTATGTCCCGGTCTTCCTCCTCCTCCTATGTCCCGGGTCTCCTCCTCCTCCTCGTATGTCCCGGGTCTTCCTCCTCCTCCTCGTATGTCCCGGGTCTTCCTCCTCCTCCTCGTATGTCCCGGGTCTTCCTCCTCCTCGTATGTCCCGGGTCTTCCTCCTCCTCCTCGTATGTCCCGGGTCTTCCTCCTCCTCGTATGTCCCGGGTCTTCCTCCTCCTCGTATGTCCCGGGTCTTCCTCCTCCTCGTATGTCCCGGGTCTTCTCCTCCCGTATGTCCCGGGTTTCCTCCTCGTATGTCCGGGTCTTCCTCCTCCGTGTCCGGGTCTTCCTCCTCCTCGTATGTCCCGGGTCTCCTCCTCCTCCTGTATGTCCCGGGTCTTCCTCCTCCTCTCGTATGTCCGGGTCTTCCACCTCCTCGTATGTCCCGGGTCTTCCTCCTCCTCCTCGTATGTCCCGGGTCTCCCTCCTCCTCGTATGTCCCGGTCTTCCTCCTCCTCCTCGTATGTCCCGGGTCTTCCTCCTCCTCGTATGTCCCGGGTCTTCCTCCTCCTCCCATGTCCCGGGTCTTCCTCCTCCTCGTATGTCCAGGTCTTCCTCCTCCTCGTATGTCCCGGGTCTTCCTCCTCCTCCTCGTATGTCCCGGGTCTTCCTCCTCCTCGTATGTCCCGGGTCTTCCTCCTCCTCGTATGTCCCGGGTCTTCCTCCTCCTCGTATGTCCCGGGTCTTCCTCCTCCTCGTATGTCCCGGGTCTTCCTCCTCCTCGTATGTCCCGGGTCTTCCTCCTCCTCGTATGTCCGGGTCTTCCGGGTCTTCCTCCTCGTATGTCCCGGTCTCCTTTCCTCCTCCTCGTATGTCCCGGGTCTTCCTCCTCCTCGTATGTCCCGGGTCTTCCTCCTCCTCGTATGTCCCGGGTCTTCCTCCTCCTCGTATGTCCCGGGTCTTCCTCCTCCTCGTATGTCCCGGGTCTTCCTCCTCCTCGTATGTCCCGGGTCTTCCTCCTCCTCGTATGTCCCGGGTCTCTCCTCCTCGTATGTCCCGCGTCTTCCTCCTCGTATGTCCGGGTCTTCTCCTCGTATGTCCCGGGTCTTCCTCCTCCTCGTATGTCCCGGGTCTTCCTCCTCCTCGTATGTCCCGGGTCCTCCTCCTCCTGGCTATTATTACCGAGGTTCTCTGGCCTTGTACACTGAAATATTTACTATCGTCTTCTTCCTCCTCCTCCCCCTTCCATTCCCAGTTATTTTATTTCTTAGACTGATTCTTTCTTCCTTCTCCTGTTCCTCTCCCCCTTCCATTGAAATATTTACTACCATATTCTTACTCTTCCTTCATTCCTTTCCATTCTTTTATTTCTTGTTCTCTCTCTCTCTCTCTCTTCTTCCAACACTTCCTCCTCTTTCTGTCTCTCCTCTCTCTCTCTTTCTTTCATTATTTCAGCTCCTCTTCTTCTTCCCCTTTTGTTCCTCTCATTTCTTATCTTTATTCGTCATTTGTTTCTCCTGGTTATCCATAATCCTTCCTGCCTATTCTCTCTCTCTCTCTCTTTTCCCCTGTTCCATATATCCCTTTCATCTCTATCCTACTTCTTTTTATCCCAATTTTCCCTTTCACTCTATTCCAATATTCATCCCCCCCCCCTCTCCTCCCCTCCCCCCATTCGCCCGTCCCTTTAACAGTTCAGCGTCTTTCCTTCTCTCTCACTTGTTCCCCCCTTCCCACTCACCCCTCCTTTCCACTCATTTGCCTCCCTTTCCACTCACCCCCCCCTTTCCACTCATTTGGCCCCCTTCCGTCTCACTCGGCCCACCCTTCCATCCCCCTTTCTCTCTATCGTCTGTCTCTCCCTCATCTCCCGTCGCCCTCTTCCACTCCGGGCGGCAGGAGGGTGCTCGAGGCGAAGGGAGGGAGGGAGGGGTTTCTTTTTAATTGGTGGGTGTGGGGGGGGGGTCCTCGAGAGCTTCAACCTTCCCCCCCCCCCTCCTCCCCTCACGCACGCACGCACCCAACCAGATTGATCCACGCCCCCTCATGGTCCGGTAGCAAACTCACTCACACCCACCCTCTCACCCAAACTCACTCATCACACTCAACCGTCTCACTCAATCCAGCCTTAACTCTACCTCCTGTGTTTTAACAATGTTCTGGAAGTAAAGATTCAGGTGTCAATAATGCGCTCCTCTCAGTCCCAGACCTCCATAAAATATCACGGTGTGAAGGTGTGGAACAACTTACCCCCACCCATCCCAGCAAAGACTACCTTCCTTCCTTTAAACCATCTCAAGAAATATCCGTTATCTAAGTATTAATATTCTTGTAATACCTACTTTATATTCCTCCTTACATTGTACCACCAAAACCATTACATCATAAATTGTCATGTAGATATAGAGAAATTACCATTGCAATAAATATATTTGCCAACGAGACATAACCCTAACAGCTCTGTCCTCCTGTTCCACCTTAATACAACCCACGTTGTACGGCTTCCCTCCCTTATCGTATTTATGTATATCAACTCCACTGTATAATATGTATATACTCATAATATAAATGAAAAATCAAATCAAATAAGTAAATATCGAAGTGATAACCGTGGTAACATTATGAGATGTTCTTACTCCCAACATGCTGTGTAGACATGGGTCAATTATGAATTGAAATTGATTAAAAAAATCCGTGAACTGGAATTGAATTTATATGAATTGATGTGAATTGATAGGAATTAATAAAATAATATATTATACTGTCATCACTATGAAGTGCAAGACATTTGTGACCTTCTGACTGTGAAATGCAGTGTTGATCCTCCAAGAGACACCTCCCCTGCTGAACCACCACCGATGAAGAGGAACAAGTTCTTTGCCCTGGCCAACCGGTCTTCTACACCAGACCAACTCCATCACTGAGGTCTCACTCTACCTCAACCAGCCATATCTACAGGAAGATGGTGATCCCCTTGGCTACTGGAGGGCCAAGCAACCTGAGTTTACCGTCCTCGCCAGGCTTGCAGCATAGTACCTGGCCATTCCTGCTACATGGGCTCCTGTGAAACGACTGTTCTCCATTGCTGGCAAGCTCTTCAGGCCAGAGGTGCAATTTAAGAGAAAAGATTTGACCAACTTATGATGATCAGATGCAATCCTCAGTAACTTGGACTCATTCATATTTTGTTTACTAATACAAAGAATTAAACCATTTGAACTTTTGGTTGGTGAAGAATGTGATTGGTTTGTGTGGTAGAGCATTTTGATAAAAACTAAAGAAATTAATTTGAAACCTCAAATTTTTATTTCTTTCCATTAGATTAATGGTAGATTAGAATTGAATTGGAATGGAAAAGCTTGTGAATTGAATTGAATTTAAATTGATTAATTCAATTTTTATTCTGAATTGGAATTGAATTGACAAAGTGAATTCACCCCATCTCTGATTTTTTGTGTACTATTCTAGATGATACTAAATGTTACATAATACTTCCTTGAGATAAATGTATAGTGTATATCAGGTGCCTCAGAGAGCTCAGGTTCTCAACTGGCTCAGCCATGTTAATATTGTTATTATTATCCACTCTGTATCTGTGTTCTTCTGGCTAAATAAACTGTTTCAATATCAATGCTGGTTTAGACGACAATTACGCTGTTTTAATTAACACTGGTTTATCTTAACACTACCGCTGGTTTAGTTAACACTGGTTTACCTCAACACTACCGCTGGTTTAGTTAACAATGGTTTACCTCAACACAACCGCTGGTTTAGTTAACACTGGTTTACCTCACACTACGCGGTTAGTTAACAAGGTTTACCTAACACTACCGCTGGTTAGTCACACTGGTTACCTCAACACTACCGGGTTTTTAACAATGGTTTACCTCAACACTACCGCTGGTTTAGTCAACACTGGTTTACCTTAACACTACCGCTGGTTTAGTCAACACTACCGCTGGTTTAGTTAACACTGGTTTACCTCAACACTACCGCTGGTTTAGTCAACACTGGTTTACCTCAACACTACCGCTGGTTTAGTCAACACTGGTTTACCTTAACACTACCGCTGGTTTAGTCAACACTACCGCTGGTTTAGTTAACACTGGTTTACCTCAACACTACCGCTGGTTTAGTCAACACTGGTTTACCTCAACACCACCCGCTGGTTTATAGCGTTGGTTTAATGGCGCCGGTGATCCCGCCTACCTGAAGTTAATGTAAGAACTCACATACACAAAATCACCAACTGTGTGTGTGTGTGTGTGTGTGTGTGTGCGCGTGTGCGTGTGTGATAGTAACAGGGTGACCACTATGATAGTAAAATAAAACGCTAGTAGTAACGTAGATTTATAATAGTAACGCCTGTAAGAGAGAGAGAGAGAGAGAGAGAGAGAGAGAGAGAGAGAGAGAGAGAGAGAGAGAGAGAGAGAGAGAGAGAGAGAGAGAGAGAGAGTAGTTTTAGTTTAACAAATTTATTGACAAAGCTTGGATTACAGTTTGCCTATTGTGAGTAATTCAGTCAGGTCTTGACACTGACGGAGGGGGGAGGGAGGAGGCAAAGGGAGGGAGAGAAGATGGGTAGGTAGGTAGGAGGCAGCAACCATCCGTGACTCCCTGGGGAACACTATACCGCTTCCATCCTGACCTCCTGCCACTATAAACCATCTAATTATGTGTGTGTGTGTGTGTGTGTGAACGCGTGTCTGTGTGTGTGTGCGTGTTAGTGTGAGTTGTGGTAATAGTATGTCACGTTAACACTACTAGCATCATCACTGTTACTAATACCACTAGTAATTACCACCACTAGCACCTCTACTAGCAACCACAACCACCATCACACCGAGTAACCAACACCACCACAACTACCACCCCAGCAAGCAGTGGTGGGAAGTTCTCAGCGCCGCCACACAGATTTCCTGAGGGAGACGCACTAGGAGGCGATGGAGCGAGGAGAGCGCTAACCAGTACTCACTACGGTACATCTAGTGCTGGTGGGGGCTGAGCTGAGGGTGAGAGGGGGCTGAGCTGGGGGCTAGGAGGGGTAAGGAACCGATAGCTGAGTTGGGGGGGAGAGAGCTGGGAGAGTGGTAGGGGACTGAGGGAGAGGTAGGAGGCTGAGCGGGGAGGTGTAGGGGGGCTGAGTGGTGAGGAGGGCAGGGGCTGAGGTAAGGGTCCGAGTGAGGGTTGGGTGGGGATGGAAACTGCAATGGGGCTGAGTTATAAGAGACCTCCCCCCCCCCCCCCCGCCAGTAGTTGTCCACACGATAACTTGAACAAATAAAGTATTTTAACCAAACTTGATGTGTTGATATATTACAACAACATCTGACACCAGTTTGATAATGAGTGTTGTGTGGCGTTGTGGTGCACAGCTATGGCCCCTTGGACTATGTTGTGGCGTTGTGGTACACAGTTTTGGCCTCTTGGACTTTGTTGTGGCACACAGTTATGGCCTCTTGGACTTTGCTGTGGCACACAGTTATGGCCTCTTGGACTTTGCTGTGGCGTTGTGGTACACAGTTATGGCCCCTTGGACTTTGTTGTGGCATTGTGGTACACAGTTGTGGCCCCTTGGACTTTGTTGTGGCGTTGTGGTACATAGTTATGGCCCCTTGGACTTTGTTGTGGCATTGTGGTACACAGTTATGGCCCCTTGGACTTTGTTGTGGCATTGTGGTACACAGTTATGGCCCCTTGGACTTTGTTGTGGCGTTGTGGTACACAGTTATGGCCCCTTGGACTTTGTTGTGGCGTTGTGGCACACAGTTATGGCCCCTTGGACTTGTTGTGGCGTTGTGGTACACAGTTATGGCCCCTTGGACTTGTTGTGGCGTTGTGGTACACAGTTATGGCCTCTTGGACTTTGTTGTGGCGTTGTGGTGCACAGTTATGGCCCCTTGGACTTTGTTGTGGCATTGTGGTACACAGTTATGGCCCCTTGGACTTTGTTGTGGCGTTGTGGTACACAGTTATGGCCCCTTGGACTTTGTTGTGGCGTTGTGGTACACAGTTATGGCCCCTTGGACTTTGTTGTGGCGTTGTGGTACACAGTTATGGCCCCTTGGACTTTGTTGTGGCGTTGTGGCACACAGTTATGGCCCCTTGGACCTTGTTGTGGCGTTGTGGTACACAGTTATGGCCCCTTGGACCTTGTTGTGGCGTTGTGGTACACAGTTATGGCCCCTTGGACTTTGTTGTGGCGTTGTGGTACACAGTTATGGCCCCTTGGACTTTGTTGTGGCATTGTGGTACACAGTTATGGCCCCTTGGACTTTGTTGTGGCGTTGTGGTACACAGTTATGGCCTCTTGGACTATGCTGTGGCGTTGTGGTACACAGTTATGGCCTCTTGGATTCGACTGTGGCGTTGTTGGGTGACCAGACGACCATTACATAAACGGAAGCCTTAGAAAATGGCACATGGCACCGAGTCTTCTAATTCCATACACTTTAAGGATTACTAATTCCCTTAACAGAAAATGACACCCCCCCCCCCCCACTACATTTTCACCCTCATTCTTATTTAATTCATTTTTTGGCTCAAAAATCCATTAACTTCTCGATTCAATCAGCCCATCATTCTTGAGGCCTTCCTTAGCAACCCTTTATAATTCCCTAGAAGATGATTGGTTACTGGTTGCTATGTGACTGGCAGCTATAAGGTGATTGGTTGCTGGTTGCCAAGAGATCGGCGGCGAACCAATCAACTGCTACGAATTTTCACCAGCTGCTAAGGAAGTGGGCGGAGCTTTTAGTCAATATGTCAACAAGGCTCGGGTTTCCGCATCATACACAGGGCTTCTAGGGTTCATATTAGAGGCTTCAGGGGTTCACTTAAAAGGTTTCAAGGGTTCATTTTAGAGGCTTCAGGGGTTCATTTTAGAGGCTTCAGGGGTTCACTTAAAAGGTTGCAAGGGTTCATTTTATTGGTGGGTTCAAGGGTTCACAGTTAATAAGATACTAATATATGAAACTTTGTATAACGAACAATAAGTAATGAAACGGTGGATATTATCGACTTTTTTTGATACACGGAATCCTTTCAGTATACGATGTTTCATAACCCATAAATAACCCATTGCTCGTGTGTCTGCCCCAACCCACCCACGGTCTTACCCATCCCCATAACCCACTGCTCGTGTCTTTGCCCCCACCCACCCACGGTCTACCCATAACCCATTGTTTAAGGAGCTTCTCGGTATAAGCTCTTCACTGATACCTCCCTCCCTCTCTCTCTCTCTCTCTCTCTCTCTCTCCGTTACCCATTGACCCACTGTTAGTCTTCCCCCCCTTCCTACACCCCCATAAACCCTCACTCCTCCTCCACCCCCCCCCATAACCATCCAGTGCAAGATGATAATTATGGGGTCACATTCTTGCCTTCGTGTGAGGGAGGTGAGGGGGGGAGGAGAGGTGAGGGGGGAGGAGGAGAGGTGAGGGGGGAGGAGGAGAGGTGAGGGGGGAGGAGGAGAGGTGAGGGGGGAGGAGGAGAGGTGAGGGGGGAGGAGAGGTGAGGGGGGAGGAGGAGAGGTGAGGGGGGAGGAGGAGAGGTGAGGGGGGAGGAGGAGAGGTGAGGGGGGAGGAGGTGAGGGGGGAGGAGGAGAGGTGAGGGGGGAGGAGGAGAGGTGAGGGGGAGGAGGAGAGGTGAGGGGGAGGAGGAGAGGTGAGGGGGAGGAGGAGAGGAGAGGTGAGGGAGGAGAGGGAGAGAGGAAGGTGAGGGGAGTTATCACATGTGCTGCCCACGATAAAGATACGAACTCATTTCCCCTCAGTAAACCTCCGCTACCCCCCTCCCCCTCACTACTGGAAGAGAGGGGGGGGAGGGCTAGTGAGGGGGAGGGGTTGGGATGGGTGGTAAGGGGAGGTAAACGTCTCCCCAACCTTCCCCCCCCACCCTCAAAAAATATATACACACTTTCTGGCTACATCACCCCCTCCCCCCATCACCCCCTCCCACCCACCGGTAATTGTGGTAACGACCCTATTAATCGCCCTCCTACCGGGAACTGGGAGGGTCGTAGCATATAATAACAATACCGGGAAAACTATACAGGCTATAACCTTAACTCACACAGAACCGGGAAGGGGAGGGGGGGGGGGGGAATCCGAGGAATATATACCGTATGTTTATAAATCTTGGAAATGTCAAACCGGGGAGCGATGAACCGGGAGAGCTTAACCGCTATCGGCCAACTTTATCAGGCGAGCCAGGCAAAATTACATTCCAAACACCGTTATTGTTGAGTCAGCTAAACCAGGGTGTGTGTGGGGGGGGGGGGGGGGTTATACCGGGGTTGTGGGGTATTAAATACTGGGAGTGTTATACCGGGTTGTTCTACTGGGTTGTTCTACAGGAGGTGCACTGTTATTTAAAGACGAAATGTATAATGCATTTTCTGTTTACGTTTAATAACAAAGAGGGTCTCTCTCTCTCTCTCTCTCTCTCTCTCTCTCTCTCTCTCTCTCTCTCTCTCTGAATCACAAACGCACCTTACCATCCCAAATAAATAATTCATAAACACAAAAACACTATCCTACTTTCCTCCATTACAAAACAATATTATTTCCATTTAGAATACAAAAAATCCGCATTCAGTAACGACGAACGCGTACAATTATTAATTTAGGTGGCAAAAACAATAATTCCATATACTTGGTTTAATTTACACATTCATAAAACTATAACTCGCTATATTATCCTCCAATTATATATTTCCGTCTTAATAAAACACAAAGAAACTAATTATACCAATATAATCGTGAATTTAAGTCGGTGATTATTATTTCCAATAGACTCCTGACATTTTGCGTTCGTGAGCGATGAATCCGGTTTATCATCACAACTTATGACGTTTTTTAAGTAAATCTGATAATTCTTGTGTAATAAAATGTCTGGCGAGTTTAATAATGAGTATTTTGTGTTAATATTGAAACACTCCCGCGGCGAATCGACACACATCTCCCGCCCCAACGACACCGACTTGCCGCACCCGCAATGATATAATCCCGCGCCAACTGACAATTCCCGCGCCAACTGACAAAATTCCCGCGCCAACCGACAAAATTCCCGCGCCAACCGACAAAATTCCCGCGCCAACCGACAAAATTCCCGCGCCAACCGACAAATTCCCGCGCCAACTGACAAAATTCCCGCGCCAACCGACAAAATTCCCGCGCCAACCGACAAAATTCCCGCGCCAACCGACAAAATTCCCGCGCCAACCGACAAAATTCCCGCGCCAACCGACAAAATTCCCGCGCCAACCGACAAAATTCCCGCGCCAACTATATATAAATAATCCCAAAGGCAATAAAAAGATCATGGAAATATATAAACTTTTTTGGGTTAAACTTTTACTGTCAAAATAAGGAAGGGTACACACAGACGTAGCCCGACACTCACACACACAGACGTAGCCCGACACACACACACACACACAGACGTAGCCCGACACACACACACAGACGTAGCCCGACACACACACAGAGACGTAGCCCGACACACACACACAGACGTAGCCCGACACACACACACAAACTATTATTATTAACGTTCACACTAGATTACGTTTATGTAAATCATCTCTCTCTCTCTCTCTCTCTCTCTCTCTCTCTCCCGTTTTATAGTGTGTGTGTGTCATTGAAAGTACTACTACTATTATTATTGATATATTATTATTATTACCACAATATCATAATTTTTATCATTATTATTAGTATTGTTCCCATTATTATTATTATTATTTACATGTCTCAGTTAAATTACTCGCAGGAACACATAACATCAACAAACTCCAGTGACAAGTGAAGATACATAATCCCTCAAAAGACTGGAGGAAACAGTAACTATTGGCCCCCTACTGGGCAGTCCCGTTTACACCCAACCCCTATCGCTCATCCACCCTATGTTTGAAGCTATCCAGCGTGTTCCAGTTAATGATGATGTTTGGTAACTTGTTCCACTCATCCACTACTCTATTTCCAAACCAATGTTTACCTATCTCGCGCCTAAATCTAAATTTGTCTAATTTAAAACCATTGCTACGAGTTCGCTCCTGGTTGGATAGTTTGAGTACTTTTGTTATGTCACCTTTGTTTAGCCCCGACTTCCATTTATACACCTCTATCATATCGCCCCTCACTCTACGTCTCTCGAGAGAGTGCAAATTAAGATGCTTTAACCTGTCTCTGTACTCAAGGTTCCTAATGCCAGGGATTAGTCTTGTCATTCTCCTCTGGATTCTTTCTAGGGATTCTATATCCATTCTGTAGTACGGTGACCAGAACTGAACCGTGTAATCCAAGTGAGGTCTCACAAGGGCAGGATATAGTTTTAGGATAACCTCGCTAGTCTTGTAACTTACACTCCTTTAACTAGATAATTTACATCAATAATCCTTCATACATTCGGTAAATTATCCTACAAAGATGATAAATTATGACCCGCAAAATAATCAATTATTCAGAATTAAGTTAAAGATTTTGTAATCTCAAGGAACAGCGTCTGCCTCAAGTAGCACCTTAAGCAGCATCTCAAGTAGCACCTCAGGTCCTACTCCTCCTCCAGTTAGCACACAGTCCCTACATCAGCGAGGCAAGTGCCGAGTGACTGCCGATAATAGTGTGTTATCTGAGGCTGCAATGGGGAGTGTAGGTGCCGAGGCCTATACTGTTATCATTGTTAAGCCCCCCCCCCCCCCCTCAAACAAACACACATCTACTCCAGTCTCGGTGTATAACTGACGCCATTTTTGGGGCCTATAAACCTAAAACTTAATAAAAAAAACAAAGTAATTGGTTTAAAAGGTTTTACACAAACCATGTATAAACGGGTTGAGAAATTCGACCAAAAATGTAAAAAAAAAAAAAAAATGGTTTGGTTGGTTAAATAACAACATATACAGTACATACACATATACATACATACATACATACATACACACAGAAACAATTCATCTTCTCTTTTTAATATTAGTGTTAGTCTGTTGTTAATGCAATATACTGTGCACCGGGTACACCAATTCAATTATGGGCTCTGCTGCTTGCCGGCTACACACACCCACTACCCCCCACCACCCCCCCCCCCTCGCTGGCCTCCTACCCTCAATTCTTACCCTTGAGATATACGCATTATTTACGGACATATACGCATTATTTACGAATATATATACGCACTTATTTACGGACATACACGCACTTATTTACGGACATACACGCACTTATTTACAGACATACACGCACTTATTTACGGACATACACGCACCACACTCAACAACGAGGATAATTCCCACACACACACATATACGCATTAGCCTCCTCTCCCCAGCCCAAGGACACACACCCCTCCAGGTTAGGTTAGGTTTAGGTTAAGGTTAGGTTAGGTTTAGGTTAGGTTGGGTTTAGGTTAGGTTAGGTTTAGGTTGGGTTTAGGTTAGGTTAGGTTTGGTTTAGGTTAGGTTGGGTTTAGGTTAGGTTAGGTTTAGGTTTAGGTTAGGTTGGGTTTAGGTTAGGTTAGGTTTAGTTTAGGTTAGGTTAGGTTAGCATTAGGGTGGTTAATCTTAAGGTGAAATAAACAAAAACACAGTCAAGTCATTTTGTTTACCCAGACCCCAAACACATCAATACTAATCAGGTTTAAACATTAGCCAAATTCACCGGAGTTATGTTGACAATTTACCACGTCCTAATTATCCAGGTGCTAATTATACCCAAGACAGGTGAGCCAAGGACCACAGTGGGTTAATTATTAGTTATTTTGTGAAGGTGAGGGAGGGAGGGAGGGAGGTGGGGTGAGGGCGGAAGATGAGGGAGGAAGGAAGGGAGAATTTCTTATCACGTGCTATTGGGGGAAGAGGGAGGTGAGAGGGGGAGGGAAGTGAGAGGGGAGAGGGAAGTGAGAGGGGAGAGGGAAGTGAGAGGGGAGAGGGAAGTGAGAGGGGAGGAGGGAAGTGAGTGGGGGGAGGGAAGTGAGAGGGAAGTGAGAGGGGGAGGGAAGTGAGAGGGGGAGGGAAGTGAGAGGGGGGAGGGAAGTGAGAGGGGGGAGGGAAGTGAGAGGGGGGAGGGAAGTGAGAGGGGAGAGGGAAGTGAGAGGGAGGAGGGAGGTGAGGGGGAGGGAAGTGAGAGGGAGGAGGGAGGTGAGGGGGAGGGAAGTGAGAGGGGAGAGGGAAGTGAGAGGGGAGAGGGAAGTGAGAGGAGGAGGGAAGTGAGAGGGGGAGGGAAGTGAGAGGGGGAGGGAAGTGAGAGGGGGGAGGGAAGTGAGAGGGGGGGAGGGAAGTGAGAGGGGGGAGGGAAGTGAGAGGGGGGGAGGGAAGTGAGAGGGGGGAGGGAAGTGAGTGGGGGGGAGGAAGTGGAAGAGAGGGGCGGAGGATATGTGATGACGGCTGGTCGCGTGAGGGAAGTGTAGATGGGGGGAGGGAGGAGGGAAGGAAAGGAGGAGAGAGAAAGGGGGGGGAGGGTAAAGGGAGGGGAGAGAAGGAGGGAGGGAGGGAGAAGGAAAAATGACGGAGGTGGGGGGAGAGGGTCATGATTGGGCTAAAGTCAACCAATTAGGAAGAGTCTTTTACAGGTTATAGGAATATAAGGTAAAATAGTTTGAGGTTGTTGGTTCACTAAGGGACAGACAGACAGACAGACAGACAGACACACTAGACAGACAGGTGTGTATAATTCCTCCCTACACACCCCACCACAACGGGAATAATCTACCCTCCTAACCTCGTTATAATTAAACAAAATACTAATTCACCATAACACCTTACAAGAATTTTTGTTTTTTAACCTTATCTACTAAACACTTTACCTGTCGAACCAACATGGCGTCTAGTCACATCATCTAAAATGGCGTCATAATTACCCTTGGACTATACTAAAAGACGATTTACCTGCCTGGGTCATAATTACACCGTCACTATATTTTTTAGGGGCTATACCTTGAATTAATGATCATTGGTTTATATTTTTAAGGATTGTGGTAATTCTTGATAGGCCTATTTATTTGATA
The DNA here is from genome assembly GCA_958450375.1 of Homarus gammarus. NCBI lineage: Eukaryota > Metazoa > Arthropoda > Malacostraca > Decapoda > Nephropidae > Homarus > Homarus gammarus. Next base: position 115,778 of record CAUDMG010003162.1, on the reverse strand, counting down.
ACTTCTTAGGCCTAAATTTTGGTGTTAAAGTACCGATGGTGTTATCAAGGGCTATCGTTATCAAGGGGTTAAGCTATCGTTATCAAGGGGTTAAGCTATCGTTATCAAGGGGTTAAGCTATCGTTATCAAGGGGTTAAGCTATCGTTATCAGCGGTAAATCAATATCCTCAAAGGGTCTAAACCCCGACATACACAAGAGATCAACCACCACTTAACATCATCAAGGACGACCACACCGACAACGACCACACCGAGAACGACCACACCGAGAACGACCACACCGAGAACGACCATACCGAGAACGACCACACGGAGAACGACCACACCGAGAACGACCACACGGAGAACGACCACACCGAGAACGACTACACCGAGAACGACCACACCGAGAACGACCACACCGTGAACGACCACACCGAGAACGACCATACCGAGAACGACCACACCGAGAACGACCACACCGAGAACGACCACACCGAGAACGACCACACCAACGACCACACCGTGAACGACCATACCGAGAACGACCACACCGTGAACGACCACACCGAGAACGACCACACCGAGAACGACCACACCGAGAACGACCACACCGAGAACGACCACACCGAGAACGACCACACCGAGAACGACCACACCGTGAACGACCACACCGAGAACGACCACACCGAGAACGACCACACCGAGAACGACCACACCGAGAACGACCACACCAAAACACCCCCTAATGCCCGCCTTAACGGTGTGTCAGAGATAAAAGATAAGATGTGGTCGTTTTAACCCGTCAGGAAGGTGAAGGGATTTCCTACCATGATTAGTGAACGTGTGTTAAGAGGTGCTCATGATGACGTCGACAGGAACTGGTTACTGGGACGAGATCTTAAAACAGGTTTAATCCACATAAATATCAGGACTTAAACCCTTGAGTACGATGACTTAACCCCTTAAGTACGATGACTTAACCCCTTAAGTACGATGACTTAACCCCCGTGAGTATGATGATTTAATCCATTGAGTACGATGATTTAACCCCCTTGAGTATGATGACTTAACCCCGTGAGTACAATGACTTAACCCCCATGAGTATGATGATTTAACCCCGTGAGTATCATGATTTAACCCCCTTGAGTATGATGATTTAACCCCTAAGTACGATGACTTAACCCCGTGAGTATGATGATTTAACCCCTTAAGTATGATGATTTAACCCCTTAAGTACGATGACTTAACCCCGTGAGTATGATGATTTAATCCATTGAGTACGATGACTTAACCCCGTGAGTATGATGATATAATTCATTGAGTACGATGATTTAACCCCCTTGAGTATGACGATTTAACCCCCGTGAGTATGATGATTTAACCCCCTTGAGTATGATGATTTAACCCCCTTGAGTATGACGATTTAACCCCCGTGAGTATGACGATTTAACCCCCTTGAGTATGATGATTTAACCCCTTAAGTATGATGATTTAACCCCCTTGAGTATGATGATTTAACCCCTTAAGTATGATGATTTAACCCCCGTGAGTATGATGATTTAACCCCTTAAGTATGATGATTTAACCCCTTAAGTATAATGATTTAACCCCTTAAGTATGATGATTTAACCCCCTTGAGTATGATGATTTAACCCCTAAGTATGATGATTTAACCCCCTTGAGTATGATGATTTAATCCATTGAGTATGATGATTTAACCCTTGTGTACAATGATTTAACCCCCGTGAGTACGATGACTTCCCCTTCTGATCAAGGCGACACTACTCAGGGAGTTATGCCTCGGTACCCAGAAAACTTAAACCATCGTGCTCAAAGGGCGTTAAGACACACCCCGGAAGGTTAGGTTAGGTTAGGTTAGGTTATACGAGGGCTGAGAGTAAACAGGGCTGCCTAGTATAGACCAATACACCTACTGCTGTTTCCTTGAGTCTTATGTTCCTATATGGAGATGTGAAGACAGTGTTAGCTACGACAGGTGTGTGGTGCCGCTTGTTTAACGCGCGCGCGCACACAGACACACACTCTCTTATGTTACTTGTATATTATTTGTCCCCCAAGTGACCCATTCCCCAATTAAGTAACTGTATATTTTCAGCCTTCCAGCTGCCTTGCTCTTTAAATAAACCGTTAATTATTTTTATTATTACATCATGTACACCACAACGTACACGTATGCACACACACACACTTCATGTCCACCACTACGTGTACGTACACACACGCGCGCGCGTGTGTGTGTGTGTGTGTGTGTGTGTGTGTGTACGTATCTGGCCATCTACCGGAGCGAGGGGCTGGCTGGCAAACACCCATGGGGCCCAATCCTCCGTTTTGACCACATCTTGGCCCGAGGTCTCTCTCTCTCTCTCTCTCTCTCTCTCTCTCTCTCTCTCCACACGATGTACAGTCAATATAATCAAGCCATCGTCAACTACTCAGGGATGGGAGAAACTTCGCGCGTCTTGTGGTTGAGCCTCGAGGCGTTTAGTGTTTGTTTAGCATAAAGTAATGAGTTTGGGCATGATATTATGGTCATACAAACACACACAGACATAACCTTTACGTACACACACACATAAGTACACACGAGCTTTTTTTTCTATACCACAAGATACAGTACCTAGCATGATATACACACACACACACACACACACACACACCCCAACCCGGAGATAAGAGTTCACTACAGGGATGCCACTGATAAGAGATAAGATCCAAGTACATTAACTCCCAGCGTCGCATTTCCTTATGATTGGGGAGGTAGATTGGGAGGGGAGAGATAGATGGGGAGGGGAGATAGATAGTTGGGGAGGGGAGAGATAGATGGGGAGGGGAGAGATAGATGGGGAGGGGAGAGATAGATGGGGAGGGGGAGATAGATAGGGGCACATGAGAAGACGAGAGATGGGGAGATAGAAGCTCCAGGGGGTTGAGAAGACCTTGGGGTGGCTGGTGGGGTGAGAGGGGAGGTAAGGGGAGAGGCTACCTGTGGTGGGTGATGAGGGGAGAAGACTGTAGGTACATGGAGGGGAGATTTGGGGGAGAGGGGTGTAAGTCTCGTAAAGATGGGAGACTTGAAAGGTTTGAGGAAGGGGGAGATTAGATGGGGAGGAGAGATCGAGGAGGAGGAGGAGGAGGGGTGGAACAAGTACCTTGATCCGGGTAGGGAGAGGAGAGGTGAGGGAGGGGAGACGATGAGGGGAAGTAAAGTAAGAGAGAGAGAGAGAGAGAGAGAGAGAGAGAGAGAGAGAGAGAGAGAGAGAGAGAGAGAGAGAGACCCCCCCCCCCAGCTGCTAATTTTGCCCAGTGTCGTCCTCTACCTGTGAGTGGCCACCCCCCCCCCCCCCTCATCCACCTAGAGGAAGAGCGGGGGGAGGGAAGAGAATGGTTTACATCTACTAAGTTAAGTCTGAGAAGGGAAGGGAGGGGAGGGGAGGGGAAAGGAGGGGAAGGAAGAAGAGAATGGGGAAGAGCCACCCGATTAAGTGTTCAGCAAGGTAGGAATGTGGAAGGAGGGGGGGAGGGAAGAAGAGTCAAATTCCCCACCCCCCTCCTCTGCTATGTGGAGGGGGAGGGGGGGAAGAGGTCAGGTTTCCCTCTCCCCCCATCACCTCACTAGCTACGAAACTAGAGGGGGGGAGGGAGGGGTTTGAGAAATGAGGAGGGGAGAGGAGGAGGGAGATAATGATGTGATAGTGAAAGAGGTAGAAGATAGGGGGGGGGAGGTGTGAGGGGATTAGCACCTCCTGGGGGTCTTTTAAAGAGTCCATTATCCCCCTCAGACAACCCCCCCCCCCATCCGTCACCTGCCTCCAACACTACCCCTCTGACCACCAACACTACTCTCCACCAGCAATACCCCCTTCCCCAACACTAACTCCTTCTCCACCACTACCCTCCATCAACAATATCCTCTTTTCCCACCACCTAGCCGCCACCAACAACCACCCCCACCACCCCCCCCCCCCCCCCCACAAGGAGGGAACAGCAGCACTTTCTGTTCTTTTTATACTTGAGGTTTATTGAGCAGAGACACGAGGTAGGATCCAAGTCGCTTCTAACTCAAGAATGTCAACTATCCTGGTAAAAATAGTTGCAGCTGTTTGTTACGTTCACACAATACTGGCCCGGGGACCCTGCGTGTGTGTGGGTTACTTCTCTAACACACCACAATACTGTAACACTAACACACACACACACAAGGGTTGCAAAGAACGTGTCTGTGTGTGCGTGTGTGTTGCAGCTCCCACCACAACAATACCTCTTATGTCCAACCACACTCCACCTAACCTCTCTCTCTCTCACTTGATATCTCTCACCCCAGCCGCTTACCTACCTATCTTACCCCTCCCCACCACTCCTAAACACCTCCCCACCACCCCTAAACCCCTCCCTTACCGACAAGAACCTCCCCATTTGGCAGCAACCAACATTTACCCTCACGATACAACAACACACACACACAAGATCACCTCTACTGTAACCCTGATATAAACATTCGTATTTCAGTATAAACATCACCTCACTGTAACCCGAACATAAAACATTATTAGTCTAAACATTAACATTACCTTTACTATAACCCATATATAAAACACAGACCAGTACACGTATATAAACATCTTCCAACATCACACTAGGAGTTATTTAATGTTCCTTAAACCACAAGTGTAGGTACAAACATTAATTATGGTGCTCTAAATGTTTGTGGCTCCTTTAACTTGCATGGTCGCGATGTTTACCGGTTGTGTGTGAGAGAGAGAGAGAGAGAGAGAGAGAGAGAGAGAGAGAGAGAGAGAGAGAGAGAGAGAGAGAGAGAGAGAGAGTCATTTTGTTTATATTTAGTAGATTGGCTTGTACGCATGACCACGAGAGCCAGTTTTTCTCTCTCTCTCTTTCTCTCACACCTTATACCTGCCAGTTTTGTGAAGGCAGTCTCTCTCTCTCTCTCTCTCTCTCTCTCTCTCTCTCTCTCTCTCTCTCTCTCTCTCTCTCTCACCTATCTTTCTTCCTCCTTCACCTCATTCTATTACTCTACTCCCGTGTGTGTGTGTACCAAATTGACTACCAATTCCCCCCCCCCTTCAACCACCACCACCACTACTACTACCTACCTCTCCAACCACCATTAAAAAACTACTACCACAATCTCTCCAACTACAACAATCATTTAATATTATTACCACAATCTTACCAACTACCACACCCCTACATGCCACCCCTACCTACCACCACTACCACACCCCTACATGCCACCCCTACCTACCACCACTACCACACCCCTACATGCCACCCCTACCTACCACCACTACCACACCCCTACATGCCACCCCTACCTACCACCACTACACACAAAAACATCTAGGTTACTAAAATGGCGCCACACACACACACACACACATTATTTCACATATTTCTAAACCTTTTCCACAAACTCTCATCACATTAACTTGGGGTCATACTATAGGTCGCATTACCCAGGTAGTCAAAAATTACCTGAGCCGTACCTAATTAACGCGCCATCTTTATTCCAGGTAATATGATTGTAATTTTTTCACCTGACTTAAAAGTTAAATTGGGTATTTTAATTATATATGTATTTACGTGTGTTAATTGATCACACCTGAGAGTAATTAGAGACAGGTAATGTTTGTTATGGGAGGGAAGGAGGGGAGGGAAGGATCAGAGGGAGAGAGAGGTGGGTTAGGGAGGGAGAGGTGGGGGGTGAGGGAGGGAGAGGTGGGGGGTGAGGGGAGAGGTGGGGGGTGAGGGGAGGGGTGGGGGAGGTGAGGAGGGGGGTCAAGACAGAAGTGGGGCGCCCCTCCAATAAACAAACACACTAGCAAGTTTGACTGTGCAGAGATTAGCCCGAGTAACTGCGACACCCACTCCACTAGGGGCGTCCGGCCGCTGACAGCCACGACGCGAGAGAGAGAGAGAGAGAGAGAGAGAGAGAGAGAGAGAGAGAGAGAGACTGATTCACCCCAAACATCAACACCACCTCAGTACAACAACATCCAACACTTGCACTACAGTATAACAACAACAACTTAAGACATTTTAAATACAATGTTGTTGTTGTTTTTTTTTAACCACAAGTCTGACTTTTGTTAAACCTATCCACCTGACCTAAACATTATACCGGAATTATTGTGTTAAATCATTCTTGTTCATCGCACCAGTAATAATAATAATAATAATAATAATAATAACAATAATAATAATAATAATAACAATAATAAAAATAGTAATAATAATATAGGTTGTATATAATAAAATAAATAATAATCACACATACGTCAACCTCACCAAGCTAGGTAAGGTGTCCGTGCTGTGTGCGTCTGGTAACTGTGGCGGCAGAAGACGTTGAGAGGCGCCCGCCGCTGAGTGAACCTGGCAACAGTGTTTGGTGGCAGCGGAGCGGACCCCCTCCCTCCCTCCCTCTCTCTCTCTCTCTCTCGCTCGCTCGCCTGCCTGCCTCCTCCCTCCCTCCCTCCCATCACGCAATCATCATCATCCCACGCTCCTACCATCTCTACCTGGAGGATACGTAACCTCTACCCTGGCCAACATCCTTCACATATCCTATCCTTATATGTAGGATACCCTAAACAACATCCTAACGCCGCCCGTATCCCTACCTACGCAACACCTACTCTCCTCAACCTCCCACCCCCAGGATACATCCCCACCTATCCTCACACGGGCCAGAGTCCTACACAGCGTTGCCAACTCAAGTCAGACCGAACACTGTAGCCAGACCTCACATCTTTAGCAACACTTGAGCCATCTTTGTCATCAACGATATCTCGAGTTTCTCTGTAATTTTATCATTGGATAGACTTTATAAAACGAAGTCTATATCTCTGTATTTTCTATGTAACTGTAACAGACTAGCACTCCCCGAGACCCCACATCTTTCTTTGTAACGCTGTATCGGCCAGTACACCTGTAACGCTGTATCGGCCAGTACACCTGTAACGCTGTATCGCCCAGTACACCTGTAACGCTGTATCGCCCAGTACACCTGTAACGCTGTATCGGCCAGTACACCTGTAACGCTGTATCGGCCAGTACACCTGTAACGCTGTATCGCCCAGTACACCTGTAACGCTGTATCGCCCAGTACACCTGTAACGCTGTATCGCCCAGTACACCTGTAACGCTGTATCGCCCAGTACACCTGTAACGCTGTAACGCCCAGTACACCTGTAACGCTGTAACGCCCAGTACACCTGTAACGCTGTAACGCCCAGTACACCTGTAACGCTGTAACGCCCAGTACACCTGTAACGCCCAGTACACCTGTAACGCTGTAACGCCCAGTACACCTGTAACGCTGTAACGCCCAGTACACCTGTAACGCTGTAACGCCCAGTACACCTGTAACGCTGTAACGCCCAGTACACCTGTAACGCTGTAACGCCCAGTACACCTGTAACGCTGTATCGCCCAGTACACCTGTAACGATGTATCGCCCAGTACACCTGTAACGCTGTATCGCCCAGTACACCTGTAACGCTGTATCGGCCAGTACACCTGTAACGCTGTAACGCCCAGTACACCTGTAACGCTGTATCGGCCAGTACACCTGTAACGCTGTAACGCCCAGTACACCTGTAACGCTGTAACGCCCAGTACACCTGTAACGCTGTAACGCCCAGTACACCTGTAACGCTGTATCGCCCAGTACACCTGTAACGCTGTAACGCCCAGTACACCTGTAACGCTGTATCGCCCAGTACACCTGTAACGCTGTAACGCCCAGTACACCTGTAACGCTGTAACGCCCAGTACACCTGTAACGCTGTATCGCCCAGTACACCTGTAACGCTGTAACGCCCAGTACACCTGTAACGCTGTATCGCCCAGTACACCTGTAACGCTGTATCGCCCAGTACACCTGTAACGCTGTATCGCCCAGTACACCTGTAACGCTGTATCGCCCAGTACACCTGTAACGCTGTATCGCCCAGTACACCTGTAACGCTGTAACGCCCAGTACACCTGTAACGCTGTAACGCCCAGTACACCTGTAACGCTGTAACGCCCAGTACACCTGTAACGCTGTAACGCCCAGTACACCTGTAACGCTGTAACGCCCAGTACACCTGTAACGCCCAGTACACCTGTAACGCTGTAACGCCCAGTACACCTGTAACGCTGTATCGCCCAGTACACCTGTAACGCTGTAACGCCCAGTACACCTGTAACGCTGTAACGCCCAGTACACCTGTAACTCTGAGGTACGAGGGAATTAAAAAATCTTCCCCACGTCACATTACCCACAAGGCTGACACTCCACAACACCTTTCAATAATTCTTTTACAACAGCTAAAATATGAGACTGACTTAATAAGAATATCTTTATACATATCTATGCAGCGCTCGTATAAAGATCTTGGTAACAGACAATGGTTTAGGTGTGTGATAACGTACTCTTCTTTATCAGGTCTGTGTAGTACTCAGTTTAAATGGCGCTGTACCACACACACTACGTCCCCAAACTCATTAGAAAACTGTACACGTTAAGTCTCTCTCTCTCTCTCTCTCTCTCTCAGTAGACGTGTGGGCACTATGGAGGTAATCTGTCTCCAACAATGCAGGCACAATGACTCGAGTCCTTCTTGACCCAAATAAACCCTCAAGTAGGACCTTACAGCCCTCAAGTGGGACCTTACAGCCCTCTTAAGTCACTCCCCCTGAAAGTCCTATACCATTAGTGAGCTGGTATCCTAAACACACACACACACACCACGGAGTAGGATTTCCCTTAAGGATACCGAGTAGGAATTCCCCTCCAAGGTCAAGGCAAGATACAGCATTAAAACGAACCCGAAGGAATCCTCAAGGGGAAGGACTCGATATAGGAGGCAAGAGTCACACACACACACACTCCTACCTCTGGCCAAACACGATAGGATTTCATTCACAGGATACCCACACGTCCTTCTGACCCCCCCCCCCCCTCCTTCCGTGACCGAACATAGACACACAGCTCAGGATAAGTGTAGGAGGATGATAGTAGGATCTCACCCCCCCCCCCCTAAGGTGAAGGATACTAACTACGAGCGCTTGTAAACTTGTGAAAAAATGAACGACTTGCCCATACTGACGACTCCAACTGCCTACAAATTTCCCCGGTAAGAGGAGGAGGAGGAGGTTGGTCTTGGTAAACAATGGCGTGGCGTCCTCCTAAACCTTGGTCGGGAATGAGGAGGAGGAAAGAGGGAGAAGAGGAAGGAGGAGGAGGAGGAAAGAGGGAGAAGAGGAAGGAGGAGAAGGAGGAGGAAAGAGGGAGAAGAGGAAGGAGGAGGAGGAGGAGGAGGGAGAGGAGGAGGGAGAAGAGGAAGGAGGAGGAGGAGGAAGGAGGGAGAAGAGGAAGGAGGAGGAGGAGGAAAGAGGGAGAAGAGGAAGGAGAAGCGGTAAAGGTGTGTATATGAAGCAGGCATCAGAGAGAGACAGTGACAGCGAGAGAGAGAGAGAGAGAGAGAGGGGGGGGAAAAAGAGAGAGGGGAAAAAGAGAGAGGGGAAAAAGAGAGAGGAGACAAAGAGAGGGAGAGGAGACAAAGAGAGAGAGAGAGGGGGGAGACAAAGAGAGAGGAGAAAAAGAGAGGGGGGAAAAAGAGAGAGAGAGAGGGGAAAAAGAGAGAGGGGAAAGAGAGAGAGGGGAAAAAGAGAGGAGACAAAGAGAGAGAGGGGAAAAAGAGAGAGGAGACAAAGAGAGAGGAGACAAAGAGAGAGAGAGGAGACAAAGAGAGAGAGAGAGGGGGGAGACAAAGAGAGAGGAGAAAAAGAGAGAGGGGAAAGAGAGAGAGGGGAAAGAGAGAGAGGGGAAAGAGAGAGAGGGGAAAAAGAGAGAGGAGAAAAAGAGAGAGGGGAAAGAGAGAGAGGGGAAAAAGAGAGAGGAGAGATATAAGAGAGAGAGAGGGGGGAAAGAGAGAGAGGGGAGACAAAGAGGAGAAAAAGAGAGGAGAAAAAGAGAGGAGAGATATAAAAAGAGAGAGAGAGAGGGACGCAGATCAGTGATGCCCAGACCAGAGGGAGAGTCACCCTAGGAATCAATAACACTCACAGCTATACACTCTTCCCTCCCTCCTCCTCCTACCTCTTCCTCCTACCTTCCTCCTCCTACCTCCTCTACTCTCCTCCTCCTCCTCCTACTCTCCCTACTCTTCTTTCCTCCTACCTCTCCTCCACCTCCCTACCTCTTCTCCTACTCCTACCTCCTCCTCCCTCCCCACTCTTCTCTACTCTCCCTACCTCTACACCCACACCCTTACACCCTCGTCCTGGTTGGCAACACTACCATACATCCACACCCTCTCAACACACCACCACCACCATACACTTTCACCACACCCACACCACCACCATACACTTTCACCACACTACACCCAACCAGAGTACACTTAAGTCCCCCGCACTACACCCAGGTTAACCACTTATACACTAACCTGCAATTTCAAGTCATTAGCTACACCACCACACACACACTACACTTAAAACACCATCAACCACTACACCCATCACCGTTACCACAACACTACACCCACCACTACCACACTAAACCACCACACTACACCACCACACTACACCCACCACCACCACACTACACCCACACCACCACCACACTACACCCACACCACCACACTACACCCACACCACCACACTACACCCACACCACCACACTACACCCACCACCACCACCACACCACATCACCACACTACACCCACATCACCACACTACACCCACACCACCACACTACCACACTACACCCACACCACCACACTACACCCACATCACCACACTACACCCACACCACCACCACACTACACCCACATCACCACACTACACCCACATCACCACACAACACCCACACCACCACACTACACCCACACCACCACACTACACCCACACCACCACACTACACCCACACCACCACACTACACCCACACCACCACACTACACCCACACCACCACACTACACCCACACCACCACACTACACCCACATCACCACACTACACCACCAATTATAATTCAGTCCCCGAACAACCCTCCTCCTACCCCTTAAGGCTTGACTGACAGCGAATTAACTGTTAAAATTAGTAAGTGGCAACCGAGGAAGACGCAAACTTACCCCTTGAGTACGATGATTTAACCCCTCGAGTACGATGATTTAACCCCTCGAGTACGATGATTTAACCTCTTGATTAAGATGATTTTACCACCTTGAGTACGAGGTTTTAATCCCTTGAGTACGATATAACCCCTTGAGTATAATTTAACCCGTTGAGTACGATATAACCCTTTGAGTACAACCCTTTGAGTCCGACATTACCCCTGGAGTATTCCTAGTTTAAATCATTCCTTAATAAAACGGTAATCCCTTCAGAGAGTCGTGGGAGAAGGACAATAAGGACAGTATTTCAATTTTCCTCTAACCTTCGCTATTCAGGTACTGGGAAAAAATAAGGACAGGTTTTCAATTTTCCTCCTTCGCTATTCGGGGAACAATCACAGAGTACAGGCCAGGGAAAGTGTGTGTGTGTCGAAGAGGGAGTTTGGGTCAAAAGTGTTACGTTACTGTTGTGGTGTGAAAGGGGGGTGGTGGGGGGCGCGCTCATCATCATCACCAACACCATCCATCAACACCACCATCACCCATGAACACCACCACTGCACCAATTTCCTGTACACAAAGAACTCGGGTCCCTCCTATTTCCCGCGGCTGCCTATCATCACCACCACCACCACCACACACCTCTGAGGGAAACTATTGTTATTTTGCTTACGGGGAACATCCAGCAATCACACGGCTCTCACCACCACACCTGGACTACCACCACACTCCCCTACACCACACCTGGACTACACACCTGGACTACACCACCACACCTGGACTACCACCACACTCCCCTACACCACCACACCTGGACTACCACACGGCTCTCACCACCACACCTGGACTACCACCACACCCCCTACACCACCACACCTGGACTACCACCACACCCCCTTACACCACCTCCACCACACCGGGACTACCACCACACCACAGCAGCAACACACCCCCTTACACCACCTCCACCACACCAGCAACACACACCCGCCGCCCTGTCTTGCTGCATGAGAGACCAACCAGCCGGGCGGTGTGGGGACTACTGTAGGTCGACAACACCATGGTCACCCTACACCTCCCCTACCTCACCCCCCCCACCTCCCCTACCTCACCCCTCCCCTCTCCTACCTCACCTCACACCCTACACCTCCCCTACCTCACCTCACCCCCCCCCCACCTCTCCTACCTCTTTCTCACCACCTCACCCTCTCTCCTACACCTTCCTACCTGTACCTCACCACCACCTCTCCTACACCTCCTTACCTCTGTACCTCACCCTCTCTCCTATACCTCTACCTCACCCTCTCTCCTATACCTCTACCTCACCCTCTCTCCTATACCTCTACCTCACCCTCCCTCCTCCTCCTCCTGGGAACTACACCCCCCCCCCCCCATCACTCCTTACACCACCTACCAACACCACCACTTTATTTCCTCCAGTAACACTCACCCCCCCCTCTTTCTTCCCTCAACCTCCTCACCACCACTACCCCCCCCCCCATTTCTTTCCTTTGCTATTACCCCATCACCCCCCCCCCGTCTCGTGCCTACTCCCCCTACCAGTGTCATACCCTCACTCCCCCAGCGTCACACCCTCACTCCCCCAGCGTCACACCCTCACTCCCCCAGTGTCACCCCCCCCAGTGTCACACCCTCACTCCCCCCAGCGTCACACCCTCTCCCCCAGTGTCACACCCTCACCCCCCCCCAGCGTCACACCCTCTCCCCCAGTGTCACCCCCCCAGCGTCACCCCCCCCACTGTATTACCCAGCAGGCTACTTTAAGGTTTGGGAAGCACCAGCCTAGACCTCACCTAAAGCCGCCTGGTCTCTCGGCACCTCTCCTAGCCTGCCACACACACACACACACACACACACACTCACTCACTCACTCTCAGGTACATTTTGAGGTACACACACGGTACTCACATAAACAAGAGGTACTCACATAAACAAGAGGTACACACACACGGTACTCACATAAACAAGGGTACACACACACGGTACTCACATAAACAAGAGGTACACACACGGTACTCACATAAACAAGAGGTACACACACACGGTACTCACATAAACAAGAGGTACACACACACGGTACTCACATAAACAAGAGGTACTCACATAAACAAGAGGTACACACACGGTACACACAAACAGACAGGTTAAAAACGTACACACACACACACACACCCACCCAATACCTGTTCAACATCGCCTCTGGTTCCTGGTCATGTAAACCCCAATCCTCTGTCTTGGCTAAACCAGGATATTGGAGGACACAGGCAGGGGAAGACAGGAGGGGGGGGAGACCAGGGGGGAGGGGAAAGACCAGGGGGGAGGGGGAAGACTGGGGGAGGGGGAAGACAGGGGGGTGGGAAGACAGTGGGGAGGGGGGGAAGACAGGGAGAGGGGGAAGACCAGGGGGAGGGGGAAGACAGTGGGGGAGGGGGAAGACAGGGGGGTGGGAAGACTGGGGAGGGGGAAGACAGTGGGGAAGGGGGAAGACCAGGGGGGAGGGGGGGAAGACAGGGGGAGGGGGGAAGACACATAACCCAACCCTTAAAATAAGAATGGAACTCCAATAAACCAATCGTATTATCAATCACCTGTTTACAACCCTTAAATGGTACACACACACACACACACACACACACCATCGTCACCAACAAAAACACTTACACATGTACGTATATATTAAAACTTACACATGTACGTATATATTCAAACTTACACATGTACGTATATATTAAAACTTACACATGTACGTATATATAAAACTTACACATGTACGTATATATTAAAACTTACACATGTACGTATATATTAAAACATACCGAATATATATATAAATAATTAAAGAATAAATCGACTAACGATGAATAATATAATGAGAAGCGAAGATGAAACAAACACACAACTAATGGGGGAGGGGTGAGAGGGGGAGGGGGTGAGGGGGGAGAAGGGGGGGGTGAGGGGGGAAGAGTGACATACCAAACTGAAGTCATGCACAGGGTGAATAAGGGGGTGTGTCTGGAAGGAAGGTAATGTGGCAATGGTGAGGGAGGGAGGGAGGGAGGAAGGGGGGGATGGGGGAGGGGGGGGTCTCCAAGCAGTACCACACCAACACAACCTCCCCTCCAACACTACACACCAACATGCTTACTGCGTCACCATCATCACCATACCCGCACAGGTGTGTAGTCACGTGCTCAAGGTGAAATATAGCGAGTGTATAGCTGTATGGTGACGTGGTTGTGGTGAATTTATAACTGTATAGTGACGTGGCTAGTGTATGGTGAGTTTTATGGTGCGGTGGTTGTGGTGAATGTATGATGACGTTAATGGTTAGTGCATAACTGTACGGTGACGTGGTTGTGGTAAATGTATGGTGACGTGGTGAGTGAATAGTGACGTGGTGAGTGAATAGTGACGTGTTAAGAGCTAGTGTATAAGTGTATGATGATTTGATTGAGCATAGTGACAAGTATCCTTGTATGGTGACCTGTAGGTGAAGGGGAGGGGGCCTGTATGGTGACCTGTAGGTGAAGGGGAGGGGGCCTGTATGGTGACCTGTAGGTGAAGGGGAGGGGGCCTGTATGGTGACCTGTAGGTGAAGGGGAGGGGGCCTGTATGGTGACCTGTAGGTGAAGGGGAGGGGGCCTGTATGGTGACCTGTAGGTGAAGGGGAGGGGGCCTGTATGGTGACCTGTAGGTGAAGGGGAGGGGGCCTGTATGGTGACCTGTAGGTGAAGGGGAGGGGGCCTGTATGGTGACCTGTAGGTGAAGGGGAGGGGGCCTGTATGGTGACCTGTAGGTGAAGGGGAGGGGGCCTGTATGGTGACCTGTAGGTGAAGGGGAGGGGGCCTGTATGGTGACCTGTAGGTGAAGGGGAGGGGGCCTGTATGGTGACCTGTAGGTGAAGGGGAGGTGGCCTGTATGGTGACCTGTAGGTGAAGGGGAGGGGGCCTGTATGGTGACCTGTAGGTGAAGGGGAGGGGGCCTGTATGGTGACCTGTAGGTGAAGGGGAGGGGGCCTGTATGGTGACCTGTAGGTGAAGGGGAGGGGGCCTGTATGGTGACCTGTAGGTGAAGGGGAGGGGGCCTGTATGGTGACCTGTAGGTGAAGGGGAGGGGGCCTGTATGGTGAAATAATGCTGCAACTAATTCCTTTTCGATATAGTGTTGTATAGTGAAGTGGACTGGTCAGAAGGTGGATAATAACACCCAAATATGGTGACCACGAAATACAGTGACTTGGAGTACAGTGACCTGAACAAATACAGTGACCTAGCCAAATACAGTGACTTAGTGATGGTGTAATGTAACTTAGAAGTACAGTACACTATTTCAAAATACGGTGGGTGTGTGTGTGTGTGTGTGTGTGTACTGTAATTGGTCATATTTTGTAGTTAGTGTAAAAATAAATAAATATACAGATACGTTTTATTGAAGGATATGAAGATAGTTACATGCCATAGTTGTATGTTGTGGGAAGGTACCAAAAATACTGTACCTGTATTTACCTGTACTGTAATGTACCTGAACTAATGAACCAAATTACAGGAAGGCACACCTGGCATTAGTGTTTGTGCTTCTCATAAGTACTGTAATGTTCTTTCTGAATTAACGAAGATTACATAGCTTACAGTGGGGGCTTGTATAATGAACTATAATAATCACTACCACAGTAAATTAAACTAAAAGCGTTCCTGTAATGACTGTAATCAGTAGCGGATGTGTTCTGTAACCACTCTTAGGATACTCACTGTATCTCTACTTATCTCATGGGTGTGTGATCTTAACAGGTGTGTGTGTGTGATCCTGACAGGTGTGTGTGATCTTGACAGGTGTGTGAGTACTGTAATGGTTTTTCTGATGACACTTCACGTACACAGAAACCTTGAAGAAGACACCTGTACACAGCACCACGTACACAAGGCGGGTGTATGTAACAGATGCACATATCTTTGTATATGGATTACAGAATGAGCATTATGACTTGTATCGGAAGGGTTGGTAAGAATGATTCTCAAGTGGTTTATATCGGAAGAATCGGTATGTCTGTCAAGCACATTTTGTATCGGAAGGGTTCGCATGTCTGTATCGGAAGGGTTGGCATGTCCGTATCGGAAGGGTTGGCATGTCCGTATCGGAAGGGTTCGCATGTCTGTATCGGAAGTGCATTTCCGAATAATGTTGTGGTGATATTTATGGCTCGTCTTTAGGTTAACTTTGGAATGAATGAAATAACTTGTACCAGTAAACCACTCATAACCCGGACGCCACAGTTTGTTTGTTTTGACGCAGGATTCAAGAGACATCCACCTCGGGGTACACGTTGCTACAACAAACAGATCTGGCCCATAACAAAACCGTGAAATTTGTTACAATTGTATTTATTTAACTGTAATGCAACCCCACGGGCTCTTGAATTGTATTTATAAAAGAAAAACGAATTAGTAAAAATGGTAAGTGTATACAATATGACGGCCAGGAGTTCCTTAACCTAAGGAGTAGTTTGTGGTTATACTTGATGTTGCAACCTTCTGGCGTGTGTGAGATTGACTTTGATTACAACGACTGATGTTATTGTTATATATTGAACGAGAGTTGTAGTTATGATTCTGGTGTTAACTACGCGGAGTTGTGACGTATGGACCACAACATTACAACCGTTACTGTGAGCCAAAACTTAGTGTAGTTATGATATGCATTCAATACACGTTATTATAATTCTTAAATACACTGTCTGGCAACTTTACTGTATCCAACATTCCCGTCGACTGTGACATATTTCATTCATGTTTATTACGCCACTAACAACCACAACACATTCCATAGTTATATAATTTATCATAAAAGAACAATATTTTTATAACACGAGTGATAGGTAAATTGAGATTATAGTAATTATACTACTGTACAAATGGACTAAACTGACATAAGTGTAATATTTACGACTGACATGTACACAGTTTCCCACACAGGAGCGATAAGGGTTACCAACATGACACATCACCAAAAATCATTACTCAGAATATTTCGTGTTGCCACATTTGTATGACACCCTCAGTGTAAAGATGTTTTGTTGATACACCTGCATAACCCATCTTGCATCTATAGCAGGTGTACATAGGAGACACGTGTAAGGAGAGTTCATGTATAAGGTGTACATGTGCATTGAGGGGAGTCACATGTGAAGAAATGAAGTCACTAAACACCTGCCAAATATTGTTGAAGACACGTGTGTTACTGAGGAGCTGCCCTACAGGTGTGAGTTTGTGTGCGTGATAAAAAACCCTCCATGTGTACATTATGTCTACATCGACTGACGTGTACGTATAAACTTCACCCCTGAGTATGTACACACAAAACCATACAGTGACAGGTGTAGGTCATGACATGTGTGTATTTTAGTGTGTCCAATACCTCATCACCGGCAGTTGCATGACGACGATGATGATGTCCAGGCTGTAATGATGACAAGGAGGGGGCCTTCGACAGCTCGAGTCGGCCCCCTCAACCTGTGTGTGTGTGCCAAACAAAGAGAGGCAGTAGTAGAAGAAGGAAGAGGCTGAACCTACCTTTCCCTGCATCAAGAGTCGCATAGAAAGGGAAGCTGAGGGGCCGTCATTCGTGGTCAGGGGCTTGGAGTCTATAGTGGCCATGTTGAGATCTGGGATGGCACTATGGGGCAAGCCGGGGGGTGGCTGGCTGGTGGCTCCGGGCGGGTGTGGTGGTTGTGGGCGGTGGGCGGCGGGCGGGCGGGCGGGCTGGTGGGCTGGGTTTCACGGGCGGGCGGGCGGGGCGGGGCAGCGGGGCACAGTGGGGGCACCACACGGTCTGTGGGAGGAGGAGACACCACGTCAGTCACGACCCACCAGCACTCACACGGGAGGTGGGGGGGTTAAGGGGGGTGTCACTCATACGGAGAGGGGTAGGTTTTTGTGTTTTACCCTTATGAGTCAGACAGGGCTCTCACACCAAGGGTCACTCACACCCGGGAGGAGGTCACTCATCGAAAGGGAGGGTCATTTATAAGGGTCAGACGGGGCACTCATGGAGGGCACTCATATGGTCACTCACACGGGAAAGAAGTCACTGATAGATGGTGCCCTAAGGCAGGGGTCACTCACTCGTGGTATTCAAGGTCACTCACTCAAAGTACACAGGGTCACTCAAGGGACTAAGGGTCACTCAAGGTACTCAGGGTCGGTCGGTCACTCACTCAAGGTTATAAGGGTCGGTCACTCTCACACAAGGTACACAGGGTCACTCACTCAAGGTACTAAGGGTTGGTCACTCACACAAGGTAGGTCACTTACACAAAGTATACAGGGTCGGTCACTCACACAAGGTACAGTCACTCACTCGCACAAGATACAGAGTCGGTCACTCACACAAGGTACACAGGGTCACTCACACAAGGTACACAGGGTCACTCACACAAGGTACACAGGATCGGTCACACAAGGTACACAGGATCGGTCACTCACACAAGGTACACAGGGTCGGTCGGTCGGTCACTCACACAAGGTACACAGGGTCACTAACTCATACAAGGTCACTCACTCTAGGTACTCAGGGTCGGTCACTAACTCGCTCTCGTTACTCAGGGGCGGTCACTAACTCACTCTAGGTACTCGGGGTCGGACGGTCACTCACTCTAGGTACTCGGGGTCGGTCGGTCACTCACTCTAGGTACTCGGGGTCGGTCACTCACTCCAGGTACTCGGGGTCGGTCACTCACTCACTCCTGGTACTAGGGGTCGGTCACTCACTCTTGGTACTAGGGGTCGGCCAGTCTTGGCACTCGGGGTCGGTCACTCACTCTTGGTACTCGGAGTCGGTCACTCACTCACTCTTGGTACTCGGGGTCGGTCACGCACTCACTACTTGGTAATCGGGGTCACTCGCTCACGACAGGCACTCGGGGTCACTCGCTCACGACAGGCACTCGGGGTCGGTCACTCGCTCACGACAGGCACTCGGGGTCGGTCACTCGCTCACTCTAGGTACTCGGGGTCGGTCACTCACTCACTCTAGGTACTCGGGGTCGGTCGGTCACTCACTCTAGGTACTCGGGGTCGGTCACTCACTCTAGGTACTCGGGGTCGGTCACTCACTCTAGGTACTCGGGGTCGGTCACTCACTCACTCCTGGTACTAGGGGTCGGTCACTCACTCTTGGTACTAGGGGTCGGCCAGTCTTGGCACTCGGGGTCGGTCACTCACTCTTGGTACTCGGAGTCGGTCACTCACTCACTCTTGGTACTCGGGGTCGGTCACGCACTCACTACTTGGTACTCGGGGTCGGTCACGCACTCACTACTTGGTAATCGGGGTCACTCGCTCACTCTAGGTACTCGGGGTCACTCGCTCACGACAGGCACTCGGAGTCACTCGCTCACGACAGGCACTCGGAGTCGGTCGGTCACTCTAGGTACTCGGGGTCGGTCACTCACTCACTCTAGGTACTCGGGGTCGGTCGGTCACTCACTCTAGGTACTCGGGGTCGGTCGGTCACTCACTCACTCTAGGTACTCGGGGTCGGTCACTCACTCACTCTAGGTACTCGGGGTCGGTCACTCACTCACTCTAGGTACTCGGGGTCGGTCACTCACTCACTCTAGGTACTCGGGGTCGGTCACTCACTCACTCTAGGTACTCAGGGTCACTCACTCTAGTTTCTCAGGGTCACTCACTCACTCTAGGTACTCAGGGTCACTCACTCACTCACTCTAGGTACTCAGGGTCACTCACTCACTCACTCTAGGTACTCAGGGTCACTCACTCACTCTAGGTACTCAGGGTCACTCACTCACTCTAGGTACTCAGGGTCACTCACTCACTCACTCTAGGTACTCAGGGTCGGTCACTCACTCTAGGTACTCAGGGTCACTCACTCACTCACTCTAGTTTCTCAGGGTCACTCACTCACTCTAGGTTCTCAGGGTCACTCACTCACTCTAGGTTCTCAGGTTCGGTCACTCACTCACTCTAGGTACTCAGGGTCACTCACTCACTCACTCTAGGTACTCGGGGTCACTCACTCACTCACTCTAGGTTCTCAGGGTCACTCACTCACTCTAGGTTCTCAGGGTCACTCACTCACTCTAGTTTCTCAGGGTCACTCACTCACTCACTCTAGGTACTCGGGGTCACTCACTCACTCACTCTAGGTTCTCAGGGTCACTCACTCACTCCAGGTACTTAGGGTCGGTCACTCACTCACTCTAGGTACTCAGGGTCACTCACTCACTCACTCTAGGTTCTCAGGGTCACTCACTCACTCTAGGTTCTCAGGGTCACTCACTCACTCTAGGTTCTCAGGGTCACTCACTCTAGGTACTCAGGGTCACTCACTCACTCTAGGTTCTCAGGGTCACTCACTCATTCACTCTAGGTGCTCAGGGTCACTCACTCACTCTAGTTTCTCAGGGTCACTCACTCACTCTAGGTACTCAGGGTCACTCACTCTAGGTTCTCAGGGTCACTCACTCACTCTAGTTTCTCAGGGTCACTCACTCACTCACTCTAGTTTCTCAGGGTCACTCACTCACTCACTCTAGTTTCTCAGGGTCACTCACTCACTCTAGGTTCTCAGGGTCGGTCACTCACTCACTCTAGGTACTCAGGGTCACTCACTCACTCACTCTAGGTTCTCAGGGTCACTCACTCACTCACTCTAGGTTCTCAGGGTCACTCACTCTAGGTTCTCAGGGTCACTCACTCACTCTAGGTACTCAGGGTCACTCACTCACTCTAGGTACTCAGGGTCACTCACTCACTCTAGGTACTCGGGGTCACTCACTCTAGGTTCTCAGGGTCACTCACTCACTCTAGGTACTCTGGGTCACTCACTCACTCTAGGTACTCAGGGTCGGTCACTCACTCACTCTAGTTTCTCAGGGTCACTCACTCACTCACTCTAGGTTCTCAGGGTCACTCACTCACTCACTCTAGGTACTCAGGGTCACTCACTCACTCACTCTAGGTTCTCAGGGTCACTCACTCACTCTAGGTTCTCAGGGTCACTCACTCTAGGTACTCAGGGTCGGTCACTCACTCACTCTAGGTACTCAGGGTCACTCACTCACTCTAGTTTCTCAGGGTCACTCACTCACTCTAGGTTCTCAGGGTCACTCACTCACTCTAGGTACTCAGGGTCACTCACTCTAGGTTCTCAGGGTCACTCACTCACTCTAGTTTCTCAGGGTCACTCACTCACTCAAGTTTCTCAGGGTCACTCACTCACTCTAGGTACTCAGGGTCACTCACTCACTCACTCTAGGTTCTCAGGGTCACTCACTCACTCACTCTAGGTACTCAGGGTCACTCACTCACTCTAGGTACTCAGGGTCACTCACTCACTCTAGGTACTCAGGGTCACTCACTCACTCTAGGTACTCAGGGTCACTCACTCACTCTAGGTACTCAGGGTCACTCACTCACTCTAGGTACTCTGGGTCACTCACTCACTCTAGGTACTCAGGGTCGGTCACTCACTCACTCTAGTTTCTCAGGGTCACTCACTCTAGGTTCTCAGGGTCACTCACTCACTCACTCTAGGTACTCAGGGTCACTCACTCACTCACTCTAGGTTCTCAGGGTCACTCACTCACTCACTCTAGGTTCTCAGGGTCACTCACTCACTCTAGGTACTCAGGGTCGGTCACTCACTCACTCTAGGTTCTCAGGGTCACTCACTCACTCTAGGTTCTCAGGGTCACTCACTCACTCTAGGTTCTCAGGGTCACTCACTCACTCACTCTAGGTACTCAGGGTCTCACTCACTCAAGGTACTCAGGGTCTCACTCACTCTAGGTACTCAGTGGTCACTCACTCAAAGTACTCAGTGGTCACTCACTCAAAGTACACAGTGGTCACTCACTCAAGGTACAGTGGTCACTCACTTAAGGTACAGTGGTCACTCACTCAAGGTACAGTGGTCACTCACTCAAGGTACAGTGGTCACTCACTTAAGGTACAGTGGTCACTCACTCACGATACACAGTGGTCACCCACTTAAGGTACAGTGGTCACTCACTTAAGGTACACAGTGGTCACTCAAGGTACACAGTGGTCACTCACTCACGGTACACAGTGGTCACTCAAGGTACACAGTGGTCACCCACTCAAGGTACACAGTGGTCACTCACTCAAGGTACACAGTGGTCACCCACTTAAGGTACAGTGGTCACTCACTTAAGGTACAGTGGTCACTCACTCACGATACACAGTGGTCACTCACTCACGATACACAGTGGTCACTCACTCACGATACACAGTGGTCACCCACTCACGGTACACAGTGGTCACTAACTTAAGGTACAGTGGTCACTCACTTAAGGTACAGTGGTCACTCACTCACGATACACAGTGGTCACTCAAGGTACACAGTGGTCACCCACTCAAGGTACACAGTGGTCACCCACTCAAGGTACACAGTGGTCACCCACTCAAGGTACACAGTGGTCACCCACTCAAGGTACACAGTGGTCACTCACTCACGATACACAGTGGTCACTCTCAAGGTACACAGTGGTCACTCTCAAGGTACAGTGGTCACTCACCCACGGTACACGGGAGTCACGCACACGCGGTACACGAGGGTCACTCACGGGTACACGGGGTCACACACGGTACACGGGGTCACTCACGGTACACGGGGTCACTCACGGTACACGGGGTCACTCACGGGTACACACACAGTACACAGGGTCACTTACGGGTACACAGGGTCACTCACGGTACACAAGGTCACACACACGGTACACAGGGTCACTCACGGGCACACAGGGCCACACACACGGTACACAAGGTCACTCACGGGCACACAGGGTCACACACACGGTACACAGGGTCACTCACGGGTACATGGGGTCACACACACGGTACACAGGGTCACTCACGGGCACACAGGGTCACTCACGGGTACACAGGGTCACACACAGTACACAGGGTCACACACGGGGTCACTCACGGGTACACAGGGTCACTCACGGGTACACAGGGTCATATTAACTTGGAGTCACAATTTGCCCTTTAAGCCACAATTTACACCCAGGGTTATGTAAACTATTTACAAGATCTGAACGTAAAAAAAAAAAGCCGGAAATTACAAAGTCAGAAGAGGGGGTCGCCATTTACATCCAAGGTCACAATTCACTCATTTACGCCAGTCCTAATTTACAGTAACTTACGCCAATCTAATTTACAGTCACTTAAGCCAGTCTAATTTAGTCAATTTCATTATTTTAATTTACAATCATTTACGCCAGTCTAATTTACAGTCACTTACGCCAATCTAATTTACAGTCATTTACGCCAATCTAATTTACAGTCATTTACGCCAGTCTAATTTACAAGGTCAATTTACCGCATCGTTATCAGTATTATAAACAATTACCTCACCCAAGATCAAGTGTAGTCATTATGCTCATTATTCACAAGCTCTCTCACACACCTATAACAACTCCAAAAACTATCATAATCTAGTCAAGTGTGTATTACAGGTAGCATATATACTGCACACATACATACACTATACATTTTACGTACATATACACACACACACACCTGGTCATTGAAACAAGTACTTCAAGTAACTACGCCTTAAGTACCAATTTCGAACACACACACACAAACGGCCATAGATCGGGTTGCATTATCCCCACTCGACAAACGGGGTCTGACACTCGCCCTGACGCAAACTGTCAATCCATCGTCAACTGTGTATGTTTGAACAGACAGACAGACACACATATATTTACTATGCACACGGGAAGGAGATGCACTATTCATAAAGCGAACGACAGATGCCAAAAACAGGTGGACGGACAGACACACACAGGTTCTATCTACCAACTATCCTCCCTCCCTCTCTCTCTCCTATCCCGGTCTGACGAACAATCCGATATTGATATTCTCATCTCCTGCACCCCCGGCCGGAAGCTGTCATATGGTGGGGGAAGGCGGTGGGGGTAGACAGGGGGAGGAAAGAGAGGGGGGGAGACAGGGGGAGGGGAGAGGGGGGGTGAGAGCCAGATATCACACGTCATTCAGGTTAACATTTTACAAACCTCTTGGCTCCACGCACACCTGAGTGAGTCACACACATGGCGTTTCTCTCACCGTAAGTTCATCCATCTCTACATCCATAATGACCAGGAGGAACCCGCAAATCTAACTAGCCATAGTCTTCTAACACTTACACGCTCCCACACCTTAAACACCAGCAGTCTGTGTGTGTGTGTCGTCTTCATTTGCATACTACGACACCTTTCCACGAGTCGGGAATAACTTACGCGCCTCACTTTCCAACTCGGTAAATATTGACGTGCCATCACACCAAACTTTCCATCAGTCATCACGGGGTAAGAGCCTGTGGTACCGTAGCATACTTCAGCAGAGAGGTAATGCAACACTTGGGCGGCGGAGGGAGGTGGTCCTCTGCCCTTAACATAGGTTGATCCAGACACTCGGGGGAAGGGGAGCTGACACGCCATCCTGGGGGGAGGGGGGGGGGAGTACTGGGGGGGGGGGCTGCACGTGGTGGGGGGTCATGCTCACATAAGCCAAGGCTCTCTATCAGCTAGTAAAGGACACATACACCAAGCGCCCATGTCATGCATCCAACAAAATTACTGGTTAATCATAAAATGTACTGGAAGAAATTATAAAAAGAAAAACTGCCTGCTGGGACCCCAACTGACCAAGCACCGTGGGGGGGGGATGGTGACCAGCTCGCGCACGCAGCCTTCGAGGGAGGCGCGGCAAGGCAAGGCGACACCCCCTTGAAAGTAGTGCCAAGCGGTTCATCATCCCCCAGGTGCGAGGCCAAGATTAGAGAGGAGAGAAACTAAGAAGACTAGGAGGTCCTCGTATACAGTGGCTGGCGGCCTCTACGTTTAGGCCTACTACCCTGGCAGAGGAAGCATGGTGAGCAGCGCTACACGGTGCTGGGTGGCTAACAAGCGGTTGCGGCGGCACTGATACTCACCTGTGTACTGCTAAACTCTTCTTAATGACCGTAAATGTATTCCAAATTTCTTCCTGTGCACAAGGCGACATTCCTAGGGTCTTAAATGTAGTAGATGTGTGAAAGCTTGATCTGTCGCTTGGCCTACTGCTACTCTTACTACTAGTACTAGTCTAACAAGGGTAGAATAATAATATACAGATACAAATAGATAAAAATATGTAGATATAAATATATACACAAAGGCACCACGCACTTTAAAGATAACTTTCTACACGATACGAATATAAATGAGGATCATTTATGAATAAATTACATGCTAATATTAGGCACAATACCTCCGTCAAGTACGGAGGTATGCTAGCTGTGGTCATTTACACACACGGCTACAGTGAGGTAGTTGGCGGAGGTAGCGGAGGGTGCGGGGCGGCTTGTACCTGACCCACGACGCCGCCACGTGCGCGCGCCTCCCAATGAATTATTATATACGCTTCAATACTGTGGAACAAGTCGATACCGGCATCATAATGGCTCCCTTCGCTCCTCTCAACTAATCTAATCTTTGTTAAGTCCATCAAGAGCGGATGCCGCCACATTATCTACCTTACCAAACCCTGTATGAATTATGCATGAAGTTAAGAGGTGTATACTGTAGATGCGACCACTACTGTACTGTACTCACAAAGGTCACAGTTTACAGCTACATTGTTTAAGGAGTCGTATTATAATAGATAACGAGTGAAGTGAGAACACGTAATGAGGAACACATCTTCGACCAGCGCCTTACGAGATGACCTTTGAAGGGGTTGAGATTCTTTTGTTACTGGAGGGCTGCCGGGCCGGGCCGTGTTACTACTAGCTTGCAGCAGCATCACCACACACACACACACACCCTGCCTATCACCCATTAAACTTTAACAACAAAACTGGACTTGGCGTTAGAACATCTTTGAGCCGAGATACACTTAACATTATTACCGCCAAGGAAGATAAAACTGAACGCGTCGTGTCAACTTTCAATACAAGGAGGTACAATGCAGGCTGGTGGTGGGGCCCTCCAGGGTGTCCCAGTAGCTGGCGAGTGAGCGTCACCACTGTGGCCAAACACCGGAGTTATGTGGACTTGTCGCGGGCACATGGCGGACTGAATTCTCCCTTACCCCCTTGCTTCTACGTTTTTGTTGGCGTGTTATTTATACGCGGATGACAAGTGTTCCTCGCAACAAACGGGAGGCCTTGTGCTACAGCGGCGGCGGACCCACACTGCCGCCGCCGCCTCGCCGCCATCATCACCACCCGCGCCACACAACCGTCTCCACAAGCTTCTGGGCAGTGAAACACAGTGGTGGAGTGAAGCGGTGGTACAGCTGGCTGGCTGCTGGTGGTGGTGGTGGTGCTGCTGTGAGGCCATCGGTGGCTGGAGTATAGCGGCAGCTGTGGCGAGACAAGCTCACACAAACTGATTCGTACTCGTCAACACAAGGCCAGGGAGCGTGTGGCGGCGGTGGCGACGCAGCTAGCGTCATCTGATGCACTGACGCCACCGTCTACGCCGGCCGCGGCCTGACCCAACCTTCCCTCATGTTCAACTCTTTTTAAGTTACGTTTCATCTAATTCTACTGGAGTTGGACAAACCACTGGCACTACCACTCGCACAAGGAGCGTTCCTCGTGAACATCACTTAAGTATCCCCCACTCTGCCATGCCTGTGAGCAGAATACCCAGTTAGCTCGCTGGTGCACAGTGTACATAGCTCTGCTGTTAGTCACAGTTTGTTCACTCACGTCAGGGTATACTTTTATCAACACAAACTGCGGGTTGGGTATATCACAAGGAGACGGAGAGAGCGTGGTAGGCGCTGGATGATGCCGGCTTGGGTAGGTACTAACCGTAGCGTGCGTGGTGTGGCAGTGTGTAGAGCCGACGAGCGATGGGACGCACACCACGACGGTTCAGGTGAGACTGCCGCCCGGCTCCCTGGTGCGCGCGACCACGGCCAGGGGGCGGCGTGCACACTGTTGCCAGATTGGAATATAAATCACACATTGGGCCACTTTTTTCACTGGTTTGCGGGAAATTTTATCCGTCCGATCTGCGGTATTTTGGGGGCTATTTATGCACATTTGCCAACGTTCTCATAACTGGACACATTACGAAGGCAAAACACTGAATTTTGTATTACCACGCTGCCAATTGCAGACTCGGGCAACACTAGATCGCAAGTTTAAATTACAGATTTCATATATACGGGAATATTAACATAAACACATCGTCGTTCGTACCTAAAACAATCTTGTAATCGTCATTGTTTTTATTGAAATGTAATAAGAGCATAAAATAGAGAGTACCGTACAGGTTATTGAGGAAGGTGAGCGGGGAATAAGGGTGAGTGACGTTACAACCATTCCAGGAATATGAAAAATAGGAAATCTTTCGGTGTTCGTGTCATCACTGTGATTTAAGAACGTTTAACTTAACTCAAACTCACTTTAATGGCGGCTTCTTCATAACCTCAACAGCGTATTAGGAAAATGAGGGGAAGATACATATAAATAGATTTTTTAATATATTTGTATTTTTCTTTCATTTGCGTTTGCGTATAGTTATTGTGAAAGGCTATGATGCATCAGTGGGCGTGGATGATGGAGTCAAGATGGAGAGTGATGGTGGAGAAGGGTGATGGTGGTGGGGGATGGGGTGATGGTGGGGAAGGATGATAGTGGTGGGGGATGAGGTGATGGTGGGGAAGGGTGATGGAGTTAGTGGGGGAAAGGTGACGGTGGTGGGGGATGAGGTGATGGTGGGGAAGGATGATGGTGGTGGGGGATGAGGTGATGGTGGGGAAGGGTGATGGAGTTAGTGGGGGAAAGGTGATGGTGGTGGGGGATGAGGTGATGGTGGGGAAGGATGATGGTGGTGGGGGATAGGGTGGTGGTGGGGAAGGATGATAGTGTTGAAGTGATGGTGGTGGTGGAGGATAGTGTGGAGAAGAGACTGTTGGTGGAGAATAACAAGGATGTATTAGTAAATAAATTAGTGTTGAGTCAATTTATATTAGTTAAATATTATATATTATTATTATTATTATTACTAATTATTATTATTATCATTATCATTATTATTATTACAATTATTATTATTACTTTTATTATTATTATTATTATTGTTATTTTTACTATTATTATTATTATTATTTCAAAACGACTTAGAATACTGAGAAAGATTTTTGAATTTTAGAAGACGAGTGAAGCCAAGCTAGTGTGTGTGTGTGTGTCTCAGTTACAGCACCACAACGAACGTGACTTTAACACCTGAAAAATAATCTTAAAGCGTAAATCTCAATATCAAAGAGGTGTGTTTTTACCTGTCTGACTGTTACAGGTACAAATCCCAGGTGAGCTGCCGACCGTAGCAAGGTGGGAGACGAGTCAGCAGCAAGTGGTAGTGGGTGGTAAGTAGCGATAAGTGGTAGTGGCTGGTAAGTAGCGATAAGTGGTAGTGGGTGGTAAGTAATTGGTCTCCTAAGGCATGAGTTACAGTAGATACCAGCGTCTGTATGTATTTCACCACGTGTTTTAATTCACTTGTAGCTGGGCTTTACACCCCTAGCTCTAGTCTGGGGGGGAGGAGGTAGGGGTTGGTGGGGGAGGTAGGGGGTCGATGGGGGAGGTAGGGGTTGGTGGGGGAGGTAGGGGTCGGTGGGGGATGTAGGGGTCGGTGAGGGAGGTAGGGGTCGATGGGGGAGGTAGGGGTCGGTGGAGGAGGTAGGGGTCGGTGGGGGAGGTAGGGGTCGATGGGGGAGGTAGGGGTCGGTGGAGGAGGTAGGGGTCGGTGGGGTCGGTGGGGGAGGTAGGGGTCGGAAGGGATGTGGGAGGAGGGGTAGGGGTCGGTGGGGAGTAGAGGTACTAGAGGGGAAGGGGGTGGGAGGAGGGTTAGGGGTCGGTGGGGAGTAGAGGTACTAGAGGGGAAGGGGGTGGGAGGAGGGGTAGGGGTCGGTGGGGAGTAGAGGTACTAGAGGGGAAGGGGGTGGGAGGAGGGGTAGGGGTCGGTGGGGAGTAGAGGTACTAGAGGGGAAGGGGGTGGGAGGAGGGGTAGGGGTCGGTGGGGAGTAGAGGTACTAGAGGGGAAGGGGGTGGGAGGAGGGGTAGGGGTCGGTGGGGAGTAGAGGTACTAGAGGGGAAGGGGGTGGGAGGAGGGGTAGGGGTCGGTGGGGAGTAGAGGTACTAGAGGGGAAGGGGGTGGGAGGAGGGGTAGGGGTCGGTGGGGAATAGAGGTACTAGAGGGGAAGGGGGTGGGAGGAGGGGTAGGGGTCGGTGGGGAGTAGAGGTACTAGAGGGGAAGGGGGTGGGAGGAGGGGTAGGGGTCGGTGGGGAGTAGAGGTACTAGAGGGGAAGGGGGTGGGAGGAGAAATAACCGCGCTTATTTATGTCATTATTTTAAGTACCAAGTATAAGTATCTTTATTAAGTGAACGTACCCAGTAGTGAGAGTCTCAGTGTTAATTTGGTCACTTAAGACTGGAGGAAACAGTAACTATTGGCCCCTACTGGACAGTCCCGTTTACACCCAACCCCTATCGCTCATCCACCCTATGTTTGAAGCTATCCAGCGTGTTCCAGTTAATGATGATGTTTGGTAACTTGTTCCACTCATCCACTACTCTATTTCCAAACCAATGTTTACCTATCTCGCGCCTAAATCTAAATTTATCTAATTTAAAACCATTGTTACTAGTTCGCGTCTGGTTGGATAGTTTGAGTACCTTTGTTATATGACCTTTGTTTAGCCCTGACTTCCAGCTATACATCTCTATCATATCGCCCCTCACTCTTCGTCTCTCGAGGGAGTGCAGATTAAGATGCTTTAACCTGTCTCTGTACTCAAGGTTCCTAACGCCCGGGATTAGTCTTGTCATTCTCCTCTGAATTTTTTCTAAGGATTCCATATCCATTCTGTAGTACGGTGACCAGAACTAAACTGTGTCATCCAACATTTGTAATATATTCTGATGGGAGTTTAAACTCTTGAGGTACAGTAAATCTATAGTGTTGACGCCGACGGTACAGCAAGGTGACGTGTTTTCATAGACTGTACCTTGGATGTAAACGACCTTATATACCCGCACGGTCTTGGTACAGTCCCCCCAAAAAATATCTTTACCAGTTACGTCCACTAGTTTGGGAATGGTTGGATACGGTCGACCGCAGGTGTTAGTATACACGATTATCTACCGGGTGGCTTAAATTATCTGGTAACACTTTCGTACAGAACATTGCCAGAATTTTAGAATGGCCAGTAGCTTAATCTGCCCTCACCATGCACCCTCACCACACCTCCTCTCCCCTTCTTCCTCCCTCACCATGCACCCCACACTCACACTTCCTCTCCCCTTCCTCCTCCCTCTCCAAGCGAGCTAACCGCCCCTCACCACCCGCCTCCCCAAGCTCATAATATCTTTTTCAGCTCCCCTATCCTTCTCCTCCCCTAGCTCATCTTTCCTAACCACCTCCCCAACACACATACACACCTCACCTCACTTCCCCTTCTCTCTTCAAGGTAATATCTCTTCCCTCCCTCCCCCCGACCCTAACCTCGCCTCACCACCTCCCCAACACACACCTCACCTCACCTCCTCTCCCTCACCTCACATACAACATCGAGGTAAACCAAAAAATAACAACAAATTTTTACCCCTTCATAAAACTCAGTAGAGACAACCTTCCTCAGGCACTAAAACTCTTGCCTCATCCTTCTTTATTTTTGGACCCTAACCTAACCTAACCTAACCTAACCTAACCTAACCTAACCTTCCTCAGGCACTAAAACTCTTGCCTCATCCTTCTTTATTTTTGGACCCTAACCTAACCTAACCTAACCTAACCTAACCTAACCTGATTTAACCTAACTTAACCTTACCTTACCTAACCCAACCCAACCTAACCTAACCAAACCTGATTTAACCTAACCTCACCTTACCTAACCTAACCCAATCCAACCTAAACTAACCTGACTGACCTAACTTTTTCCTTTACATTTGGGCAGTAACAAGGGGCCAAAAAGCGTGCACACATGCGACAAGCGTTACCAAGGCCACACATACAACCAACGTTACCAAGGCCACACATACGACAAGCGTTACCAAGGCCACACATACGACAAGCGTTACCAAGGCCACACATACAACCAACGTTACCAAGGCCACACATACAACCAACGTTACCAAGGCCACACATACAACCATCGTTACCAAGGCCACACATACAACCAACGTTACCAAGGTCACACATACAACCAACGTTACCAAGGCCACACATACGACAAGCGTTACCAAGGCCACACATACAACCAACGTTACCAAGGCCACACATACAACCAACGTTACCAAGGCCACACATACGACAAGCGTTACCAAGGCCACACATACAACCAACGTTACCAAGGCCACACATACAACCAACGTTACCAAGGCCACACATACGACAAGCGTTACCAAGGCCACACATACGCAAGCGTTACCAAAGCAACACATACGACAAGCGTTACAAAGGCCACACATACAACCAACGTTACCAAGGCCACACATACAACCAACGTTACCAAGGCCACACATACAACCATCGTTACCAAGGCCACACATACGACAAGCGTTACCAAGGCCACACATACAACCAACGTTACCAAGGCCACACATACAACCAACGTTACCAAGGCCACACATACAACCAACGTTACCAAGGCCACACATACAACCAACGTTACCAAGGCCACATATACAACCAACGTTACTAAGACCACACATACGATCAGCTGTGGTGGTGTTAAGATAGACGTAGTATTATAATATTTTCTCTATCTCATTATTCGTGTGTGACAGGCCGAGGTGCGACAAAAGGGGTGCGACAGGCCGAGGTGCGACAAAAGGGGTGCGACAGGCCGAGGTGCGACAAAAGGGGTGCGACAGGCCGAGGTGCGACAAAAGGGTGCGACAGGCCGAGGTGCGACAAAAGGGGTGCGACAGGCCGAGGTGCGACAAAAGGGGTGCGACAGGCCGAGGTGCGACAAAAGGGGTGCGATAGGCCGAGGTACGACAAAAGGGGTGCGACAGGCCGAGGTGCGACAAAAGGGGTGCGATAGGCCGAGGTACGACAAAAGGGGTGCGACAGGTGGTGAGAAAGAAGGGGTGCGACAGGTGGCGAGACAGAAGGGGGTGCGACAGGTGGTGAGACAGGCGGAGGTGCGACAGGTGGTGCGACAGAAGGGGGTGCGACAGGTGGTGAGACAGAAGGGCGTGCGACAGGTGGTGAGACAGAAGGGCGTGCGACAGGTGGTGAGACAGGAGGAGCGGCAGGTGGTGAGACAGGTGTTGCGACAGGAGGTGAGACAGGTGGTGCGACAGGTGGTGCGACAGGAGGTGCGAAAAGATGCGACAAGCGGAGGTGCGACAGGAGAGACAGGCGGAAGTGTGACAGGGAGGGGTGTGACAGGCGACAGCCACCAACCCCAGGTGATTCAATAAAACTTTCGCACCTGCTGACCAGGGCATCAATAAATGGCGGAGAGAGGGGGAAGGCAGAGGAAGGGAGGTTGGTAGGGGAAGGGAGGTTGGTAGGGGAAGGGAGGTTGGTAGGGGAAGGGTGGTTGGTAGGGGAAGGGAGGTTGGTAGGGGAAGGGAGGTTGGTAGGGGAAGGGTGGTTGGTAGGGGAAGGGTGGTTGGTAGGGGAAGGAAGGTTGGTAGGGGAAGGAAGGTTGGTAGGGGAAGGGTGGTTGGTAGGGGAAGGAAGGTTGGTAGGGGTAGGAAGGTTGGTAGGGGTAGGAAGGTTGGTAGGGGAAGGAAGGTTGGCAGGGGAAGGAAGGTTGGTAGGGGAAGGGTGGTTGGTAGGGGAAGGAAGGTTGGTAGGGGAAGGGAGGTTGGTAGGGGAAGGGAGGTTGGTAGGGGAAGGGTGGTTGGTAGGGGAAGGAAGGTTGGTAGGGGAAGGAAGGTTGGTAGGGGAAGGGAGGTTGGTAGGGGAAGGAAGGTTGGTAGGGGAAGGAAGGTTGGTAGGAGAAGGAAGGTTGGTAGGGGTAGGAAGGTTGGTAGGGGTAGGAAGGTTGGTAGGAGAAGGAAGGTTGGTAGGGGTAGGAAGGTTGGTAGGGGTAGGAAGGTTGGTAGGGGAAGGAAGGTTGGCAGGGGAAGGAAGGTTGGTAGGGGAAGGAAGGTTGGTAGGGGAAGGAAGGTTGGTAGGGGAAGGAAGGTTGGTAGGGGAAGGAAGGTTGGTAGGGTAGGAAGGTTGGTAGGGGAAGGGAGGTTGGTAGGGGTAGGAAGGTTGGCAGGGGAAGGAAGGTTGGTAGGGGAAGGAAGGTTGGTAGGGGTAGGAAGGTTGGCAGGGGAAGGGAAGTTGGCAGGGAAGGAAGGTTGGCAGGGGTAGGAAGGTTGGCAGGGGAAGGGAAGTTGGCAGGGAAGGAAGGTTGGCAGGGGAAGGAAGGTTGGCAGGGGTAGGAAGGTTGGCAGGGGAAGGAAGGTTGGCAGGGGAAGGAAGGTTGGCAGGGGTAGGAAGGTTGGCAGGGGTAGGAAGGTTGGCAGGGGAAGGAAGGTTGGCAGGGGTAGGAAGGTTGGCAGGGGAAGGAAGGTTGGTTGGGGAAGGAAAGTTGGCAGGGGAAGGAAGGTTGGCAGGGGAAGGAAGGTTGGCAGGGGTAGGAAGGTTGGCAGGGGTAGGAAGGTTGGCAGGGGAAGGAAGGTTGGCAGGGGAAGGAAGGTTGGCAGGGGAAGGAAGGTTGGCAGGGGTAGGAAGGTTGGCAGGGGTAGGAAGGTTGGCAGGGGAAGGAAGGTTGGCAGGGGTAGGAAGGTTGGCAGGGAAAGGAAGGTTGGTTGGGGAAGGAAAGTTGGCAGGGGAAGGAAGGTTGGCAGGGGAAGGAAGGTTGGCAGGGGTAGGAAGGTTGGCAGGGGTAGGAAGGTTGGCAGGGAAGGAAGGTTGGCAGGGGTAGGAAGGTTGGCAGGGGAAGGAAGGTTGGTTGGGGAAGGAAGGTTGGCAGGGGGAAGGCTGGCAGGGAAGGAAGGTTGGTAGGGGAAGGGAGGTTGGCAGGGGGAAGGCTGGCAGGGGTAGGAAGGTTGGCAGGGGAAGGAAGGTTGGCAGAGGAAGGAAGGTTGGCAGGGGAAG
This sequence comes from Homarus gammarus, assembly GCA_958450375.1. Lineage (NCBI taxonomy): Eukaryota > Metazoa > Arthropoda > Malacostraca > Decapoda > Nephropidae > Homarus > Homarus gammarus. Next base: position 81,533 of record CAUDMG010003162.1, on the reverse strand, counting down.
GAAAGTTGGCAGGGAAGGAAGGTTGGCAGGGGTAGGAAGGTTGGTAGGGGAAGGAAGGTTGGTAGGGGAAGGAAGGTTGGCAGAGGAAGGAAGGTTGGCAGGGGAAGGAAGGTTGGCAGGGGTAGGAAGGTTGGTAGGGGAAGGAAGGTTGGTAGGGGAAGGAAAGTTGGCAGAGGAAGGAAGGTTGGCAGGGGAAGGAAGGTTGGCAGGGGAAGGAAAGTTGGCAGGGAAGGAAGGTTGGCAGGGGTAGGAAGGTTGGCAGGGGAAGGAAGGTTGGTTGGGGAAGGAAGGTTGGCAGGGGGAAGGCTGGCAGGGAAGGAAGGTTGGTAGGGGAAGGGAGGTTGGCAGGGGGAAGGCTGGCAGGGGTAGGAAGGTTGGCAGGGGAAGGAAGGTTGGCAGAGGAAGGAAAGTTGGCAGGGAAGGAAGGTTGGCAGGGGTAGGAAGGTTGGTAGGGGAAGGAAGGTTGGTAGGGGAAGGAAGGTTGGCAGAGGAAGGAAGGTTGGCAGGGGAAGGAAGGTTGGCAGGGGAAGGGAGGTTGGCAGGGGGAAGGCTGGCAGGGGTAGACGGGTATGGGATAGGAGTAAGCAGAAGGTTAAAGAAGGGATGGATAGGTGAGGAGGAGGGAAGGTCAGGAGAAAACTATCGCATGGGCGGGAAGGTACGTAGTCTCGCTCCCAATACCCCGGGCGGAAAAAAATTCTACACACACACTATCGTTATCTAGACCAGATACCGCAAACCAACTCGCTATCCTGTCACACCCAGAGACCCGCGCGGAAAACTCTCCCACCTGCCGTCACTTCCATTCCATACTGTCTAGGGCCAAAGAAAAAAAACATTTCGCACAGTCATAAGCTCTCAATACAGCGCTAAAACTCTCACACACATCGCCCGGTAGCTCTATGTATTATTTGAGAACTTTCGCACCGTAGAAAGAGCTCTCTATATGTATTCTTCAACATTTTGCACATCGTTGGCAGTTTCCATTACTCTCGCACTTCCATTAACACTCGCACAACCTTCAACATAACTTTAACAACACTTGGACCCCTTTCTCCACTTTCGCACCCCATCAACCCTATTTCTACATCAACTCACACCCCCATCACTACTTTCGCACTCCGTCAACACCCCCAGAGAGGCGGGGGTTTACGGGGCGATGGTAATTGTTGGTGAAAACGGCAGCCACTCACGCCATCCTCCACTCGCACCCCCTCACTGTCGCACCCCCTCACTGTCACACCATCTCAGTGCCATACCCTCGTACTGTCGCACCCACACATAATCCCTCACTTTCACACCCCCATTGCCACATCCCTCATGTCACACTCCTTCACTGTCACACTATTACGGATATTCTTCGTCGATGTGACTGACACCCTGGGCTGACAACACCAGATCCACGTGACTGACACCCTGGACTGACAACACCAGATCCACGTGACTGACACCCTGGGCTGACAACACCAGATCCACGTGACTGACACCCTGGACTGACAACACCAGATCCACGTGACTGACACCCTGGACTGA
>CAUDMG010003162.1:60000-70000 GCA_958450375.1 Homarus gammarus | reverse complement strand
GTAGGCCCGGCCAGGTGAGTGTAGCCCCGGCCAGGTGAGTCAGTGTAGCCCCGGCCAGGTGAGTCAGTGTAGCCCCGGCCAGGTGAGTCAGTGTAGCCCCGGCCAGGTGAGTGTAGACCCGGCCAGGTGAGTCAGTGTAGCCCCGGCCAGGTGAGTCAGTGTAGGCCCGCCCAGGTGAGTCAGTGTAGCCCCGGCCAGGTAAGACAGTGTAGCCCCGGCCAGGTAAGTCAGTGTAGCCCCGGCCAGGTGAGTCAGTGTAGCCCCGGCCAGGTGAGTCACAGTAGGCCCGGTCAGGTGAGTGTAGCCCCGGCCAGGTGAGTCAGTGTAGCCCCGGCCAGGTGAGTCAGTGTAGCCCCGGCCAGGTGAGTGTAGCCCCGGCCAGGTGAGTCAGTGTAGCCCCGGCCAGGTGAGTCAGTGTAGCCCCGGCCAGGTGAGTCAATGTAGCCCCGGCCAGGTGAGTCAGTGTAGGCCCGGCCAGGTGAGTCACAGTAGCCCCGGCCAGGTGAGTCACAGTAGCCCCGGCCAGGTGAGTCAGTGTAGGCCCGGCCAGGTGAGTCAGTGTAGGCCCAGCCAGGTAAGTGTAGCCCCGGCCAGGTCAGTGTAGCCCCGGCCAGGTGAGTCACAGTAGCCCCGGCCAGGTGAGTCACAGTAGCCCCGGCCAGGTGAGTGTAGCCCCGGCCAGGTCAGTGTAGCCCCGGCCAGGTGAGTCAGGGCCAGCCGTCACCTCGACACAAAGAAACTTTTTCTAAAAGAGGATTCTATAGCCCGCCTCTCCCCTCTCCCCTCCCCTCTCCCATCCTCCCCTCTCACCCTTCCTCTCCTCTCACCCTCCTCCCCTCTCACCCTCCTCCCCTCTCACCCTCCTCCCCTCTCACCCTCCTCCCCTCTCACCTTCCTCCCCTCTCACCTTCCTCCCCTCTCACCCTCCTCCCCACTCACCCTCCTCCCCTCTCACCCTCCTCCCCTCTCACCCTTCCTCTCCTCTCACCCTCCTCCCCTCTCACCCTCCTCCCCTCTCACCCTCCTCCCCTCTCACCTTCCTCCCCTCTCACCCTCCTCCCCTCTCACCCTCCTCCCCTTTCACCCTCCTCCCCTCTCACACTCCTCCCCCCTCACCCTCCTCCCCTCTCTCCTTCCTCCCCTCTCACACTCCTCCCCTCTCACCCTCCTCCCCTCTCACCTTCCTCCCTTCTCACCCTCCTCCCCTCCCCTCCCCCCTCTCACCTCCTCCCCTCTCACCCTCCTCCCCCTCCCTCACCCTCTCCCCCTCCTCACCTCTCACCCTCCTCCCCTCCACCCTTCCTCCCCTCTCACCCTCCTCCCCTCCTCACCTTCCTCCCCTCTCACCCTCCTCCCCCTCCTCACCCTCCCCCCTCACCCCTCCTCCCCTCCCCCCCCTCTCACCTCCCCTCCCCCTCCCCTCTCACCCTCCTCCCCCTCTCCCCTCCTTCCCTCCCCTCTCACCCTTCCTCCCCTCTCACCCTCCTCCCCTCCCTCTCCCCTCCCCTCCCCTCTCACCCCTCTCCTCCCCCCTCCCTCACCCTCCTCCCCACTCACCCTCCTCCCCTCTCACCCTCCTCCCCTCTCACCCTCCTCCCCTCTCACCCTTCCTCTCCTCTCACCCTCCTCCCCTCTCACCCTCCTCCCCTCTCACCCTCCTCCCCTCTCACCCTCCTCCCCTCTCACCCTCTTCCCCTCTCACCTTCCTCCCCTCTCACCCTCCTCCCCACTCACCCTCCTCCCCTCTCACCCTCCTCCCCTCTCACCCTTCCTCTCCTCTCACCCTCCTTCCCTCTCACCCTCCTCCAATCTCACCCTCCTCCCCTCTCACCCTCCCTCCACCTCCTCCCTCTCACCCTCCTCCCCTCTCACCCTCCTCCCCTCTCACACTTCCTCCCCTCTCACCCTCCTCCCTCTCACCCTCCTCCCCTCTCACCTTCCTCCCCTCTCACCCTCCTCCCTCTCACCCTCCTCCCCTCTCACCTTCCTTCCCTCTCACCCTCCTCCCCTCTCACCCTCCTCCCCTCTCACCTTCCTCCCCTCTCACCCTCCTCCCCTCTCACCCTCCTCCCCTCTCACCCTCCTCCCCTCTCACCCTCCTCCCCTCTCACCTTCCTCCCCTCTCACCCTCCTCCCCTCTCACCCTCCTCCCCTCTCACCTTCCTCCCCTCTCACCTTCCTCCCATCTCACCCTCCTCCCCTCTCACCCTCCTCCCCTCTCACCCTCCTCCCCTCTCACCTTCCTCCCATCTCACCCTCCTCCCCTCTCACCTTCCTCCCCTCTCACCCTCCTCCCCTCTCACCTTCCTCCCCTCTCACCCTCCTCCCCTCTCACCCTCCTCCCCTCTCACCCTCCTCCCCTCTCACCCTCCTCCCCTCTCACCCTTCCTCTGCAACTACAGACTGAAAGGAAAAAATAATGACTTGCTGATGACAATACAGATTACAACATCCCTACAACATCCCTACAACATCACTACAACATCCCTACAACATCACTACAACACAACAACATCACTACAACATCACTACAACAACATCACTACAACATCACTACAACAACACAGCAACATCACAGCAACATCAATACAACATCACTACAACACAACATCACTACAACAACACAGCAACATCAATACAACATCACTACTACAACACAACAACATCACTGCAATATCACAATATGCCTACAACATCTCTACAACATCATTACATCAACACAACACCCTCTACAACAACCCTACCCTTATACAACCTCTCTACAACAACCCTACCCTTATACAACCTCTCTACAACAACCCTACCCTTATACAACCTCTCTACAACAACCCTACCCTTATACAACCTCTCTACAACAACCCTATCCTTATACAACCTCTCTACAACATCTCTACCCTTATACAACCTCTCTACAACATCTCTACCCTTATACAACCTCTCTGCAATGCACCACTACAACATCCCTACCCTTATACAACCTCTCTACAACATCCCTACCCTTATACAACCTCTCTACAACACACCACTACAACATCTCTACCTTTATACAACCTCTCTACCCTTATACAACCTCCCTACAACATCACCACAACATCACTACAATAACAACATCCCCTCTCTTGTCCTACGTCACTCCTAAGTAAAAGTCCTCTGTTGGTTCACTTACACAAATTAACACAATGGGTATAACGGAGTCAAGGGGTGTAGGAGGGTGTAGTGGGGGTGTAGGAGGATGTAATGGGGTGTAGGAGGGTGTAGTGTGGTGTAGGAGGGTGTGTGGGGGTGTAGGGGGGTGTAGGAGGGTGTAGGAGGTGGTGTAGGGTGTAGGAGGGTGTGTGGGGTGTAGAAGGGTGTAGGAGGTGGTGTAGGGTGTAGAAGGGTGTAGGAGGTGGTGTAGGGGGGTGTGTGGGGTGTAGAAGGGTGTAGGAGGTGGTGTAGGGGTGTAGGAGGGTGTAGGAGGTGGTGTAGGGGGGTGTGTGGGGTGTAGAAGGGTGTAGGAGGGTGTGTGGGGTGTAGGAGGGTGTAGGAGGTGGTGTAGGGTGTAGGAGGGTGTGTGGGGTGTAGAAGGGTGTAGGAGGTGGTGTAGGGTGTAGAAGGGTGTAGGAGGGTGTGTGGTGTGTAGAAGGGTGTAGGAGGTGGTGCAGGGTGTAGAAGGGTGTAGGAGGGTGTGTGGGGTGTAGGAGGGTGTAGGAGGTGGTGTAGGGGGGTGTGTGGGGTGTAGAAGGGTGTAGGAGGGTGTGTGGGGTGTAGGAGGGTGTAGGAGGTGGTGCAGGGTGTAGAAGGGTGTAGGAGGGTGTGTGGGGTGTAGGAGGGTGTAGGAGGTGGTGTAGGGTGTAGGAGGGTGTGTGGGGTGTAGAAGGGTGTAGGAGGTGGTGTAGGGTGTAGAAGGGTGTAGGAGGGTGTGTGGGGTGTAGAAGGGTGTAGGAGGTGGTGTAGGGTGTAGAAGGGTGTAGGAGGGTGTAGGAGGGTGTGTGGGGTGTAGAAGGGTGTAGGAGGTGGTGTAGGGTGTAGAAGGGTGTAGGAGGGTGTAGGAGGTGGTGTAGGGGTGTAGGAGGGTGTGTGGGGTGTAGAAGGGTGTAGGAGGTGGTGTAGGGGTGTAGGAGGGTGTAGGAGGTGGTGTAGGGGGGTGTGTGGGGTGTAGAAGGGTGTAGGAGGGTGTGTGGGGTGTAGAAGGGTGTAGGAGGGTGTGTAGGGGGGTATGTGGGGTGTAGAAGGGTGTAGGGGGATGTGTGGGGTGTAGAAGGGTGTAGGAGGGTGTGTGGGGTGTAGAAGGGTGTAGGAGGTGGTGTAGGGGGGTATGTGGGGTGTAGAAGGGTGTAGGGGGATGTGTGGGGTGTAGAAGGGTGTAGGAGGGTGTGTGGGGTGTAGAAGGGTGTAGGAGGGTGTGTGGGGTGTAGAAGGGTGTGTGGGGTGTAGGAGGGTGTAGGAGGTGGTGTAGGGGTATAGGAGGGTGTAGGAGGTGGTGTAGGAGGGTGTGTGGGGTGTAGAAGGGTGTAGGAGGGTGTGTGGGGTGTAGGAGGGTGTGTGGGGTGTAGGAGGGTGTAGGAGGTGGTGTAGGGGTATAGGAGGGTGTAGGAGGTGGTGTAGGAGGGTGTAATGGTGGTGTAGAGAAGAGATCAATACACCTCCTTGATTTGAGTAACAATAAAAAATATATAAATTAAACAAGCAAAACAAAAACAAACAAACAAACAAACAAACAAACAAACAAACAAATATAAAAGCAATAACATCACATACAAAAAAATAAACAAGAGAAAATAAAAAGCAAATAAAAAAACGAAAACAAACACAAAACAAGCACACACACACACACACACACACACACCACTGGTCTATCTGCATGAGTGACTCCGTGTAGAGTTTGTCGGTAGAAAGAGGATGAAAGCGAGGATTAGAGAGAGAGAGAGAGAGAGAGAGAGAGAGAGAGAGAGAGAGAGAGAGAGAGAGAGAGAGAGAGAGAGAGAGAGTGTGTGTGTGTATTTTTATGTATGTATGTACTGTATGTATATATGTATGTATGTCATGTAGATCCACAATGGAAACGTGTATAAGATAAATGAAGACGAAAGCTAAGTTGTTCCATTGTTTCCCTTTTTCCTGTGTGATTTTGTCAAGATATATGTATGTATGCATGTATGTGTGTGTGTGTGTGTGTATACTCAAATACACATCGGACATGGTTATATTATTCCTATGTATCTATGTGTACTTCCTTGTGTGTATGTATTTATGTGTACTTCCTCATGTGTATGTATCTGTGCGAACCTCCTTGTATGTACAGTATGTATCTGTGTGTACCTCCTCATCTCTATGCATCTGTGTGTACTTCCCTGTGTGTACGTATCTGTGAAATTCTGGCAACTTGCTTCTACCACTACTACCACCAACATCACCACTATCACTATTGCTACTACCATCACATATAACCAACCTACCCGGGGTAATAATAGACTAGATTTAGTTCTGTCAAACGGAGAAAACCTCATTAGTACCGTCGAGGCAGGGAACGACCTAGCTAACAGCGATCACAAAGAAGTGGGATTCAAAGTAGAACTTAATGTTAGATGCAAAGAAAATTCCATTAAAGTCCCAGATTTCAGACGGGTAAACTTTGATAGGTTGAAAAGGCAGCTGAGAGGAGTGTCACATTTGGGGGTGAATTACATGACCTCACTTAAGGTAACCTCAAACAATGTACCCACAGAGAGCGACCTCACTTTACCTGGGGACCTGACAACGATAACCTCACAAAATATGAAGGTTGGGGATGACCTGATCACGAGATCTGAGGTTGATGAGTTCCACAACAATTCAAATAATGAATTACTTATCGCATAAAGGCAGAACACACCATATAGAAAACTCAAATCAAATAACAATGATCCAAATGGATAAAAAATTATTTAAAGAATATTATTGGACAAAGGAAGGCTATAGGTACGAGAATAAATCGTGGTGAAGTTTAACTCCGAGATTATTATAAGGTATTGGCCGGTAGGGTTAAGACCGAGATAAGAAAAACAATGAGGAAAAATGAACTGAAGGTGGTAAGGGAGGTGAAGTGAAACCCCAAGGGATTCTACCAAATGTATCAAACCAAAACACGAGACAAGATTGGACCAATACAGTCAGATACCGGCGGAGAAATGAGCAATAATCTGAACAGATATTTTTAAACAGTTTCACCACCGAAAATTTAAACATGATACCCGAGGCACCGACTATATACAGAGATAGTGAAGAAAATAGATTAAGCGAGATAGTAGTGACTAGTAACGATGTTAGTAAGCAAATAGATAAATTAAAGTCTAATACGTCACCAGGTCCCAATGAGATATTTGCCAGAGTCTTAAAGGAATGTAAGGAAGAGCTTAGTTTGACGGACACGATTATGATGTGGTATATCTCGACTTAAGCAAAGCCTTCGACAGAGTCCTCCACGAAAGATTAATGCAAAAAGTGGAGGCTTATGAAATAGGAGATATTCTAATCTGGATTAATGTATGGTTACAGGACAGGAAACAGCGAGTAAGCATTAACGGCACTAAATCCGATTGCGGTAACGTCACTAGTGGAGCACCCCAAGGCTTAGTACTAGGACCATTACTCTATATTTTATACATAAACGACATAGATAGAGGCGTAGACAGCAACATAAGTAAATTTGTTGATGACACTAAAATAGAGCGTGTAATTAAATCTGACAAAGACTCCGCAAAACTACAGGAAGTTCTAAAAAAATTTTCGTATGGTCTGAAAAATGGCAGATGAAATCTAATGTGGACAAATGCAAAGTACTTAAACAAAGGAGATGTAAACAGAGTAACCAGATACCAGATGAACAACGTCGTTATAGAGAAATCCGACTGCGAGAAAGATTTAAGAGTAATGATAAGTAGGAATCTTAAACCAACACAACAATGTGTATTTGCTCGAAACAAGGTGAACAAAAGACTTGGGTTCACACAAAGGAGTGTTAGTTACAAGACTAGCGAGGTTATCCTAAAACTATATCTTGCTCTTGTGAGACCTCACCTGGATTACAAGGTTCAGTTCTGGTCACCGTACTACAGAATGGATATAGAATCCCTAGAAAGAATTCAGAGGAGAATGACAAGACTAATCCCGGGCATTAGGAACCTTGAGTACAGAGACAGGTTAAAGCATCTTAATCTGCACTCCCTCGAGAGACGTAGAGTGAGGGGCGATATGATAGAGGTGTATAAATGGAAGTCAGGGCTAAACAAAGGGGACATAACAAAAGTACTCAAACTATCCAACCAGAAGCGAACTTGTAGCAATGGTTTTAAATTAGACAAATTTAGATTTAAGCGCGAGATAGGTAAACATTGGTTTGGAAATAGAGTAGTGGATGAGTGGAACAAGTTACCAAACATCATCATTAACTGGAACACGCTGGATAGCTTCAAACATAGGGTGGATGAGCGATAGGGGTTGGGTGTAAACGGGACTGCCCAGTAGGGGGCCAATAGTTACTGTTTCCTCCAGTCTTTTGTTGTTATGTTCTTTTGTGTATGTATCTGTGTAAGTATGTGTGTACCTCCTCTTGTGTACGTATCTGTGAAAATCAGGCAACTTGGATTCCCCCTCGCCTCTACCACTACTACCACCACCATCACTGCTACTACCACCACCTACCACCTACCACTACTACTAATACTGCTACCATCATCACAATTACAACCACTACTTCTACCACCATCACCACTACTACTACCACCACCATCACCAACTACTATTACCACCACTATAATTACTAACACCACTATCACAACTACCACTATCATAATTACCACAACTACCACCACATCCATAACCACTACCAGTAATACCGCCACCACCAACACAACCACAACTATCACAACTACCGCCATCAAACACAACTACCACCATCAAACCACAATTACCATCATCACCACAACCACAACTATCACCATCTTCCCAACCACAACTATCACCACACCCCAACCACAACTACCACCACACCCCCAACTACAATTACCAGCATCAACCACAACTACCATCATCACCAGAACCACAACTACCACCATCAACCACAACTACCACCATCAACCACCACCACTTCCAATTTCTGCCAGCTTACCTACTTGGGGCCACATGCTGGGACAATGCCAGTCAGTGTGGCTCTCCTGGTCAGGTGCCGCCCTGGTCACTAACTCTGGCACCCTCAACACTTCCACCACTACCACCATCAACCACCACCACTACTACCTTGGTCACTAACTCTGGCACCCCGAATACTGCCACCACCACAGCACCACCACCACTGCCACCACCACCACTACAACTATTACTACCACCACCACAATAGAATTACAGGTCCCTAACTAGGTCGACAGTAATGTACACAAGAACCAATACACTTACGACCACACACACACACACACACACAGAGCTGGAGGTCTATCAGATTAACTCACAGCAGGACACATACTAAGGTGTATAATGTGTCCTTAGGGTGTAGCATGTGTCTTTAGGGTGTAGCATGTGTCTTCAGTGGTGTAGCATGTGTCTTCTGGGTGTAGCATGTGTCTTCTGGGTGTAGCATGTGTCTTCTGGGTGTAGCATGTGTCTTCTGGGTGTAGCATGTGTCTTTAGGGTGTAGCATGTGTCTTCTGGGTGTAGCATGTGTCTTCTGGGTGTAGCATGTGTCTTCTGGGTGTAGCATGTGTCTTCAGGGTGTAGCATGTGTCTTCTGGGTGTAGCATGTGTCTTTAGGGTGTAGCATGTGTCTTCTGGGTGTAGCATGTGTCTTTAGGGTGTAGCATGTGTCTTCAGGGTGTAGCATGTGTCTTCTGGGTGTAGCATGTGTCTTCTGGGTGTAGCATGTGTTTCGGTTCTTCATTGTCACATTCTAGGGTGTAAAAGGTGTCATGGTAGTAATGGGTGTAGCATGTACACATGTATCACAGCTAAATGTACACATGTATCACAGCTAAATGTACACACGTATCACACCTAAATGTATATATGTATCGCAGCAAATCTATATACTCAGCTAAACTTTTCAATAAGCTGACAAACTAAAGTAATTGTTATGCCCTTGACAAATGCTAGTATGGTATATAGCTGTCGTAGATCTTAATGGTGTGTCAGTCTGTCTGGTTTTTTTGTTATCAGGTTAGCCATACAAAGGGGGGGGGGGGGTAGGGAGAGAGGTCAACTAAGGTCAGCAAATGTTAACTATGTGTGTGACCTGACCCTGACCTGACCTACAGCTTCTCAGGGTCATGCAGAGATTTATTGTGTAGTGAAAAAAAAATTATTGTGATATTTTGGCTCCAGTTCTAATAGGTCTCAGTTCTAATAGGTCTCAGTTCTAATAGGTCTCAGTTCTAATAGGTCTCAGTTCTAATAGGTCTCAGCTTTAATATGCTCCATTTCTAATAGGTCACAATCTTAATAAGTCTTAGTTTTAATAGGCTCCCGTTCTAATAGGCCCCAGTTCTAATAGGACCCAGTTCTAATAGGTCTCAGTTCTAATAGGTCACAATTTTAATAAGTTCTAGTTTTAATAGGAACCAGTTCTAATAGGTCCTAGTTATATGACATAAGAATAGAGGAAACTGAAGAGCGCCTATTGGCCCCTACTAGGCAGATGGGTTTAGATTACATCCCATTTGGACGCTCGTCTGTGTTATGCGATATAACGTAACGTACATTAACCTAACCTACCCTAACCTAACCTAACCTAACCTACCCTAACCTAACCTACCTTAACCTAACCTACCCTACCCTAACCTACCCTACCCTAACCTAACCTAACCTAACCTAACCTACCCTACCCTAACCTACCCTAACCTAACCTACCCTACCCTAACCTACCCTAACCTACCCTACCCTAACCTAACCTAACCCAACCTAACCTAATCGTTTAACTAGGATGGTAAAAATCGCTTAAAACAGACGATCGCCCAAGTGGGATACTACCATAGATTAAGTACCTTTGTTATAT
>CAUDMG010003162.1:50000-55000 GCA_958450375.1 Homarus gammarus | reverse complement strand
TGTGTCTGTGTGTGTGTGTGTGTTGTGTTGTGCAAGTATACATGTAAGTTTATATTCATATGCATGTACACATAAAAATACACACACACACGTACATGACGGGATATGTATGTTCGTCCGTGTGTATATCAAGGCGTCCGTATCCCCCCAGCAACTCACCACGGACGTAGACCACAATAACACGAACGTCATCACCAATTAATAACACGCAAATTACAGCCTCATGTACGTCATTGATTCCCAGGTAGAGGAGGTGCTAATTAAAGGTGAAGCTACACCTAGGGCAGAGCAAACAGCATTCCCGACCAGATGCTAGAGGAGAACTTAGTGGTGTGGAGGGGGTGGGGGTGGTGTGGAGGGGGTGGGGGTGGTGTGGAGGGGGTGGGGGTGGTGTGGAGGGGGTGGGAGTGGTGTGGAGGGGGTGGGAGTGGTGTGGAGGGGGTGGGGGTGGTGTGGAGGGGGTGGGAGTGGTGTGGTGGGGGTGGGAGTGGTGTGGAGGGGGTGGGGGTGGTGGAGGGGGTGGGGGTGTGGGGAGGGGTGGTGGGGGGTGGGAGTGGTGTGGAGGGGGTGGGGTGGGTGGGTGGTGTGGAGGGGGTGGGGGTGGTGTGGAGGGGGGGGGTGGTGGAGGGGTGGGGTGGTGTGGAGGGGGGTGGGAGTGGTGTGGAGGGGGTGGGAGTGGTGTGGAGGGGTGGGGGTGGTGTGGAGGGGGTGGGGTGTGGGGGGGTGGGGGTGGTGTGGAGGGGGTGGGGGTGGTGTGGAGGGGGTGGGAGTGGTGTGGAGGGGGTGGGGGGTGTGGGGGGTGGGAGTGGTGTGGTGGGGGTGGGGTGGTGTGGAGGGGGTGGGAGTGGTGTGGAGGGTGGTGGGGGTGGTGTGGAGGGTGGTGGGGTGGTGTGGTGGGGGTGGGAGTGGTGTGGAGGGGGTGGGAGTGGTGTGGAGGGGGTGGGAGTGGTGTGGAGGGTGGTGGGAGTGGTGTGGTGGGGGTGGGAGTGGTGTGGTGGGGGTGGGGGTGGTGTGGAGGGGGTGGGAGTGGTGTGGTGGGGGTGGGAGTGGTGTGGTGGGGGTGGGGGTGGTGTGGTGGGGGTGGGGGTGGTGTGGAGGGGGTGGGAGTGGTGTGGAGGGTGGTGGGGGTGGTGTGGTGGGGGTGGGAGTGGTGTGGTGGGGGTGGGGGTGGTGTGGAGGGGGTGGGGTGGTGTGGAGGGGGTGGGGGTGGTGTGGAGGGGGTGGGAGTGGTGTGGAGGGGGTGGGAGTGGTGTGGAGGGTGGTGGGGGTGGTGTGGAGGGGGTGGGAGTGGTGTGGAGGGGGTGGGAGTGGTGTGGAGGGGGTGGGGTGGTGTGGAGGGGGTGGGGTGGTGTGGAGGGGGTGGGAGTGGTGTGGAGGGGGTGGGAGTGGTGTGGAGGGGGTGGGGGGTGGGGGTGGTGTGGAGGGGTGGGGGTTGGTGTGGAGGGGGTGGGAGTGGTGTGGAGGGGAAGGTGGTGATGAGGAGTGAGGTAATGGTGGAGTCAACGTAGTGAAGGCAGTCAAACCCTTACACACACACACACACCAAACCACCACCACATCATTCCACTACACCACACCACACCACAACACCACACCACACCACAACAGCGCCGCCCGTGGTCACTACCTCAACTACTGCCCCCCCCCGCTACATTCATCTTCCGTCAATAGTTTTGTTTACATATACTAATACAAATCTATTATTTACCACACAACCATCGACAGCAGCAGCAGCGCCTCTAGTGGTCAATACCTCAACTACCGCAGACAGTCTTTTGTTTATACGTGTTAATAATCTAACAACTACCGCAGACAGTCTTTTGTTTATAAGTCTTAATAATCTAACAACTACCGCAGACAGTCTTTTGTTTATACGTGTCAATACTCTAACAACTACCGCAGACAGTCTTTTGTTTATACGTGTCAATACTCTAACAACTACCGCAGACAGTCTTTTGTTTATACGTATTAATAATCTAACAACTACAGCAGACAGTCTTTTGTTTATACGTGTCAATACTCTAACAACTACCGCAGACAGTCTTTTGTTTATAAGTCTTAATAATCTAACAACTACCGCAGACAGTCTTTTGTTTATAAGTCTTAATAATCTAACAACTACCGCAGACAGTCTTTTGTTTATGTCTTAATAATCTAACAACTACCGCAGACAGTCTTTTGTTTATAAGTCTTAATAATCTAACAACTACCGCAGACAGTCTTTTGTTTATGTCTTAATAATCTAACAACTACCGCAGACAGTCTTTTGTTTATAAGTCTTAATAATCTAACAACTACCGCAGACAGTCTTTTGTTTATAAGTCTTAATAATCTAACAACTACCGCAGACAGTCTTTTGTTTATAAGCGTTAATAATCTAACAACTACCGCAGACAGTCTTTTGTTTATAAGTCTTAATAATCTAACAACTACCGCAGACAGTCTTTTGTTTATGTCTTAATAATCTAACAACTACCGCAGACAGTCTTTTGTTTATGTCTTAATAATCTAACAACTACCGCAGACAGTCTTTTGTTTATAAGTCTTAATAATCTAACAACTACCGCAGACAGTCTTTTGTTTATAAGTCTTAATAATCTAACAACTACCGCAGACAGTCTTTTGTTTATAAGTCTTAATAATCTAACAACTACCGCAGACAGTCTTTTGTTTATGTCTTAATAATCTAACAACTACCGCAGACAGTCTTTTGTTTATACGTGTCAATACTCTAACAACTACCGCAGACAGTCTTTTGTTTATGTCTTAATAATCTAACAACTACCGCAGACAGTCTTTTGTTTATAAGTCTTAATAATCTAACAACTACCGCAGACAGTCTTTTGTTTATAAGTCTTAATAATCTAACAACTACCGCAGACAGTCTTTTGTTTATAAGCGTTAATAATCTAACAACTACCGCAGACAGTCTTTTGTTTATAAGTCTTAATAATCTAACAACTACCGCAGACAGTCTTATGTTCATACGTGTCAATAATCTAACAACTACCGCAGACAGTCTTTTGTTTATAAGTCTAATAATCTAACAAACTACCGCAGACAGTCTTTTGTTTATAAGTCTTAATAATCTAACAACTACCGCAGACAGTCTTTTGTTTATGTCTTAATAATCTAACAACTACCGCAGACAGTCTTTTGTTTATACGTGTCAATACTCTAACAACTACCGCAGACAGTCTTTTGTTTATAAGCGTTAATAATCTAACAACTACCGCAGACAGTCTTTTGTTTATAAGTCTTAATAATCTAACAACTACCGCAGACAGTCTTTTGTTTATAAGTCTTAATAATCTAACAACTACCGCAGACAGTCTTTTGTTTATAAGCGTTAATAATCTAACAACTACCGCAGACAGTCTTTTGTTTATAAGTCTTAATAATCTAACAACTACCGCAGACAGTCTTTTGTTTATAAGTCTTAATAATCTAACAACTACCGCAGACAGTCTTTTGTTTATAAGTCTTAATAATCTAACAACTACCGCAGACAGTCTTTTGTTTATGTCTTAATAATCTAACAACTACCGCAGACAGTCTTTTGTTTATACGTGTCAATACTCTAACAACTACCGCAGACAGTCTTTTGTTTATACGTGTCAATAATCTAACAACTACCGCAGACAGTCTTTTGTTTATACGTGTCAATACTCTAACAACTACCGCAGACAGTCTTTTGTTTATACGTGTCAATACTCTAACAACTACCGCAGACAGTCTTTTGTTTATACGTGTCAATACTCTAACAACTACAGCAGACAGTCTTATGTTCATACGTGTCAATAATCTAACAACTACCGCAGACAGTCTTTTGTTTATAAGTCTTAATAATCTAACAACTACCGCAGACAGTCTTTTGTTTATAAGTCTTAATAATCTAACAACTACCGCAGACAGTCTTTTGTTTATACGTGTCAATACTCTAACAACTACCGCAGACAGTCTTTTGTTTATACGTGTCAATACTCTAACAACTACCGCAGACAGTCTTTTGTTTATACGTGTCAATACTCTAACAACTACAGCAGACAGTCTTATGTTCATACGTGTCAATAATCTAACAACTACCGCAGACAGTCTTTTGTTTATAAGTCTTAATAATCTAACAACTACCGCAGACAGTCTTTTGTTTATAAGTCTTAATAATCTAACAACTACCGCAGACAGTCTTTTGTTTATAAGTCTTAATAATCTAACAACTACCGCAGACAGTCTTTTGTTTATAAGTCTTAATAATCTAACAACTACCGCAGACAGTCTTTTGTTTATGTCTTAATAATCTAACAACTACCGCAGACAGTCTTTTGTTTATAAGTCTTAATAATCTAACAACTACCGCAGACAGTCTTTTGTTTATAAGTCTTAATAATCTAACAACTACCGCAGACAGTCTTTTGTTTATAAGTCTTAATAATCTAACAACTACCGCAGACAGTCTTTTGTTTATAAGTCTTAATAATCTAACAACTACCGCAGACAGTCTTTTGTTTATACGTGTCAATACTCTAACAACTACCGCAGACAGTCTTTTGTTTATAAGCGTTAATAATCTAACAACTACCGCAGACAGTCTTTTGTTTATAAGTCTTAATAATCTAACAACTACCGCAGACAGTCTTTTGTTTATAAGTCTTAATAATCTAACAACTACCGCAGACAGTCTTTTGTTTATAAGCGTTAATAATCTAACAACTACCGCAGACAGTCTTTTGTTTATAAGTCTTAATAATCTAACAACTACCGCAGACAGTCTAGTTATACGTCAATAATCTAACAACTACCGCAGACAGTCTTTTGTTTATAAGTCTTAATAATCTAACAACTACCGCAGACAGTCTTTTGTTTATAAGTCTTAATAATCTAACAACTACCGCAGACAGTCTTTTGTTTATAAGCGTTAATAATCTAACAACTACCGCAGACAGTCTTTTGTTTTATAAGTCTTAATAATCTAACAACTACGCAGACAGTGTTTTGTTTAT
>CAUDMG010003162.1:40000-45000 GCA_958450375.1 Homarus gammarus | reverse complement strand
ACACATCACAACACATCACATCACAACACATCACAACACATCACACTACAACACATCACAACACAATACAGTGTCAGTGATACAAAAAGATTAGCATGACGTGACAGTAATATATTAGTCATAAGCTGTCATAAGGTTTCCCGGTGACTTCCCTTACTTAAATCCACTGTATGTATGTATGTATGTATGTATGTATGTATGTTGGTGTTGGTGGTTATAGTGTTGGTTATGGTGGTGGTGATGTTGGTAGTGTTGGTGATAGTAATGGTGGTTATAGTGTCCTTGATGGTGGTAGTGATGGTGGTAGGTTTTGGTGGAGGTGGTGGTGGCGACAACAGAGGTCACACACCCGTGACCTCTAGGAGTGAGAGGTCAAGTCCGCCATGTTGACAATCCCTTACACAGGCAGCAGCAAGGGGGGAGGGGAAGGGGGAGGGAAAGGGGGGAGGGAGGGAAGGGGGAAGGGGGGGGGAGGGGAAGGCTACATTGGCCATATCAAGATTTCATGCTGGCCTCTTCCTCGCCTCGCCCGACCAGGCCAACACCGCTGCCCACACCTGTCTTCCTCTGTCTACCTGTCCGTCTGTCTTTGTGCGTCCTGTCCATCACTCTCTCTCTCTCTCTCTCTCTCTCTCTCTCTCTCTCTCTCTCTCTCTGTCTTTATGTGCCCTGTCTACCTCCAGCTCTCTCTCTCTCTCTCTCTCTCTCTCTCTCTCTCTCTCTCTCTCTCTCTCTCTCTCTATGTTCCCACCTGTTGCTACAACTTTGGGAAGCTTCTGTCACACACACACACACACACACACACACACACACACACACACACACACACCACCCCCTCCCCTCTTCACCCCTTCCTCTCTTCACTCCCACCCCTACTATCCCCTCCTCTCTTCACCCCTTCCTCTCTCCACTCCCACCCCCCACTATCCCCTCCCCTCTTCACCCCTTCCTCTCTCCACTCCCACCCCCCACTATCCCCTCCCCTCTTCACCCCTTCCTCTCTCCACTCCCACCCCCCACTATCCCCTCCCCTCTCATCAACCCAGGTCACTGATGGACTCATACTAACCTCTGACCTTCTAGAGTCTTGTAGGTCACGAGGTCAACAGATATGTATGTATGTTTGGAGTTAGCACGATATAACCTGTATATAACCTGTATATAACCTGTATATAATAAACAAAAGTATAATCAAGGTAAAGCAGTTAATTAGCAAAGTTAAAATATTGAACTCAAATAATGAACTAAGTCAGGGTTGGGTTGGGTTGGGTTGGGTTGGGTTAGGTTAGGTTAGGTTAGGTTAGGTTAGGTCAGGTTAGGTAAGGGAGCCAAGCTAAGCCAAGCCACTGTATTAATAAACTACTGTATTTCTAGAGGTACTGAAGCACAACTAGACCTTGGTGCCATTACTGTATAAATAAACTACTGTATTTACATGTATTACAGCGCCATAAACCCATAACTGGTGTTTCATTCATCACTGCTATTACAAAAAAAAATACAGAAAATTACAGTAGCTATTGAGTCGTAACCGGTTGAATAGCCCGGCAGTCTACTCAGGGGTCTATAAGCCTTGAGTCTACGGCAGCCGGCTATCCTTTGACAACTCCGGACGTAAACAGAACGACTTGTGTTTGTTTATGTCACTTGTTTATATGTAGGTTATATTACATACCTTTATTTACCGTAGACAATTTTTTTTTAAATCCGGTTAGTTATCTGGTTATTCAACATTTAAACATTCCGGATGCTTCTCAGTATCCGGAAAGTGTACTCCGAGCCGTAATCTAATTTTTGTAACCAAGCATACAGTAAATAATTCGGTTCGGATAACTTATTAAGTAATCGGACGACGGTTATTGGAACATTCGGATAAAGTAATTGAGTCAAACTAAAATTACTTATCCAAAATAGTAATCAAGTAAAAGTAAAATTAATGATATCTGAAAAGTAAGTAGAAAGTAGAAACTATTTACCTTTATTATTTACTACACTTCCTGAATCTCATAATAGTTACATAATAAAAATACTTTCTTCTAATGGTTCCACAAACAACTTTATTTATATCTACAGGAAAAAAACACCTTTATTATAAACTTTTACAAGAGACACACACAGCCGGCATACCAGGATACCTGCCTCATCTTTAACACACACAGGTAGACAAAGTTCTTCAGTAAGGGACCAAACTGAGTCTACTGATCAGAGACTTTCAACCTCAAGTAAATGTTGGAGTAATTTTGAAACCAAACTTTACTGTACCATTCGAGGCTTCTAGTGTATCATTCGAGGCTTCTACTGTACCATTCGAGGCTTCTAGTGTACCATTCGAGGCTTCTAGTGTACCATTCGAGGCTTCTACTGTACCATTCGAGGCTTCTACTGTACCATTCGAGGCTTCTAGTGTACCATTCGAGGCTTCTACTGTACCATTCGAGGCTTCTACTGTACCATTCGAGGCTTCTAGTGTACCATTCGAGGCTTCTACTGTACCATTCGAGGCTTCTAGTGTACCATTCGAGGCTTCTACTGTACCATTCGAGGCTTCTACTGTACCATTCGAGGCTTCTACTGTACCATTCGAGGCTTCTACTGTACCATTCGAGGCTTCTACTGTACCATTCGAGGCTTCTAGTGTACCATTCGAGGCTTCTACTGTACCATTCGAGGCTTCTACTGTACCATTCGAGGCTTCTAGTGTACCATTCGAGGCTTCTACTGTACCATTCGAGGCTTCTACTGTACCATTCGAGGCTTCTACTGTACCATTCGAGGCTTCTAGTGTACCATTCGAGGCTTCTACTGTACCATTCGAGGCTTCTAGTGTACCATTCGAGGCTTCTACTGTACCATTCGAGGCTTCTACTGTACCATTCGAGGCTTCTAGTGTACCATTCGAGGCTTCTACTGTACCATTCGAGGCTTCTACTGTACCATTCGAGGCTTCTAGTGTACCATTCGAGGCTTCTACTGTACCATTCGAGGCTTCTAGTGTACCATTCGAGGCTTCTACTGTACCATTCGAGGCTTCTACTGTACCATTCGAGGCTATTACTGTACCATTCGAGGCTTCTACTGTACCATTCGAGGCTTCTAGTGTACCATTCGAGGCTTCTACTGTACCATTCGAGGCTTCTAGTGTACCATTCGAGGCTTCTACTGTACCATTCGAGGCTTCTACTGTACCATTCGAGGCTTCTAGTGTACCATTCGAGGCTTCTACTGTACCATTCGAGGCTTCTACTGTACCATTCGAGGCTTCTACTGTACCATTCGAGGCTTCTAGTGTACCATTCGAGGCTTCTACTGTACCATTCGAGGCTTCTAGTGTACCATTCGAGGCTTCTACTGTACCATTCGAGGCTTCTACTGTACCATTCGAGGCTTCTAGTGTACCATTCGAGGCTTCTACTGTACCATTCGAGGCTTCTACTGTACCATTCGAGGCTTCTAGTGTACCATTCGAGGCTTCTACTGTACCATTCGAGGCTTCTAGTGTACCATTCGAGGCTTCTACTGTACCATTCGAGGCTTCTACTGTACCATTCGAGGCTTCTACTGTACCATTCGAGGCTTCTAGTGTACCATTCGAGGCTTCTACTGTACCATTCGAGGCTTCTAGTGTACCATTCGAGGCTTCTACTGTACCATTCGAGGCTTCTACTGTACCATTCGAGGCTTCTACTGTACCATTCGAGGCTTCTACTGTACCATTCGAGGCTTCTACTGTACCATTCGTGGCTTCTACTGTACCATTCGAGGCTTCTACTGTACCATTCGAGGCTTCTAGTGTACCATTCGAGGCTTCTACTGTACCATTCGAGGCTTCTACTGTACCATTCGAGGCTTCTACTGTACCATTCGAGGCTTCTACTGTACCATTCGAGGCTTTTACTGTACCATTCGAGGCTTCTACTGTACCATTCGAGGCTTCTACTGTACCATTCGAGGCTTCTAGTGTACCATTCGAGGCTTCTACTGTACCATTCGAGGCTTTTACTGTACCATTCGAGGCTATTACTGTACCATTCGAGGCTATTACTGTACCATTCGAGGCTATTACTGTACCATTCGAGGCTTGGAACACCTGGGTAGGTTAATTAGGACAACCCAAACCGCTCTCTCTAGCTCTCAGTTCCGACTATCATATGTACATTATACATACACACACACACACACACACACACACACACTAAAGAGAGCACTTAAAAAAACCATAGGCACGAAATAGGTAGTGGATGAGTGGAACAAGTTACCAAACATCATCATTAACTGGAACACGCTGGGTAGCTTCACACATAGGGTGGATGAGCGATACAGTATGGACCAATAGTTACTGTTTCCTCCAGTCTTATGTTCGTATATCAATAATATTTGTTTTAAAAGTAGCAAGCAAGTAAAGCCAATTAAATCATACGAAAAAAAGTAACGTTGCGACTTGTTCCGTGACTTAAATAACACCATGATTGGTTATTCTTATATAGAGTAATATATATCTTATATTATATCCTCGCTATACCATATATCGCCCTAATATAGTCTGGATATAAGGTCTATTATTAATGAACTATAGCAACATAAAGAAGGTGTCATCAATACCTGTAAATTAATTAACAATATAACAGGTGAGCATAAAGGTAAATTATATGAACAAGCGAATACAGAAACGTGGATTGGTAAATATAAACGAGAGAGAGAGAGAGAGAGAGAGAGAGAGAGAGAGAGAGAGAGAGAGAGAGAGAGAGAGAGAGAGAGAGAGAGAGAGATATTTTTTTTCTTTATCAGTTAAAGCGAGACAGACAGCAGAAAGAAACGGAGACAAGAGGGAGGGAGAGGAGGGAGAGGAGGGAGGGTAGGGAGAGAGGTAGAGTAGGGAGATGAAACACAAGAACATCACCTCTACAAAGGGAGTTTACCTCAACCCAGAATCTTGTACCTTACCCCCCAAAAAAACAACCTCTCCCTTGGCCCTCCCTCCTCCCTCCCTTCCCTCACGTACA
>CAUDMG010003162.1:0-32500 GCA_958450375.1 Homarus gammarus | reverse complement strand
GTGTAAGGTCAAGTGAGGGCCAGGTGAGAGAGTGGGCCAGGTGAGAGAGAGGGCCAGGTGAGAGAGTGGGCCAGGTGAGAGAGAGGGCCAAATGAGAGAGAGGGCCAAGTGAGAGAGGGCCAGGTGAGAGAGAGGGCCAGGTGAGAGAGAGGGCCAGGTGAGAGAGTGGGCCAGGTGAGAGAGAGGGCCAAATGAGAGAGAGGGCCAAGTGAGAGAGGGCCAGGTGAGAGAGAGGGCCAGGTGAGGGAGTGGGCCAGGTGAGAGAGAGGGTCAAGTGAGAGAGAGGGCCAGGTGAGAGAGAGGGCCAAGTGAGAGAGAGGGCCAGGTGAGAGAGAGGGCCAGGTGAGAGAGAGGGGGGCGAGGGCCAGGTGAGAGAGAGAGGTAAGGACCAGGTGAGAGAGAGGGGGGAGAGGGTGAGGACCAGGTGAGAGAGAGGGGGGAGAGGGTGAGGACCAGGTGAGAGAGAGGGGGGAGAGGGTGAGGACCAGGTGAGAGAGAGAGGGGAGAGGGTGAGGACCAGGTGAGAGAGAGGGGAGAGGGTGAGGACCAGGTGAGAGAGAGAGAGGGGTGAGGACCAGGTGAGAGAGAGGGGGGAGAGGGTGAGGACCAGGTGAGAGAGAGGGGAGAGGGTGAGGGCCAGGTGAGAGAGAGGGGAGAGGGTGAGGACCAGGTGAGAGAGAGGGGGGTGAGGACCAGGTGAGAGAGAGGGGGGAGGTGAGGGCCAGGTGAGAGAGAGAGAGGGGAGAGTGTGAGGACCAGGTGAGAGAGAGAGAGGGGAGAGGGTGAGGACCAGGTGAGAGAGAGAGGGGTGAGGACCAGGTGAGAGAGAGAGGGGAGAGGGTGAGGACCAGGTGAGAGAGAGAGAGGGGTGAGGACCAGGTGAGAGAGAGAGGGGTGAGGACCAGGTGAGAGAGAGGGGGGGGTGAGGACCAGGTGAGAGAGAGAGGGTAGAGGGTGAGGACCAGGTGAGAGAGAGAGAGGGGTGAGGACCAGGTGAGAGAGAGAGGGGTGAGGACCAGGTGAGAGAGAGAGGGGAGAGGGTGAGGACCAGGTGAGAGAGAGAGAGGGGTGAGGACCAGGTGAGAGAGAGAGAGGGGTGAGGACCAGGTGAGAGAGAGAGAGAGAGGGGTGAGGACCAGGTGAGAGAGAGGGGAGAGGGGTGAGGACCAGGTGAGAGAGAGGGGAGAGGGTGAGGGCCAGGTGAGAGAGAGAGAGAGAGGGGTGAGGACCAGGTGAGAGAGAGGGGGGGTGAGGGCCAGGTGAGAGAGAGAGAGGGGAGAGTGTGAGGACCAGGTGAGAGAGAGAGGGGTGAGGACCAGGTGAGAGAGAGAGGGGTGAGGGCCAGGTGAGAGAGAGGGGAGAGGGTGAGGACCAGGTGAGAGAGAGAGAGGGGTGAGGACCAGGTGAGAGAGAGAGAGAGAGGGGTGAGGACCAGGTGAGAGAGAGAGGGGTGAGGACCAGGTGAGAGAGAGAGGGGAGAGGGGTGAGGACCAGGTGAGATAGAGAGAGAGAGGGGTGAGGACCAGGTGAGAGAGAGGGGGGAGGTGAGGACCAGGTGAGAGAGAGAGGGGAGAGTGTGAGGACCAGGTGAGAGAGAGAGAGAGAGGGGTGAGGACCAGGTGAGAGAGAGAGGGGAGAGGGGTGAGGACCAGGTGAGAGAGAGAGGGGAGAGGGGTGAGGACGAGGTGAGAGAGAGAGAGAGAGGGGTGAGGACCAGGTGAGAGAGAGAGGGGAGAGGGGTGAGGACCAGGTGAGAGAGAGAGAGGGGTGAGGACCAGGTGAGAGAGAGAGAGAGAGAGGGGTGAGGACCAGGTGAGAGAGAGAGAGGGGTGAGGACCAGGTGAGAGAGAGAGGGGGGGTGAGGACCAGGTGAGAGAGAGAGGGGAGAGTGTGAGGACCAGGTGAGAGAGAGAGGGGAGAGGGTGAGGACCAGGTGAGAGAGAGAGGGGTGAGGACCAGGTGAGAGAGAGAGGGGGTGAGGGCCAGGTGAGAGAGAGGGGGGGTGAGGACCAGGTGAGAGAGAGGGGAGAGGGTGAGGACCAGGTGAGAGAGAGGGGAGAGGGTGAGGACCAGGTGAGAGAGAGGGGGGAGAGTGTGAGGACCAGGTGAGAGAGAGAGGGGGTGAGGACCAGGTGAGAGAGAGGGGAGAGGGTGAGGACCAGGTGAGAGAGAGGGGAGAGGGTGAGGACCAGGTGAGAGAGAGAGGGGAGAGTGTGAGGACCAGGTGAGAGAGAGAGGGGGTGAGGACCAGGTGAGAGAGAGGGGAGAGGGTGAGGACCAGGTGAGAGAGAGGGGAGAGGGTGAGGACCAGGTGAGAGAGAGAGGGGGTGAGGGCCAGGTGAGAGAGAGGGGGGGGTGAGGACCAGGTGAGAGAGAGAGGGGAGAGGGTGAGGACCAGGTGAGAGAGAGAGGGGAGAGGGTGAGGACCAGGTGAGAGAGAGGGGAGAGGGGTGAGGACCAGGTGAGAGAGAGGGGAGAGGGTGAGGACCAGGTGAGAGAGAGAGAGGGGTGAGGGCCAGGTGAGAGAGAGGGGGGGGTGAGGACCAGGTGAGAGAGAGGGGGGGGGTGAGGACCAGGTGAGAGAGAGAGAGGGGTGAGGGCCAGGTGAGAGAGAGGGGAGAGGGTGAGGACCAGGTGAGAGAGAGGGGAGAGGGTGAGGACCAGGTGAGAGAGAGGGGAGAGGGTGAGGACCAGGTGAGAGAGAGAGGGGAGAGGGTGAGAACCAGGTGAGAGAGAGGGGAGAGGGTGAGGACCAGGTGAGAGAGAGAGGGGAGAGGGTGAGGGCCAGGTGAGAGAGAGGGGAGAGTGTGAGGACCAGGTGAGAGAGAGAGAGGGGAGAGGGGTGAGGGCCAGGTGAGAGAGAGAGAGGGGTGAGGACCAGGTGAGAGAGAGGGGAGGGGTGAGGGCCAGGTGAGAGAGAGAGAGGGGTGAGGACCAGGTGAGAGAGAGGGGGGGGTGAGGGCCAGGTGAGAGAGAGAGAGGGGTGAGGGCCAGGTGAGAGAGAGGGGAGGGGGTGAGGGCCAGGTGAGAGAGAGAGAGGGGTGAGGACCAGGTGAGAGAGAGAGAGGGGTGAGGACCAGGTGAGAGAGAGGGGGGGTGAGGGCCAGGTGAGAGAGAGGGGGGTGAGGGCCAGGTGAGAGAGAGAGAGGGGTGAGGACCAGGTGAGAGAGAGGGGGGGTGAGGGCCAGGTGAGAGAGAGGGGGGTGAGGGCCAGGTGAGAGAGAGAGAGGGGTGAGGACCAGGTGAGAGAGAGGGGGGGTGAGGGCCAGGTGAGAGAGAGGGGAGAGGGTGAGGACCAGGTGAGAGAGAGAGGGGAGGGGGTGAGGGCCAGGTGAGAGAGAGGGGGGGTGAGGGCCAGGTGAGAGAGAGGGGAGAGGGTGAGGACCAGGTGAGAGAGAGGGGAGGGGGTGAGGGCCAGGTGAGAGAGAGGGGGGGTGAGGGCCAGGTGAGAGAGAGGGGGGTGAGGGCCAGGTGAGAGAGGGGAGAGGGTGAGGGCCAGGTGAGAGAGAGGGGGGGTGAGGGCCAGGTGAGAGAGAGGGGGGGGTGAGGGCCAGGTGAGAGAGAAGGGAGAGGGTGAGGGCCAGGTGAGAGAGAGAGGGGAGAGTGTGAGGACCAGGTGAGAGAGAGAGGGGAGGGGGTGAGGACCAGGTGAGAGAGAGAGGGGAGAGGGTGAGAACCAGGTGAGAGAGAGAGGGGAGAGTGTGAGGACCAGGTGAGAGAGAGAGGGGAGGGGGTGAGGGCCAGGTGAGAGAGAGGGGGGGGGTGAGGGCCAGGTGAGAGAGAAGGGAGAGGGTGAGGGCCAGGTGAGAGAGAGAGGGGAGAGTGTGAGGACCAGGTGAGAGAGAGGGGGGAGGGGGTGAGGGCCAGGTGAGAGAGAGGGGGGGTGAGGGCCAGGTGAGAGAGAGGGGGGGTGAGGGCCAGGTGAGAGAGAGGGGGGTGAGGGCCAGGTGAGAGAGAGGGGGGGTGAGGGCCAGGTGAGAGAGAGAGGGGGGGGTGAGGGCCAGGTAAGAGAGAGGGGGGGTGAGGACCAGGTAAGACAGAGGGGGGGTGAGGGCCAGGTAAGAGGGTACAAGTGAGAGAAGGTGACCATGAGGGTACTGCGTGTGGCACTATTCCTGCCTCAGGTGAGAGGAGCCACGTGGCACACCTCCACCACAGTGCCACACTACACCACAACCAATACCATCATCAACACCACACTACATCACCACCACATCACCACTACACCTCCACCAACACCACACAACACCACAACCACATCACCACTACACCTCCACCAACACCACACAACACCACCACCACATCACCACTACACCTCCACCAACACCACACTACAACCAATACCACCATCACCACCACACACCACCATCACCACCACACACCTATTCAACACCCCCCACCCCCAATATGGCGTCCAATTCACACCTAGCCTCTACTGTTACCTGGTCCGTCCACTTCAGCACCAGATACAGGTTAATCTTGGCAACACACACACACACACACACACACACACACACACACACACACACACACACACACACACACACACTGTTTAAATCTCTCGTCCAAGTGTTTTGTAAGTATTGTAGAAGACGATTACAAGTAGGTGATTATCACTATTGTATTTTTGTTAATTTCATCTACTATTGTTACTATTAGTATTGTCTTCATTTAGCTATTATTAACTATTATAATTATTTTCATTTAATCTTATTACTAACTTCGTCTATTAGTAGTATTTATTATTATTATTATTATTATTATTATTATTATTATTATTATTATTATTATTATTATTATTGTTATTATTATTATTATTACGCATTATTATTATTATTAGTATTATTATTATTATTATTATTATTATTATTATTATTATTATTATTACGCATTAATATTATTATTATTATTATTATTATTATTATTATTATTATTATTATTATTATTATTATTATTACGTATTTGGGGAGTGGAGGGCTGTGGTGGCCAACCCTCAGACATGGGGATGGTACTTTAAGGATGGTAACTAATGGGTTCTAGTGGTAATTGGTTCTAAGGTCTAATAGGCCCCAGGTTCTAGGTTCTAAATGGCCCCAACCTAACCTAACCCAACCCTTTGGACTATTTTCAATTAGACATATGGCCCATTAAAACTGGTACTCTGTCTGTCTGTCTGTGTGTGTCTGTCTGTCTGTCTGTCTGTCTGTCTCTCATCGCATCCCCCCCCTCTCTCTCTCTCTGTCACTACCAAGTAATCCACCAGGCTCTCTCTCTCTCTCTCTCTCTCTCTCTCTCTCTCTCTCTCTCTCTCACTAACTCTCACTCACACACTCACTCTCTCTCACTCTAACCCCCTCCCTCTTTCTCTCTCTCTCTCTCTAACCCCCCCCTCTCTCTCTCTCTCTCTTTCTCTCACACACACTAACTCTCACGCACACACTCACTCTCTCTCACTCTAACCCCCCCCTCTCTCTCTCTCTCTCTCTCTCTCTCACACACACTAACTCTCACTCACACACTCACTCTCTCTCACTCTAACCCCCTCCCTCTTTCTCTCTCTCTCTCTCTCACTACCAAGCACCACACTTAACCGAGCCTCCAGGGGCAGTTAACGAGCGGGTGTAACTATCTCAAGTGGGTAGTTAATAGGAGGTGGGCTCTTCGCCTCATTGGTCGTCCTCTGATACTAGGGGGGGGGGGGAGGGGGACCTATACCTGTTGAGCCTTTAAATCCTTCAATACGATGACTTAACCCCTTGAGGACGATGACTTAACCCCTTGAGGACGATGACTTAACCCCTTGAGGACGATGACTTAACCCCTTAAGGACGATGACTTTAACCCCTTGAGGACGATGACTTAACCCCTTGAGGACGATGACTTAACCCCTTGAGGACGATGACTTAACCCCTTGAGGACGATGACTTAACCCCCTGAGGACGATGACTTAACCCCTTGAGGACGATGACTCAACCCCTTGAGGACGATGACTTTAACCCCTTGAGGACGATGACTTAACCCCTTGAGGACGATGACTTAACCCCTTGAGGACGATGACTTAACCCCCTGAGGACAATGACTTAACCCCTTGAGGACGATGACTTAACCCCTTGAGGACGATGACTTAACCCCTTGAGGACGATGACTTTAACCCCTTGAGGACGATGACTTAACCCCTTGAGGACGATGACTTAACCCCTTGAGGACGATGACTTAACCCCTTGAGGACGATGACTTAACCCCCTGAGGACAATGACTTAACCCCTTGAGGACGATGACTTAATCCCTTGAGGACGGTGACTTAACCCCCTTGAGGACGTCGACTTAACCCCTTGAGGACGATGACTTAACCCCCTGAGGACAACGACTTAACCCCTCAAGGACGATGACTTTAACCCCTTGAGGACGATGAATTTAACCCCTTGAGGACGATGACTTAACCCCTTGAGGACGATGATTTAACCCCTTGAGGACGATGACTTAACCCCCTGAGGACAACGACTTAACCCCTCAAGGACGATGACTTTAACCCCTTGAGGACGATGACTAACCCCTTGAGGACGATGACTTAACCCCTTGAGGACGATGACTTAACCCCTTGAGGACGATGACTTAACCCCTTGAGGACGATGACTTAACCCCTTGAAGACGATGACTTAACCCCTTGAAGACGATGACTTTAACCCCTTGAGGACGATGACTTAACCCCTTGAGGACGATGACTTAACCCTTGAGGACGATGACTTAACCCCTTGAAGACGATGACTTAACCCCTTGAAGACGATGACTTAACCCCTTGAGGACGATGACTTAACCCCTTGAGGACGATGACTTAACCCCTTAAGGACGATGACTTAACCCCTTGAGGACGATGACTTAACCCCTTGAGGACGATGACTTTAACTCCCTGAGAACAATGACTTAACCCCTTGAGGACGATGACTTAACCCCTTGAGGACGATGACTTAACCCCTTGAGGACGATGACTTAACCCCTTGAGGACGATGACTTTAACGCCTTGAGGACGATGACTTAACCCCTTGAGGACGATGACTTTAACCCCTTGAGGACGATGACTTTAACGCCTTGAGGACGATGACTTTAACCCCTTGAGAACGATGACTGTAACCCCTTGAGGACGATGACTTAACCCCTTGAGGACGATGACTTTAACGCCTTGAGAACGATGACTTTAATCCCTTCAGTACGATGATTTTAACCCCTTGAGAACGATGACTTAACCCCTTGAGGGCGATGACTTTAACCCCTTGAGAACGATGACTTAACCCCTTGAGGACGATGACTTTAACCCCTTGAGGACGATGACTTAACCCCTTAAGGACGATGACTTAACCCCTTGAGGACGATGACTTAACCCCTTAAGGACGATGGCTTTAACTCCTTGAGAACGATGACTTAACCCCTTAAGGACGATGACTTTAATCCCATGAAGACGACTTAACCTCTTGGGAACGACGACTTAACCCCCTGAGGACAATGACTTAACCCCTTGAGGACGATGACTTCAACCCCTTGAGGACGATGACTTAAACCCCTTGAGGACAATGACTTAACCCCTTGAGGACGATGACTTTAACCCCTTGAGAACGACGACTTAACCCCTTGAGGACGACGACTTTAACCCCTTAAGGACGATGACTTTTATCCCATGAAGACGACTTAACCCCTTGAGGACGACGACTTTAACCCCTTGAGGACGATGACTTTAACCCCATGAAGACGAGTTAACCTCTTGAGTACGATGACTTAACCCCTTGAGGACGATGACTTTAACCCCTTGAGGACGATGACTTTAACCCCATGAAGACGAGTTAACCCCTTGAGGACGATGACTTTAACCCCTTGAGGACGATGACTTTAACCCCATGAAGACGACTTAACCCCTTGAGGACGACGACTTCAACCCCTTGAGGACGATGACTTCAACCCCTTGAGGACGGTGACTTAACCACTTGAGCATAATAATTTAGAAAGACCACAAGAGAGAGAGAGAGAGAGAGAGAGAGAGAGAGAGAGAGAGAGAGAGAGAGAGAGAGAGAGAGAGATATCAACAATGGGAGAATTTTCGTCCCATTACAGCCTCTACAAGTACACGTCTACAGTCTCTACAGAAGCCACAACTCTCTTAAAACTTCACAGAAAACATTCATTATCAAACTCATCCAAGATATTCACTATACGACGCTATATAACAAACTTCACTTCAATCTGTAAACACGTTCTTAAGTTATTGAATGGACAAACGTATTATACAGACGGACGGACTGACGGACGGACGAGGGTAAGCCAACATAACACTCCCGTTTTCTATACAAGCATATTAGCATTACACATTAAGGAATATTCCATTACTGTGTTTTAGTAATTAAGATGACAATTCAGTGTCTTTTCTGTAATAGTGTCACAAGTACAGTAGCGCCACGAGTCAGTAGCGGCCATAAGAGGAACTTCATCCCTGGTCTGTTCCCTCACCACTACATCATATTGAAGGATTTACACACTTCGTTCAATATATACACCTGGCCTCCAACACATGGCCTCCAACACATGGCCTCCAGCAGCTAACCTCTAACAACTGACCTCCAATACCTGACTCCAATATTTCACCCCCAGCACTGCCCTTCAAAACTTAGCCTGCAGCATCTGACTTCCAACACCTAACCTCAAATACCTGACCTCCAACACTAACCTTCAACACTTAGCCTCCAGTATCTGACCTCCAACATTGATCCTCAACACCTAACCTCAAATACCTGACCTCCAACACTAACCTTCAACACTTAGCCTCCAGTATCTGACCTCCAACATTGATCCTCAACACCTGACCTCCAATACCTGACCTCCAATGCCTCACCTCCTACACATAACATCAAACATGTAACCTCCAACACGCGAGGGAAACAGTAGAATATTTAGTACAACGTCAACCTCTGTGATGGTGTGAGGTTACGACACAACACACCTTAGGTTAGGGTATTTTAGTCCTCAGGTGAATCCAAGTAAGGACGCCCTCTGTTTCTCTCGTCCTGGCTTCGATCCCAGACTGACTCAACCTACACTTATCTCTCTGTTTAATCGCCTCACCAGAACTCCAGATACATTAAGGTACGATAATTGGAAAGTTTGGATCAGTCTACCATGTGTTTTTCGCGCGTAATCTTGTCACAGCTGAATGATACCTGAGTGGTTATGACAACTTCGTGTGCTGACCAAATCAAGTAATGGGTTTGTTTTTTGTTTCAGTGGAGGTATAATTATTAATGTATTTGTTGTTGGTTGTCGTCGTAGTCAATAATGATATTGTTTTTAGCGTTATTCTTCAGGTATTGATGAAATGTGTTGGCATCTGAGTGTGTCTGTTGTGTTGGTGTGTCAGACAATCGAGGCTGTTGTTGACATTCTCTGACTCTTATATGCGTCAACACACTTTCTTTCTCTGTCTCTTATACGCACCAACACACTTTCATTCTATGACTCTTAAACTTGTCCACACACACTTTCTTTCTCTGCCTCTTATACACATCAACAAACTTTCTTCTGTCTCTTATATAAGTCAACAAACTTTCATGATGATGGTAGAGCGGCGGCGTGGTGGAGTTCCCTAAGGCTGCATGAGGAACCTTCTCAGCTTAGTGGCGAGGAGTCTTAGCGGGTATAGTGTTAATTTTATGGGTTATTTCAGATACAGAGGCGAGTTTCCTTCACTACTGACTAAACGTGTCGTATTTCAGTCCTGCCAAATCATATCTTTGACCCTGAAACAAAGAACACGTACAGAACAAATACAGAACGATCACACAATACCTACACTACCAACTACTGAACAAGAACAATAACTATAAAACAATTACACAAGTACAGAATAACTACAGAAAAAGTACAGAACTTTATATACAGGTATACAGAACAGGTACAGTAATTTCTTTCAACAGGTGTGAGGAACAGGTGACCACAATATATTATTTTTACCAGACCCACCACACAGTTGAGTCCTTCGAGGCATCAACTCTTGACTAGAAAAATGAATCATACATTATTTTTTTCCTCATTATTTCAAAGTCAAAATAAAGTGTTTTAATTAGGCATCACCTGAAGATTCTACCTCCTCTTAAGTGCTCACCTGAAGATTCTACCTCCTCTTAAGTGCTCACCTGAAGATTCTACCTCCTCTTAAGTGCTCACCTGAAGATTCTACCTCCTCTTAAGTGCTCACCTGAAGATTTACGCCCTCTAGCTTACCCCACGTGAAGTTTAACCATCCCTATGCCGGGGTGGGGGAGGTTAGGGGCGGGGAGGGGACGGGAGGGGAGGGGAGGGGAGGGGACGGGACGGGACGGGACGGGAGGGGCGGGGAGGGGAGGGGCGGGGAGGGGAGGGGACGAGAGGAGAGGGGAGGGGAGGGGACGGGAGGGGAGGAGAGGGGACGGGAGGGGAGGAAGGAGTATTTAGGTGACAATAAAAAGTGACGAGAGGTAAGAGAGGTCACGAGGTCACGGTACACTAACTTTCTTTACCAGGAAGTACAACAGAAGGAAATCCACTTATTATTTCACCCTTCCTAGTCTCTTCCTACACTAGTCTCCCATCATTCTCCCTTATTCCACCCTTCTTAGTCTCTTCCTACACTAGTCTCCCATCATTCTCCCTTATTTCACCCTTCCTAGTCTCTTCCTACACTAGTCTCCCATCATTCTCCCTTATTTTCTATCTTTATTGGGGTGTTCCTCATACCCTCGCTCCACCCCCCCGTGTTGACAGCTGGTACCATCAACACCAGCATTATTCTCAGCCATATGTCTCCTTAAGTGGCGATTAGGTGAGAACATGACCTATTGTTGTTGGACCGACCTAACCTAACCTAACCTAACCTAACCTAACCAAACCTAACCTAACCTACTCAAACCTAACTTAATTTAACCTAACCTAATTAAACCTAACTTAATCTAACCTAACCTAATTAAATCTAACTTAACGTAACGTAACCTAACCAAACCCTACAGGTATACCAGGTTAATAAGATCAGGTGAACCTAACTCTCTGGGGTCAACTGATTACACTATATACATACTGACGACATTGACAACACCATGAAAAAATTGGCAACACCCTGACAGCACTCTGTTAACTCTTGACAACATCTTCGGGAACACTGACAATACCCTGGGAACACTGGGAACACCCTAACAACATTTATAACACCCAGGCAACACTGACACCACCCAGATAACGCTCTGGTAACACTGACAAAACCCTGGGATCACTGACAACATCCATATATACCCAGCAGACCTCCTCTCAACACTGGTAACACATCACCTAGCCTTAAGGAACTCTGTCACACACACACACACACACACACACACACACACACACACACACACACACACACACACACACACACACACACACACACACACCAAAACCGTAGTCATGCACTTCAATACCGCCAGCAGTTACAGTGGGTGCCCATCCTCTCCAGTTAGTGCAGTCTGCCAAACTCCTGGGTGTAACTATAGACCACAAACTGGACTGGGAGGCCATGTAAACAACACAATCAAGGCAGCCTCATACCGACTCTACATGCTACGACGACTCAGGTCACTTGGGACACCCATGCCAGAGCTGAGGACTATCTACAACGCCTTTATTCTCCCCTAATTAATGCGTCACCAGCCTGGTCGTCTTCTCTCAACTCAACCCAACAACGTCAGCTGGAGATGGTACGGAAGAGAGCCTGCAGAATCATGCTCGGCGCTACAACAATGCTCTCTCAACCCTGGAAATGCCATCCCTCAGTGACCTCCACCACCACGCACTAGCAAGATTTGGCAGTGGGCTACTGCACCATTCTCGTCATCGCCACCTACTGCCACCGGCAGTCCCCCGCCCACCTCGTGCAGTCCGCCACTACAACAAAATTCAGCCCATAAGAGCCCGCACTGATAGATATAAGAACAGCACCATCCCATCTATTGTTGAAATAATAAACAACTCCTGATTCGCGTACTGTACAGCCCTGTAAATGTATTTAACGCATATCATTATGTCTAAATCACATGTAAGTTTGTATATTTTCAGCCACCGGCTGCAACTCTATTAATAAACCGTTTTACACACACACACACACACACACACGAGCCTGTTTTGACGTGTAAAGAACTAAGAGACAGTCGACTAACAGGTAGACAGCTCAGCCAGGTAAACATCAAACAGGTAGACAGCTCAGCCACAGTTAAACGACTAACAGGTAGACAGCTCAGCCAGGTAAACGACTAACAGGTAGACAGCTCAGCCACAGTTAAACGACTAACAGGTAGACAGCTCAGCCACAGTTAAACGACTAACAGGTAGACAGCTCAGCCACAGTTAAACGACTAACAGGTAGACAGCTCAGCCACAGTTAAACGACTAACAGGTAGACAGCTCAGCCACAGGTAAACGACTAACAGGTAGACAGCTCAGCCACAGTTAAACGGCAAACAGGTAGACAGCTCAGACAGTTAAACGACTAACAGGTAGACAGCTCAGCCACAGTTAAACGACTAACAGGTAGACAGCTCAGCCACAGTTAAACGGCAAACAGGTAGACAGCTCAGACAGTTAAACGACTAACAGGTAGACAGCTCAGCCACAGTTAAACGGCAAACAGGTAGACAGCTCAGACAGTTAAACGACTAACAGGTAGACAGCTCAGCCACAGTTAAACGACTAACAGGTAGACAGCTCAGCCACAGTTAAACGACAAACAGGTAGACAGCTCAGCCACAGTTAAACGACTAACAGGTAGACAGCTCAGCCACAGTTAAACGACAAACAGGTAGACAGCTCAGACAGTTAAACGACTAACAGGTAGACAGCTCAGCCACAGTTAAACGACTAACAGGTAGACAGCTCAGACAGTTAAACGACTAACAGGTAGACAGCTCAGCCAGTTAAACGACTAACAGGTAGACAGCTCAGCCACAGTTAAACGACTAACAGGTAGACAGCTCAGCCACAGTTAAACGACAAACAGGTAGACAGCTCAGACACAGTTAAACGACTAACAGGTAGACAGCTCAGACAGGTAAACGACTAACAGGTAGACAGCTCAGCCACAGTTAAACGACTAACAGGTAGACAGCTCAGCCACAGTTAAACGACTAACAGGTAGACAGCTCAGACAGGTAAACGACTAACAGGTAGACAGCTCAGCCACAGTTAAACGACTAACAGGTAGAAATAAATTTAGGCAAAATGAATAAATCTTGTTATAAAATCCTTTTCAGATTAAAAAAAAAAAATAGTGAACGAAGAAATTAAATAAAACTAATAAAAAAATCCTTCTGTCAGATTAAAATTTCCTGTCCAAAGACCATGAATTATATTAACATCAAATAACTACATCTTCACTACAATTAACTTCGAGACACAGGTTTAACAAAAAAAATCCATATCGATAAACAATTTAACAAAAGACTTTATTTCCTATCACACAATAATCACCGATAAGAAAGATTTTAACCAGAAATAAAGACAATTTTTAACATTTTCTCCTAAACAAAGGTTAGATTATATCGTTCACTTAGGGAAATAAACACAATTACAAACACACACTACAATATGAAACAAGAAAACTAGATTATGAAAAACTCTAAACAGGTGTTGAGGTTACTAATGACAGGTAAGAGGTAAGGTGTGTAGACAGGTGATTACCAACACATAAATATACCACACAGACACCTCAAACTTACCTGGTATGTGCGTGTGTGTGTTATAATAATGATAATATGATAATAATAATAATAATAATAATAATAATAATAATAATAATA
Source organism: Homarus gammarus (assembly GCA_958450375.1). Taxonomy (NCBI): domain Eukaryota; kingdom Metazoa; phylum Arthropoda; class Malacostraca; order Decapoda; family Nephropidae; genus Homarus; species Homarus gammarus. The sequence goes on along the minus strand of CAUDMG010003162.1, from coordinate 18,665 downwards.
ATGATAATAATACTAAACGGTTTATTAATAGAGTTGCAGTCGGTGGTTGAAAATATACAGACTTACATTTAATTTAGACATAATGATATAATATGCATTGAATACATTTACAGGGCTGTACAGTACATAAATCAGGAGTTGTTTATTATTTTATCAATAGATGGGATGGTGCTGTTCGTGTGTGTGTGTATTAACAGATAGAGGTTAGGTTATGATATCAGGGCATTAACCACAGACAGACAGACAGACAGACAGACACACACACAGACAGACACACACAGACAGACACACACACACACACAGGTGCTCACAAGTCACCTGAAGCGGCTCCCAACACCTCTTTGAGACCCAACCAGGTAGATAAAGACGTCTTAAGCACTGATGAATGGGGGGGGGGGGGGGGGCACACACGAGCGATCGTATGTCTGGCGTAATCTCCGCAAACGCCAGGCACTTTTGACCGCTCGTGTTGGCACTACTACTAGACCCATCTTGTTATAAGGGTCGTGACCTCAAGAGTGCCATGGATGACGACCAGAGTGCCACGACCTACGCACCCCATAAACCCAGAAGGTGCCACATGTCTCCAGGCACTACTAAGCTGTCCCCCCCCCCTCCCCCCTCCAGGTCCTGTGTTCCTTGGCACTCCCTGGCACCCTGGCACCTCTAAAGCCCCAGATTAACCTCTCTCTCTCTCTCTCTCTCTCTCTCTCTCCTCCTCGACCGTAGAGCCAAGGATCACTCGGGATCATCAACATCAACCTCACACTCAAGGACCTCGAGACACACCTTCACTACTACTACAAGGACGACCCCATGATCCTTGTGGCCTGAGAAGGGGGAAGGGAGGGGGAAGGGAGGGAGAAGAAAGGGAGAGGGGGAAGGAGGTAGAGGGGGGAAGAAAGGGAGAGGGGGAAGGAGGTAGAGGGAGGAAGGAAATAGAGGGGGAAGGAGGTAGGGGGAAGGAGGTAGAGGGGGTAGGAGGTAGAGGGGGGAAGGAGGTAGAGGAGGGGAAGGAGGGAGAGGGGGGGGAGGAGGGGAGGGAAGGAGGGGAGGAGAGAGGGGAGAGGGAGAGGAGGAGGAGGGAGAGGGGGGAAGGGAGGAAGAGGGGGGAAGGAGGTAGAGGGGGGAGGAGGAGAGGAGGAGGAGGAGAGGGGGGAGGAGGAGAGGGGGGAGGGAGAGGGGGGAGGAGGAGAGGGGAAGGAGGAGGGGGGAAGGGGAGAGGAGGGAAGGAGGTAGAGGGGGGAGAGGGTAGAGGAGGGAGGAGAGAGGAGGGGGAGAGGAGGTGAGAGGGGGGAAAGAGAGGAGAGGGGGAGGAGGGAGGGGAGGAGGTAGAGGGGGGAAGGAGGTAGAGGGGGAGGAGGTAGAGGGGGGAGAGGAGAGAGGAGGGAGAGGAGGAGGGGGGAGGAGGGAGAGGGGGGGAGGAAGGGAGGAGGGAAGGAGAGAGGGGGAGAGGAGAGGAGGGAGAGGAGGAGAGGAGGGGAGGAGGAGAGAGGAGGGGAGGAGAGAGGGGAGAGGAGGAGGGGGGAGGAGAGAGGGGGGAGGGGAGAGGGAGAGGGGAGGAGAGGAGGGAGGGGAGAGGGGAGAGGAGAGAGGGGGAGGAGGAGGGAGAGAGGAGGAGAGAGAGGGGGAGGGGTAGAGGGGGGAGGAGGGGAGGGAGGGGAGGAGAGGAGGAAGGGGGAGGGGAAGGAGGGAGAAGAGGAGGAGGAGAGGAGGGAGGGGGAGGAAGAGGAGAGGGGGGTAGAGGAGAGGGGGGAGGGAGAGGGGGAGGAGGGAGAGGGAGGGGAGGGGAGAGAGGAGGGAGGAGAGAGAGGAGGGAGGGGGGGGAGAGGGAGAGGGAGGGAGAGAGGGGAGGAGGGGGTAGAGGAAGGGAGGAGGAGAGGGAGGAGGAGGGAGGGAGGGTAGGAGGAGAGAGGGAGGGGAAGAGAGAGGGGGGAGGAGGAGGAGGAGGGGAGAGGAGGAAGAGGGAGGAGGGAGAGGGAGGGAAGGAGAGAGGGGAGGGGAGGAGAGGGGGAGGGGAGAGGGGTAGGGGGAGGAGGAGAGGGGAAGGAGGGGAGGGAGGGGGAGAGAGGGAGGGAGGAGAGAGGAGGGAAGAGAGGAGAGGAGGGGAAGGAGGAGGGGAGGAGAGGAGAGAGGGGGGAGAGGAGGGAGAGGGAGGAGGGGAGAGAGGGGGGAGGGAGAGAGGGGAGGAGGGGAGAGGAGGGGAGGGGAGGTAGGAGGGGGGAGGAGGAGAGGGGAAGAGGGAGAGGGGGGGAGGAGGGAGAGGAGGGAGAGAGGAGAGGGGAGGGAAGGAGGTAGAGGGGGGGAAGGAGGTAGAGGGGGAGGGAGGAGGGGAGGGGTAGAGGAGAGGGGAGGAGAGGGAGGAGGGGAGAGGGAGGGAGGGAAGGAGAAGAGGAGGGGAGGAGGAGAGAGGGGAGGAAGGGAGGAGAGGGGGGGGAGGGGAGAGAGGAGGAGGAGGAGAGGGGAGGAAGAGGTAGAGAGGGGGGGGGGGGAAGGGAGAGGGGGGGGGAGGAGGGAGGGGGAAGAGGGAGGGGAGGAAGGAGGGGATGGGGGAAGGGGTAGAGGGGGGAAGAGGGAGGAGGAGGGAAGAGGAGAGAGGGGGGAAGAGGAGGAGAGGAGGAGGAGGTAGAGGGGGAAGGAGGTAGAGGGGGAAGGAGGTAGAGGGGGGAAGGAGGGAGAGGAGGGGAGGAGGGTAGAGGGTGAGAGGGAGGTAGGGGGGGAAAGGAGAGGAGAGGGGGAAGAGGGAGAGGAAGGGAGGAGGAGAGGGGGGAAGGAAGAGGGGGGAGAGGAGGGGGGGGTAGAGGTAGGGGGGGGAGAGTAGGAAGAGGGGGAAGGAGGGGGGGAAGGGAGAAGGAGGGGGAAGATGAGAGAAGACATTGGTAGGAGCCATAAACAAAATCCCCCATCCCTTTTATATCACCCCTTCCCCCCATCCCTCCCTTTACCCTAACCTAACCCCACCTCCTTCCTCTTCCTCCCTCACATCAGCACTTCCCTTCCTCTTACCCATTCACTTTAGTTTCTCCTCCTCTTCTTCCCTCTCCTCCTCTCTCGTCTTCTTCTCTCCTCTTACCCCCTCTCTCTCTCTCTATACCTCTGCCTCCCGTCTTATCTTCTCCTCTTCCTCCTCCTCCTCCCCTCTCCTTCCCCCTCTTCTCTCCTCTTCTTCTCTCCTCTTCCTCCCCTCCTCCTCTCCCCTCTTCTTCCCCCTCCTCCTCGCTCGTCTTCTTCTCTCCTCTTCCTCTCCTCCTCCTCTCCTCCTCTTCTTCCTCCTCCTCCTCTCTCTTCTTCTCTCCTCCTCCTCTTCCTCGCCGTACCTCCTAGTTCCTGGCTATTTGTGGAGGTATTGTCACATTCCGGCAGCGACACAGACCAACTAACTAATGGAAGAGACCGGGCGACCTCTACACCCTTCCCTCTGACCGGAAGACCTGCCCTGAGTGATGCTAAAACACCCTCCTTCACCCTTTACCCCCTCCTTCACCCTTAACACCCCCTCCTCCTCCACCCTTTACACCCCTCCTCCTTCACCCTTTACCCCCTGCTTCACCCTTTACCCCCCTCCTCCTCCACCCTTATACGTACACCCTTACCCCTTTACACATAACCTTTCACCCTTATCCCCTCACACTTATACTCGTCCTGTGTATCCTCACACACACACACACACACACACACACACACATAAGTAACACGTCAATGATTAATGGCTTCTGTATACCTCCCTTCCTCCTCCTCCTTCTCCCTCCTCCTCCTCCATCCCCTTCCTCCTCCTCCTTCCCCTTCCTCCTCCTCCTTCCCCTTCTTCCTCCTTCTTCCCCCTTCTCCTCCTCCTTCCCCTTCCTCCTCCTCCTTCCCCTTCCTCCTCCTCCTTCCCCTTCTGCCTCCTCCTTCCCCTTCCTCCTCCTCCTTCCCCCTCCTCCTCCTCCTTCCCCCCTCCTCCTTCTTCCCCCTCCTCCTCTTCCTCCCCCCTCCTCCTCCTCCCCCTCCTCCTTCTTCCCCCTCCTCCTCTTCCTCCCTCAGCTCCATCATGTGTTTTCAGGTCTCGTTATTCCATTTCCTGAAGGTGATGTGTGTGTGTGTGTGTGTGTGTGTGTGTGTGTGTGTGTGTGTGTGTGTGTGTGTGTGTGTGTGAGGTGGACAGAGAGATGAGAGAAATGTGTGAGTGTGAGAGGTGTGAGGGAGAGGTGTGAGGGAGAGGTGTGAGGGAGAGGTGTGAGGGAGAGGTGTGAGGGAGAGGTGTGAGGGAGAGGTGTGAGGAAGAGGAGTGAGGGAGAGGTGTGAGGGAGAGGTGTGAGGAAGAGGTGTGAGAGGTGTGAGGAAGAGGTGTGAGGGAGAGGAGTGAGGGAGAGGTGTGAGGGAGAGGTGTGACGAAAAGGTGTGAGAGGTGTGAGGAAGAGGTGTGAGAGGTGTGAGGAAGAGGTGTGAGGGAGAGGTGTGAGGGAGAGGTGCGAGGGAGAGGTGTGAGGGAGAGGTGTGAAGGAGAGGTGAGAGGTGTGAGGGAGAGGTGTGAGGAAGAGGTGAGAGAGGTATCAGAGGTGAGAGAAGTGTGAGGGAGAGGTGTGAGGGAGAGGTGTGAGGGAGAGGTGTGAAGGAGAGGTGAGAGGTGTGAGAGGGAGGTTCAAGGGAACAAGAATTCCAACAAGACAATCGGGTCAGCTTCGTCAGGTCCAAGAATCTCAAATATTCCTGCTGTAAACATTAGAGGGCCACGGCGCCTCCCATGGCCACGGCGCCTCCCATGGCCACGGCGCCTCCCATGGCCACAGCGCCTCCCATGGCCACGGCGCCTCCCATGGCCACGGCGCCTCCCATGGCCACGGCGCCTCCTATTGGCCATTTTTCTCCTATTGTGGCCAACTACCTTTCCTTGTGGCCACGTACCTCCCTTTGTGGCCACCTCCTTCCTTTGTGACCACCTACCTCCTCTTATGGCCACCTACCTCCCTTTGTGGCCACCTCCTTCCCTTTGTGGCCACCTACCTCCCCTTGTGGCCACCTACCTCCTTTTGTGACCACCACCGACTTCCCTTTGTGGTTACCTCCTCCCTTTGTGACCACCTACCTTCCCTTGTGGCCACCTACCTCCCTTTGTGACCACCTACCTCCCTTTGTGGCCACCTCCTTCCCTTTGTGGCCACCTACCTCCTTTTGTGACCACCACCTACCTTTCCTTGTGACCGTCTACCTCCCTTTGTGACCACCTACCTCCCTTTGTGGCCACCTCCTTCCCTTTGTGGCCACCTACCTCCCCTTGTGGCTACCTACCTCCCCTTGTGGCCACCTACCTCCCTTTGTGGCCACCTACCTCCCTTTGTGGCCACCTCCTTCCCTTTGTGGCCACCTACCTCCCCTTGTGGCTACCTACCTCCCCTTGTGGCCACCTACCTCCCTTTGTGGCCACCTACCTCCCTTTGTGGCCACCTCCTTCCCTTTGTGGCCACCTACCTCCCCTTGTGGCTACCTACTTCCCTAGTGGCCACTACTCCTTGTGGCCACCTACCTCCCTTTGTGGCCACCTACCTCCCTTTGTGGCCACCTACCTCCCTTTGTGGCCACCTACCTCCCTTTGTGGCCACCTCCTTCCCTTTGTGGCCACCTCCTCCCTTTGTGGCTACCTACCTCCCCTTGTGGCTACCTACCTCCCCTTGTGGCCACCTACCTCCCCTTGTGGCCACCTACCTCCCGTTGTGGCCACCTCCTTCCCATTGTGGCCACCTACCTCCCCACACGAGACAGGAATAAGGAAAGAGGGGAGAAGATGCGGGAACTACAATAATGGGCAATAAAAGAGAGGGAAGAAGAAGGGGAGAAGAGAGGGGAGACACATGGTGATAATAAGGAAATGTATTAAAGGAGGAGAGGGAAGAGGAGGGGGGGAAGAGGAGGAGGAGGAGGAGGAGGAGGAGGAGGAGGAGGAGAGGGAAGAGGGTGAGAAAGAGGAGAGAAAGAGAGAGAAGGAAGGAAGATAAAGACAAAGGAAGGAAGGAGGCGAAGTTATTATGAAGAGAAAGAGGAACAAGAGAAGAAAAACAGAAGAAGAGAAGGAGGAAGAGGAGGAGGAGGAAGAATAGGAGGAGGAGGAAGAGCAGATGGAGGAAGAGGAGGAGGAGGAAAACAGATGAAGGAAACAGTGTCCATTTCCGAAGAAGCAGACAGACAGACAGACAGACAGACAGACAGACAGACAGACTAAGAATGACAGATATAATAATGTCTCAATTGTTGTTGTTGATAGTATTGTTGGCATAATAATAATAATAATAATAATAATAATAATAATAATAATAATAATAATAATAATAATAATAACATTCATCACATTCCGTAAATAATTCCTTCAACAAACTAACACAAAAATAAAAAAAAATATTAAAAACTTTCCCTCAGATACGGAAACAAATTTAAGAAATAATTTTACAATTTTTTTATCTTTCTTATCTAATTTTTTTCCTTACGTCACGGGGCCGCCAACCATCTCCCCTAAAAAAAATACCAAAACTTTTGCTTATATTTTTCCAAACTTAAATATTTTCATTATTATAGCTATTTCTCTCTCATTTGCATAAGGTTCAACTTCTACTTTACATATTTTGGTCTTTATCTTTTACTAATTAAATTTTTGCAACGTTTTGGCATTTTTTTGGCGGTGCGAAATCTGGAGAAAAAATTAGTTCTAAAAGCGGTGAGAGGTGAGGTGTGTAGGGGGGGGGGAGAGGGGGAAGGGGGGAGACTTTTAACACCTGTCAGAGCCGATAATGGTAGCGGTGTAGGTGCACGATAAGATGCTATGTACGTACGTACACACATACATACATACGTACATACATACATACAAACAATAACAATAATTATAATATTAATAATATTAATAATAAGAACAATAACAATAATAATAATAATAATAATAATAATAATAATAATAATAATAATAATAATAATAATAACCTTTCCATTATCCCACACACAGCACCCACTAAAATCATCACTACCATTAACCTACCACGATGCCCTCACCTTAACCAGACACCATTAACCTACCACGATGCCCACACCTTAACCAGACACCATTAACCTACCACGATGCCCACACCTTAACCAGACACCATTAACCTACCACAATGCCCACACCTTAACCAGACACCATTAACCTACCACGATGCCCACACCTTAACCAGACACCATTAACCTACCACGATGCCCACACCTTAACCAGACACCATTAACCTACCACGATGCCCACACCTTAACCAGACACCATTAACCTTCCACGAGTTACCATCGACCAAACTAACCTAACCTACCCAATCCCCCAGACCACTATAATCACCTACCCAATCCCCCAGACCTCTATAATCACCTACCCAATCCCCCAGACCTCTATAATCACCTACCCAATCCCCCAGACCACTATAATCACCTACCCAATCCCCCAGACCACTATAATCACCTACCCAATCCCCCAGACCACTATAATCACCTACCCAATCCCCCAGACCTCTATAATCACCTACCCAATCCCCCAGACCTCTATAATCACCTACCCAATCCCCCAGACCACTATAATCACCTACCCAATCCCCCAGACCACTATAATCACCTACCCAATCCCCCAGACCTCTATAATCACCTACCCAATCCCCCAGACCGCTATAATCACCTACTCAATCCCCCAGACCACTATAATCACCTACCCAATCCCCCAGACCTCTTAAACCTACCCAATCCCCAGACCGCTATAATCACCTACCCAATCCCCCAGACCTCTAAAATCACCTACCCAATCCCCCAGACCACTATAATACTACCAATCCCAGACCTCTAAATCCCTACCCAATCCCCCAGACCTCTATAATAACCTACCCAATCCCCCAGACCACTATAATAACCTACCCAATCCCCCAGACCGCTATAATCACCTACCCAATCCCCCAGACCGCTATAATCACCTACCCAATCTTCTTAACCATTAAACTAATCCTTTCCAATCCCACCAGAAGCGTTCCTCCTCCCCCCTACCCCCTCCTCCTCCCCCCTCTCCCCCTCCTCCTTCCCCCTCCCCCCCAATCACCTCGACTGTGAAATATTTTTGTACTAATCCCTCAGTTTATCTCTCCCCTCTTCCCTCCCTCTTTCTTTATTTCCCTCTCTTTCCCTCTTTTCCTCTCCTTCCTTCTCCTTCCTATCCATTCCCTCTCCCTTCTTAAATTCTAACAACTTGAGTACTCTCTCTCTCTCTCTCTCTCTCCTCCTCTGTCTCTCCTTCACCTCCCCTCTCTCTCTCTCTCTCTCTCTCTCTCTCTCTCTCTCTCCCCTCTCTCTCCTTCACCTCCCCTCTCTCCTTCACCTCCCCTCTCTTTCCTTCACCTCCCCTCTCTCTCTCTCCTTCACCTCCCCTCTCTCTCCTTCACCTCTCTCCTTCACCTCCCCTCTCTCTCCTTCACCTCCCCTCTCTCTCTCTCTCCTTCACCTCCCCTCTCTCTCTCTCCTTCACCCCCCTCTTCTCCTCCCCCCCTTCCTCTCCTTTTCACTTTTCTTTCCCACTTATCACATACCCTCTTTTTTCTCCCCTCCACCTATTACTCCCCCTTTCCCCCCTCTCCCCTACCCCCTCCCCCTCTCCCCCCCTTCCCCTACCCCCCCCCAGACAGCCACAATTCGGCTTAGGTCTCAGTGTTGACCTAAAGATGGCGCTTTTAAATTCGTAAGCAAAGTAGATTTCTTACATTCTGAGGGGGGTGAGGGGGTGATGAGGGGGGGTGAGGGGGTGATGAGGGGGGGGGAGGGGGTGATGAGGAGGGGTGAGGGGGTGATGAGGAGGGGGTGAGGGGGTGATGATGAGGGGGTGAGGGGGTGATTGAGGGGGTGAGGGGGTGATGAGAGGGGTGAGGGGGGGTGAGGGGGTGATGTGGGGGGTGAGGGGGTGATGTGGGGGGTGAGGGGGTGATGAGAGGGGTGAGGGGGTGATGAGGAGGGGGTGAGGGGGTGAGGGGGTGATGAGGGGGTGATGAGGAGGGGGTGAGGGGGTGATGAGGAGGGGGTGAGGGGGTGATGAGGAGGGGGTGAGGGGGTGATGAGGAGGGGGTGCGGGGGTGATGGGGGTGAGGGGGTGATGAGGAGGGTGAGGGGGTGATGAGGGGGGTGAGGGGGTGATGAGGAGGGGGGTGAGAGGGTGATGAGGAGGGGGGTGAGGGGGTGATGAGGAGGGCGGTGAGGGGGTGATGAGGAGGGGGTGAGGGGGTGATGAGGAGGGGGTGAGGGGGTGATGAGAGGGGTGAGGGGGTGATGAGGAGGGGGTGAGGGGGTGATGAGGAGGGGGTGAGGGGGTGATGAGAGGGGTGAGGGGGTGATGAGGAGGGGTGAGGGGGGTGATGAGGAGGTGAGGGGTTGATGAGGAAGGGGTGAGGGGGTGATAAGGAGGGGGTGAGGGGGTGATGAGGAGGGGGTGAGGGGGTGATGAGAGGGGTGAGGGGGTGATGAGGAGGGGGTGAGGGGGTGATGAGGAGGGGGTGAGGGGGCGATGAGGAGGGGGTGAGGGGGTGATGAGGAGGGGGTGAGGGGGTGATGAGGAGGGGTGAGGGGGGCGATGAGGAGGGGGTGAGGGGGTGATGAGGAGGGGGTGAGGGAGGTGGTGAGGTGAATGGGGGTAAAGGGGAGAAGGGGGAAGAGGAGGGGTGAGGGGTGAAGATGTATGAGAGAGAGAGAGAGAGAGAGAGAGAGAGAGAGAGAGAGAGAGAGAGAGAAAGATTTTACCTGTGTCACTATACTACCACAACTACCACCACCAACCACTACCACCACCCACCACCACCACCACCACAGTCGCCTGGTTGTCGCATCAGTTCACCACCAGGTCGTAATTTTCCCGTGTAGCAGAGAACAATGTGACCGTACACCTGGTTTGTATAAATAGCCGGAGGGGGGATAGAGGGGGGGGGAGGGGTGTGGGGAAAGGAGGGGTGTGTGGGAAGAGGGGGGAAGAAGAGGGAGGTGGAGGGGATAGGGTGGTAAATGGGAGGGTAGGGGATGATAGGGAAGGTGGAGTGGAGGGGAGAGAATAGTGGGGAGGTGCAGGGACAGGTGAGGAGGGGAGAGGTGGGGAGAAGGAGGGGTGGGGAGGGGAGGTGCTCACACAAAATATTCGCTGGGGCACCTTAATTACCAGTCCTACCCCTCCCCCCCGGCACCCCCTCCTCCCTGGCATCCCCCTCCTCTCTGGCACCCCCCCCCCCTGGCAGACCCTCACGCTCGGGCACTCACTTAAAAGCAAAAGCGACTCCCTCAGTGCCAACACTACAGGTGCATCGTGTTGTTCAGGTACTCTTTTAAAAGCAACATGCGAGGCTCTCTGCCAACACTTACAGGTTACCCTCTCTGCCAACACTTACAGGTTACCCTCTCTGCCAGCACTTACAGGTTACCCTCTCTGCCAACACTTACAGGTTACCCTCTCTGCCAACACTTACAGGTTACCCTCTCTGCCAGCACTTACAGGTTACCCTCTCTGCCAACACTTACAGGTTACCCTCTCTGCCAGCACTTACAGGTTACCCTCTCTGCCAACACTTACAGGTTACCCTCTCTGCCAGCACTTACAGGTTACCCTCTCTGCCAGCACTTACAGGTTACCCTCTCTGCCAACACTTACAGGTTACCCTCTCTGCCAGCACTTACAGGTTACCCTCTCTGCCAGCACTTACAGGTTACCCTCTCTGCCAGCACTTACAGGTTACCCTCTCTGCCAGCACTTACAGGTTACCCTCTCTGCCAGCACTTACAGGTTACCCTCTCTACCAACACTTACAGGTTACCCTCTCTGCCAACACTTTCAGGTTACCCTCTCTGCCAGCACTTACAGGGTACCCTCTCTGCCAGCACTTACAGGTTACCCTCTCTGCCAGCACTTACAGGTTACCCTCTCTGCCAGCACTTACAGGTTACCCTCTCTGCCAGCACTTACAGGTTACCCTCTCTGCCAGCACTTACAGGTTACCCTCTCTGCCAGCACTTACAGGTTACCCTCTCTGCCAACACTTACAGGTTACCCTCTCTGCCAGGACTTACAGGTTACCCTCTCTGCCAGCACTTACAGGTTACCCTCTCTGCCAGCACTTACAGGTATCAATAAACATTAACTTACGAATGTTTGAGAAAATACACACACACACACACACACACACACACACACACACACACACACACACACACACACACCTTTAAACACAGGTAAGACACTGATATATCCATGTCATACCCCGAGCATACCTCCAATACCCTCAACTTTCCTCTGTTATACCCTAAGCATACCCATGTCATACCCATCATTCCCAAGCATACCCTCCCCCCCCTGTCATACCCTGTCATTCACCTGCCATACCCTGCGTGTGTGTGTATCCAGGCGGGGTGTCAATGGTAGGCGGGGAGGGCGTCAGTTCTTCACTCTAACCCGCTAACTTACCTACTCAGTATTAAACAACTTCCAATCTGATAGTTATATTTCAATGGCAGACAGACGTGAGGGGGGCGTGAAGGAGGGCGTGTGAGGTGGGGTACAGCTTCAGTGGTAGACAGGCGTGGGGGGGGGCGTGAGGGGGGGCGTAGGAGGGGGGAGGGAGTACAGTTTCAGTGGTAGACAGGTGTGAGAGGGGCGTGAAGGAGGGCGTGTGAGGGGGGGTACAGTTTCAGTGGTAGACAGGCGTGGGGGGGGCGTGAGGGGGGCGTAGGAGGGGGGAGGGAGTACAGTTTCAGTGGTAGACAGGCGTGAGGGGGGCGTGAAGGAGGGCGTGGGAGGGGGGGTACAGTTTCAGTGGTAGACAGGCGTGGGGGGGGGGGCGTGAGGGGGGCGTAGGAGGGGGAGGTGGTACAATCATAGTGGTAGATGGGGAAGAAGGTTTACGGTCTCAAATACATATCGTTGACTGAGCTATTTCCGGGTATAATGTGTCTTATGGTGTGTGTGTGTGTGTGTGTGGAGGACCCTGTAGTGTGGTGGAGTGTGGTACTGTGACTGTGGTGTGTAGGGTGTGGTAGTGGGTGTAGGGTGTGGTAGGTGTGGTAGTGGTTGTAGGGTGTGGTAGTGGTTGTAGGATGTGGTAGTGGTGGTAGGATGTGGTAGGTGTGGTAGTGGGTGTAGGGTGTGGTAGTGGGTGTAGGATGTGGTAGTGGGTGTAGGGTGTGGTAGTGGGTGTAGGGTGTGGTAGGTGTGGTAGTGGTGGTAGGTGTGGTAGTGGTTGTAGGGTGTGGTTGGTGTGGTAGTGATGGTAGGTGTGGTAGTGGGTGTAGGGTGTGGTAGTGGGTGTAGGGTGTGGTAGTGGGTGTAGGGTGTGGTAGGTGTGGTAGTGGTGGTTGGTGTGGTAGTGGTTGTAGGGTGTGGTAGGTGTGGTAGTGGTGGTAGGTGTGGTAGTGGGTGTAGGGTGTGGTAGGTGTGGTAGTGGGTGTAGGGTGTGGTAGTGGGTGTAGGGTGTGGTGGGTGTGGTAGTGGTTGTAGGGAGTGGTAGGTGTGGTAGTGGTGGTAGGTGTGGTAGTGGGTGTAGGGTGTGGTAGTGGGTGTAGGGTGTGGTAGGTGTGGTAGTGGTGGTAGGTGTGGTAGTGGGTGTAGGGTGTGGTAGTGGGTGTAGGGTGTGGTAGTGGTGGTAGGTGTGGTAGTGGGTGTAGGGTGTGGTAGTGGTGGTAGGTGTGGTAGTGGGTGTAGGGTGTGGTAGTGGGTGTAGGGTGTGGTAGTGGGTGTAGGGTGGTAGGTGTGGTAGTGGTGGTAGGTGTGGTAGTGGGTGTAGGGTGTGGTAGTGGTGGTAGGTGTGGTAGTGGGTGTAGGGTGTGGTAGTGGGTGTAGGGTGTGGTAGTGGTGGTAGGTGTGGTAGTGGGTGTAGGGTGTGGTAGTGGGTGTAGGGTGTGGTAGTGGGTGTAGGGTGTGGTAGGTGTGGTAGTGGGTGTAGGGTGTGCTAGTGGGTGTAGGGTGTGGTAGGTGTGGTAGTGGTTGTAGGGAGTGGTAGGTGTGGTAGTGGTGGTAGGTGTGGTAGTGGGTGTAGGGTGTGGTAGTGGGTGTAGGGTGTGGTAGGTGTGGTAGTGGTGGTAGGTGTGGTAGTGGGTGTAGGGTGTGGTAGTGGGTGTAGGGTGTGGTAGTGGTGGTAGGTGTGGTAGTGGGTGTAGGGTGTGGTAGTGGTGGTAGGTGTGGTAGTGGGTGTAGGGTGTGGTAGTGGGTGTAGGGTGTGGTAGTGGGTGTAGGGTGTGGTAGTGGGTGTAGGGTGGTAGGTGTGGTAGTGGTGGTAGGTGTGGTAGTGGGTGTAGGGTGTGGTAGTGGTGGTAGGTGTGGTAGTGGGTGTAGGGTGTGGTAGTGGTGGTAGGTGTGGTAGTGGGTGTAGGGTGTGGTAGTGGGTGTAGGGTGTGGTAGTGGTGGTAGGTGTGGTAGTGGGTGTAGGGTGTGGTAGTGGGTGTAGGGTGTGGTAGTGGTGGTAGGTGTGGTAGTGGGTGTAGGGTATGGTAGTGGTGGTAGGTGTGGTAGTGGGTGTAGGGTGTGGTAGTGGGTGTAGGGTGTGGTAGTGGTGGTAGGTGTGGTAGTGGGTGTAGGGTGTGGTAGTGGGTGTAGGGTGTGGTAGTGGTGGTAGGTGTGGTAGTGGGTGTAGGGTATGGTAGTGGTGGTAGGTGTGGTAGTGGGTGTAGGGTGTGGTAGTGGGTGTAGGGTGTGGTAGTGGTGGTAGGTGTGGTAGTGGGTGTAGGGTATGGTAGTAGTGCGTGAATTAAATTTTGCCGCGGACAGTAGCTACTTTATTGTACACAGTCTAAGATGTAGTGTCTGGCCACAGTGGTCTAGTGTATGGCCACATGTCTGGCCACAGTGGTCTAGTGTATGGCCACATGTCTGGCCACAGTGGTCTAGTGCATGGCCACATGTCTGGCCACAGTGGTCTAGTGTATGGCCACATGTCTGGCCACAGTGGTCTAGTGCATGGCCACATGTCTGGCCACAGTGGTCTAGTGTATGGCCACATGTCTGGCCACAGTGGTCTAGTGCATGGCCACATGTCTGGCCACAGTGGTCTAGTGTATGGCCACATGTCTGGCCACAGTGGTCTAGTGTATGGCCACATGTCTGGCCACAGTGGTCTAGTGTATGGCCACATGTCTGGCCACAGTGGTCTAGTGCATGGCCACATGTCTGGCCACAGTGGTCTAGTGCATGTCTGGCCTCACACACCTCTCTATGTGGGAGTTCACCGGGACCAAGCACACTGTGTACAATGGCACAGTACAGCAAGACGGCTGACACACTAGAGCTGTGTTACCGCTTGGCATCTATAGGTCTATGTACACAAGGAAACAAACAGTAACACTCCACGCCACAATATCCTCACCTCTGGGGTCTGATAAACACCCTTTGTCGCCTCTGTTGAGTATGGGGTGCACAATAAACTAGCTACACCTAACAGGATCAGTAAGGGGTGCACAATAAACTAGCTACACTTCACAGGATCAGTATGGGGTGCACAATAAACTAGCTACACCTCACAGGATCAGTAAGGGGTGCACAATAAACTAGCTACACCTCAGGATCAATATGGGGTGCACAATAAACTAGCTACTGTCCGAGGCAAAAAATGAATAAAAATAAATACATAAACACCTCATCTACCACAACAGCCACACCACAGCCACACCACAGCCACAATACAGCCACAATACAGCCACACCACAGCCACACCACAGCCACACTACAGCCACACCTCATCTACCACAACAGCCACACTACAGCCACACCTCATCTACCACAACAGCCACACCACAGCCACACCTCATCTACCACAACAGCCACACAACAGCCACACCACAGCCACACCACAGCCACAATACAGCCACACCACAGCCACACCACAGCCACACTACAGCCACACCTCATCTACCACAACAGCCACACCACAGCCACACCTCATCTACCACAACAGCCACACAACAGCCACACCACAGCCACACCACAGCCACAATACAGCCACACCACAGCCACACCACAGCCACACTACAGCCACACCTCATCTACCACAACAGCCACACCACAGCCACACCACAGCCACACTACAGCCATACGACAGCCACACCACACTACAGCCGCACTACAGCCACACCACAGCCACACTACAGCCACACGACAGCCACACTACAGCCACACCACAGCCACACTACAGCCACACCACAGCCACACTACAGCCACACCACAGCCACACGACAGCCACACCACAGCCACACGACAGCCACACCACAGCCACACTACAGCCACACCACAGCCACACGACAGCCACACTACAGCCACACTACAGCCACACCACAGCCACACCACACTACAGCCGCACTACAGCCACACCACAGCCACACTACAGCCACACCACAGCCACACTACAGCCACACCACAGCCACACTACAGCCACACAACAGCCGCACTACAGCCACACCACAGCCACACTACAGCCACACCACAGCCACACTACAGCCACACCACAGCCACACTACAGCCACACCACAGCCACACTACAGCCGCACTACAGCCACACCACAGCCACACTACAGCCACACCACAGCCACACTACAGCCACACCTCATCTACCACAACAGCCACACTACAGCCACACCACAGCCACACCACAGCCACACTACAGCCACACACACCTCACCTCCCCCACTATAGTTGAGCCTCGGACAGATATAATAGCGACCCGTAACCACCCAGAATAATTACCATGTTGACCCAGTTTGACACAACCCCCCACCCACCCTCTTCCTCCCCCCCACCCACCCTCTTCCTCCCCCCACCAGACTAATACATAAAGTGGGGGGCGGGGCGGGGGGGCACGCCATGGGAGGGGAGATACTAAATTAGATTACAGTCTTGGTAACAGACAGGTACAGACAGGTAACAGACAGACAGTTAGCTGAGGGGTACAAACAGGTAACAGAGAGTAACAGACAGGAAACAGAGAGTAACAGACAGGGAACAGAGTAACAGACAGGTAACAGACAGGTAACAGAGGTAACAGACAGGCAACAGATAGGTAACACAGGTAACAGACAGGTAACAGAGGTAACAGACAGGTAACAGAAGTAACAGACAGGTAACAGAGAGTAACAGACAGGTAACAGACAGGTAACAGACAGGTAACAGACAGGTAACAGAGGTAACAGACAGGTAACAGAGGTAACAGACAGGTAACAGAGGTAACAGACAGGTAACAGAGGTAACAGACAGGTAACAGTCGCCGCACTATAAAATGGCTGATTATTCACTCAAAAGAATTCACTGGAGGAGGACCTGACTAATCCCGGAGAGAGAGAGAGAGAGAGAGAGAGAGAGAGAGAGAGAGAGAGAGAGAGAGAGAGAGAGAGAGAGAGAGAGAGAGAGAGAGAGAGAGAGAGAGAGAGAGAGAGAGAGAGAGGTATAATAAAGGTGATGATATAACTCAGGTAAACCGGGAGCCAGGTTAGGTTGGGATAGGTTAGGTTAGGTTAGGTTAGGTTAGGTTGGTGATCTCTCGTGTCAACAAATAAACACAAACATTAAACCCTGCCCCTCCCCCCTTGACACCTGCCCCTCCCCCCTTGACACCTCCCCCCTCCCCCCTTGACACCTCCCCCCTCCCCCCTTGACACCTCCCCCCTCCCCCCTTGACACCTGCCCCTCCCCCCTTGACACCTCCACAGAACCCAATTTGAACCTCTGGGGAGAAGCTACACGTGTACAAATTGCCACAACACACACACACACACACACACACACACACACACACACACACACACACACACGAGGGTAAGAAAAGTGTGGGAAGGTGAAGGTGTGAATGAGTGACACCTGTTCACACCTGACACTAATAACACCTGTTCACACCTGACACTAATAACACCTGTTCACACCTGACACACGAATAACACCTGACACACTTATAACACCTGTTCACACCTGACAACTAATAACACCTGTTCACACCTGACAACTAATAACACCTGTTCACACCTGACAACTAATAACACCTGTTCACACCTGACACTAATAACACCTGTTCACACCTGACACACTATTAACACCTGTTCACACCTGACACTAATAACACCTGTTCACACTTGACACACTAATAACACCTGTTCACACCTGACACACTAATAACACCTGTTCACACCTGACACTAATAACACCTGTTCACACCTGACACTAATAACACCTGTTCACACCTGACACTAATAACACCTGTTCACGCCTGACACTAATAACACCTGTTCACACCTGACATACTAATAACACCTGTTCACACCTGACACTAATAACACCTGTTCACACCTGACACTAATAACACCTGTTCACACCTGACACACTATTAACACCTGTTCACACCTGACACTAATAACAACTGTTCACACCTGACACACTATTAACACCTGACATTAATAACACCTGTTCACACCTGACACTAATAACACCTGTTCACACCTGACAAATAATAACATTTGTTCACACCTGACACTAATAACACCTGTTCACACCTGACACTCATAACACCTGTTCACACCTGACACTAATAACACCTGTTCACACCTGACACACTATTAACACCTGACATTAATAACACCTGTTCACACCTGACACTAATAACACCTGTTCACACCTGACAAATAATAACACTTGTTCACACCTGACACTAATAACACCTGTTCACACCTGACACTAATAACACCTGTTCACACCTGACACTAATAACACCTGTTCACACCTGACACACTATTAACACCTGTTCACACCTGACACTAATAACAACTGTTCACACCTGACACACTATTAACACCTGACATTAATAACACCTGTTCACACCTGACACTAATAACACCTGTTCACACCTGACAAATAATAACACTTGTTCACACCTGACACTAATAACACCTGTTCACACCTGACACTCATAACACCTGTTCACACCTGATACACTAATAACACCTGTTCACACCTGACACACTAACAACACTTGTTCACACCTGACACACTTATAACACCTGTTCACACCTGACACACTATTAACACCTGTTCACACCTGTTCACACCTGACACACTTATAACACCTGTTCACACCTGACACACTTATAACACCTGTTCACACCTGACACACTTATAACACCTGTTCACACCTGACACACTAATAACACCTGTTCACACCTGATACACTAATAACACCTGTTCACACCTGTTCACACCTGACACACTTATAACACCTGTTCACACCTGACACACTAATAACACCTGTTCACACCTGACACACTAATAACACCTAACTGGGATTCGAACAGAGAGTCTAAAGGTTCGAATCCCGTCTCGTGAACCACTGAACCACCGTTAAGCATCTCACATGACGGTAATTAGTTAATGGTAAGACCGTCACCATTATCACCAAAGTTAATGGGATAATGGCGCTTCAGTTTCGTTTAGCCAATCAGCTTACCGAACCAGCGTGTTTGGCCAATCAGCGGCATTACAGGCTACACAGAAGGGGTAGACAAACAAACCCCCAGCCAATGAGAACTAAGGATCATTACCGACTCGTGTACAGGTGACAGCTGAGAACCAATTAAAAGGCTTGATTAAAAACGTATAAACAACGTTAAGGTAGGAGTCAAAACACTAGTTGCAGAATACAGGTTTAGGT